>CAWVNO010000822.1:0-373701 GCA_963930645.1 Salticus scenicus
TGGCCAGGAGAGCCCTTTTATGAAGGCATGTGCTCGATTTCGTCGCGAAATTTTTTTGGCGAATTTTACGCCCTCTCATTTTTAAAAGTCGATTCCACAGCAACTAATAGAGCTTTGCGATCGCAATCACTTCCAGAATGTGCAAAAGATATTCTAGTTTCATAACAGAACAGCAGGGACCTGCCAAAGTTAAACCATTTGGCCAGGAGAGCCCTTTTATGCAGACTTTTGCCAGATTTCGATACCCAAAATTTTTGCGATTTTCACAGATTTTTTTTCAAAAGCCGATTCCAAAGCAACTAATAGAGCTTTGCGATCGCAATCACTTCCAGAATCTGCCCCACGAAGTCTACTTTCCTGATAAAGCACGAGGGACCTGCCAAAGTTAAACCATTTGGCCAGGAGAGCCCTTTTATGAAGGCATGTGCTCGATTTCGTCGCGAAATTTTTTTGGCGAATTTTACGCCCTCTCATTTTTAAAAGTCGATTCCACAGCAACTAATAGAGCTTTGCGATCGCAATCACTTCCAGAATGTGCAAAAGATATTCTAGTTTCTTAACAGAACAGCAGGGACCTGCCAAAGTTAAACCATTTGGCCAGGAGAGCCCTTTTATGCAGACTTTTGCCAGATTTCGATACCCAAAATTTTTGCGATTTTCACAGATTTTTTTTCAAAAGCCGATTCCAAAGCAACTAATAGAGCTTTGCGATCGCAATCACTTCCAGAATCTGCCCCACGAAGTCTACTTTCCTGATAAAGCACGAGGGACCTGCCAAAGTTAAACCATTTGGCCAGGAGAGCCCTTTTATGAAGGCATGTGCTCGATTTCGTCGCGAAATTTTTTTGGCGAATTTTACGCCCTCTCATTTTTAAAAGTCGATTCCACAGCAACTAATAGAGCTTTGCGATCGCAATCACTTCCAGAATGTGCAAAAGATATTCTAGTTTCATAACAGAACAGCAGGGACCTGCCAAAGTTAAACCATTTGGCCAGGAGAGCCCTTTTATGCAGACTTTTGCCAGATTTCGATACCCAAAATTTTTGCGATTTTCACAGATTTTTTTTCAAAAGCCGATTCCAAAGCAACTAATAGAGCTTTGCGATCGCAATCACTTCCAGAATCTGCCCCACGAAGTCTACTTTCCTGATAAAGCACGAGGGACCTGCCAAAGTTAAACCATTTGGCCAGGAGAGCCCTTTTATGAAGGCATGTGCTCGATTTCGTCGCGAAATTTTTTTGGCGAATTTTACGCCCTCTCATTTTTAAAAGTCGATTCCACAGCAACTAATAGAGCTTTGCGATCGCAATCACTTCCAGAATGTGCAAAAGATATTCTAGTTTCATAACAGAACAGCAGGGACCTGCCAAAGTTAAACCATTTGGCCAGGAGAGCCCTTTTATGCAGACTTTTGCCAGATTTCGATACCCAAAATTTTTGCGATTTTCACAGATTTTTTTTCAAAAGCCGATTCCAAAGCAACTAATAGAGCTTTGCGATCGCAATCACTTCCAGAATCTGCCCCACGAAGTCTACTTTCCTGATAAAGCACGAGGGACCTGCCAAAGTTAAACCATTTGGCCAGGAGAGCCCTTTTATGAAGGCATGTGCTCGATTTCGTCGCGAAATTTTTTTGGCGAATTTTACGCCCTCTCATTTTTAAAAGTCGATTCCACAGCAACTAATAGAGCTTTGCGATCGCAATCACTTCCAGAATGTGCAAAAGATATTCTAGTTTCATAACAGAACAGCAGGGACCTGCCAAAGTTAAACCATTTGGCCAGGAGAGCCCTTTTATGCAGACTTTTGCCAGATTTCGATACCCAAAATTTTTGCGATTTTCACAGATTTTTTTTCAAAAGCCGATTCCAAAGCAACTAATAGAGCTTTGCGATCGCAATCACTTCCAGAATCTGCCCCACGAAGTCTACTTTCCTGATAAAGCACGAGGGACCTGCCAAAGTTAAACCATTTGGCCAGGAGAGCCCTTTTATGAAGGCATGTGCTCGATTTCGTCGCGAAATTTTTTTGGCGAATTTTACGCCCTCTCATTTTTAAAAGTCGATTCCACAGCAACTAATAGAGCTTTGCGATCGCAATCACTTCCAGAATGTGCAAAAGATATTCTAGTTTCATAACAGAACAGCAGGGACCTGCCAAAGTTAAACCATTTGGCCAGGAGAGCCCTTTTATGCAGACTTTTGCCAGATTTCGATACCCAAAATTTTTGCGATTTTCACAGATTTTTTTTCAAAAGCCGATTCCAAAGCAACTAATAGAGCTTTGCGATCGCAATCACTTCCAGAATCTGCCCCACGAAGTCTACTTTCCTGATAAAGCACGAGGGACCTGCCAAAGTTAAACCATTTGGCCAGGAGAGCCCTTTTATGAAGGCATGTGCTCGATTTCGTCGCGAAATTTTTTTTAGCGAATTTTACGCCCTCTCATTTTTAAAAGTCGATTCCACAGCAACTAATAGAGCTTTGCGATCGCAATCACTTCCAGAATGTGCAAAAGATATTCTAGTTTCATAACAGAACAGCAGGGACCTGCCAAAGTTAAACCATTTGGCCAGGAGAGCCCTTTTATGCAGACTTTTGCCAGATTTCGATACCCAAAATTTTTGCGATTTTCACAGATTTTTTTTCAAAAGCCGATTCCAAAGCAACTAATAGAGCTTTGCGATCGCAATCACTTCCAGAATCTGCCCCACGAAGTCTACCTTCCTGATAAAGCACGAGGGACCTGCCAAAGTTAAACCATTTGGCCAGGAGAGCCCTTTTATGAAGGCATGTGCTCGATTTCGTCGCGAAATTTTTTTGGCGAATTTTACGCCCTCTCATTTTTAAAAGTCGATTCCACAGCAACTAATAGAGCTTTGCGATCGCAATCACTTCCAGAATGTGCAAAAGGTATTCTAGTTTCATAACAGAACAGCAGGGACCTGCCAAAGTTAAACCATTTGGCCAGGAGAGCCCTTTTATGCAGACTTTTGCCAGATTTCGATACCCAAAATTTTTGCGATTTTCACAGATTTTTTTTCAAAAGCCGATTCCAAAGCAACTAATAGAGCTTTGCGATCGCAATCACTTCCAGAATCTGCCCCACGAAGTCTACTTTCCTGATAAAGCACGAGGGACCTGCCAAAGTTAAACCATTTGGCCAGGAGAGCCCTTTTATGCAGACTTTTGCCAGATTTCGATACCCAAAATTTTTGCGATTTTCACAGATTTTTTTTCAAAAGCCGATTCCAAAGCAACTAATAGAGCTTTGCGATCGCAATCACTTCCAGAATCTGCCCCACGAAGTCTACTTTCCTGATAAAGCACGAGGGACCTGCCAAAGTTAAACCATTTGGCCAGGAGAGCCCTTTTATGAAGGCATGTGCTCGATTTCGTCGCGAAATTTTTTTGGCGAATTTTACGCCCTCTCATTTTTAAAAGTCGATTCCACAGCAACTAATAGAGCTTTGCGATCGCAATCACTTCCAGAATGTGCAAAAGGTATTCTAGTTTCATAACAGAACAGCAGGGACCTGCCAAAGTTAAACCATTTGGCCAGGAGAGCCCTTTTATGCAGACTTTTGCCAGATTTCGATACCCAAAATTTTTGCGATTTTCACAGATTTTTTTTCAAAAGCCGATTCCAAAGCAACTAATAGAGCTTTGCGATCGCAATCACTTCCAGAATCTGCCCCACGAAGTCTACTTTCCTGATAAAGCACGAGGGACCTGCCAAAGTTAAACCATTTGGCCAGGAGAGCCCTTTTATGAAGGCATGTGCTCGATTTCGTCGCGAAATTTTTTTGGCGAATTTTACGCCCTCTCATTTTTAAAAGTCGATTCCACAGCAACTAATAGAGCTTTGCGATCGCAATCACTTCCAGAATGTGCAAAAGATATTCTAGTTTCATAACAGAACAGCAGGGACCTGCCAAAGTTAAACCATTTGGCCAGGAGAGCCCTTTTATGCAGACTTTTGCCAGATTTCGATACCCAAAATTTTTGCGATTTTCACAGATTTTTTTTCAAAAGCCGATTCCAAAGCAACTAATAGAGCTTTGCGATCGCAATCACTTCCAGAATCTGCTCCACGAAGTCTACTTTCCTGATAAAGCACGAGGGACCTGCCAAAGTTAAACCATTTGGCCAGGAGAGCCCTTTTATGAAGGCATGTGCTCGATTTCGTCGCGAAATTTTTTTGGCGAATTTTACGCCCTCTCATTTTTAAAAGTCGATTCCACAGCAACTAATAGAGCTTTGCGATCGCAATCACTTCCAGAATGTGCAAAAGATATTCTAGTTTCATAACAGAACAGCAGGGACCTGCCAAAGTTAAACCATTTGGCCAGGAGAGCCCTTTTATGAAGGCATGTGCTCGATTTCGTCGCGAAATTTTTTTGGCGAATTTTACGCCCTCTCATTTTTAAAAGTCGATTCCACAGCAACTAATAGAGCTTTGCGATCGCAATCACTTCCAGAATGTGCAAAAGATATTCTAGTTTCATAACAGAACAGCAGGGACCTGCCAAAGTTAAACCATTTGGCCAGGAGAGCCCTTTTATGCAGACTTTTGCCAGATTTCGATACCCAAAATTTTTGCGATTTTCACAGATTTTTTTTCAAAAGCCGATTCCAAAGCAACTAATAGAGCTTTGCGATCGCAATCACTTCCAGAATCTGCCCCACGAAGTCTACTTTCCTGATAAAGCACGAGGGACCTGCCAAAGTTAAACCATTTGGCCAGGAGAGCCCTTTTATGAAGGCATGTGCTCGATTTCGTCGCGAAATTTTTTTGGCGAATTTTACGCCCTCTCATTTTTAAAAGTCGATTCCACAGCAACTAATAGAGCTTTGCGATCGCAATCACTTCCAGAATGTGCAAAAGATATTCTAGTTTCATAACAGAACAGCAGGGACCTGCCAAAGTAAAACCATTTGGCCAGGAGAGCCCTTTTATGCAGACTTTTGCCAGATTTCGATACCCAAAATTTTTGCGATTTTCACAGATTTTTTTTCAAAAGCCGATTCCAAAGCAACTAATAGAGCTTTGCGATCGCAATCACTTCCAGAATCTGCCCCACGAAGTCTACTTTTATGATAAAGCACGAGGGACCTGCCAAAGTTAAACCATTTGGCCAGGAGAGCCCTTTTATGAAGGCATGTGCTCGATTTCGTCGCGAAATTTTTTTGGCGAATTTTACGCCCTCTCATTTTTAAAAGTCGATTCCACAGCAACTAATAGAGCTTTGCGATCGCAATCACTTCCAGAATGTGCAAAAGATATTCTAGTTTCATAACAGAACAGCAGGGACCTGCCAAAGTTAAACCATTTGGCCAGGAGAGCCCTTTTATGCAGACTTTTGCCAGATTTCGATACCCAAAATTTTTGCGATTTTCACAGATTTTTTTTCAAAAGCCGATTCCAAAGCAACTAATAGAGCTTTGCGATCGCAATCACTTCCAGAATGTGCAAAAGATATTCTAGTTTCATAACAGAACAGCAGGGACCTGCCAAAGTTAAACCATTTGGCCAGGAGAGCCCTTTTATGCAGACTATTGCCAGATTTCGATACCCAAAATTTTTGCGATTTTCACAGATTTTTTTTTAAAAGCCGATTCCAAAGCAACTAATAGAGCTTTGCGATCGCAATCACTTCCAGAATCTGCCCCACGAAGTCTACTTTCCTGATAAAGCACGAGGGACCTGCCAAAGTTAAACCATTTGGCCAGGAGAGCCCTTTTATGAAGGCATGTGCTCGATTTCGTCGCGAAATTTTTTTGGCGAATTTTACGCCCTCTCATTTTTAAAAGTCGATTCCACAGCAACTAATAGAGCTTTGCGATCGCAATCACTTCCAGAATGTGCAAAAGATATTCTAGTTTCATAACAGAACAGCAGGGACCTGCCAAAGTTAAACCATTTGGCCAGGAGAGCCCTTTTATGCAGACTTTTGCCAGATTTCGATACCCAAAATTTTTGCGATTTTCACAGATTTTTTTTCAAAAGCCGATTCCAAAGCAACTAATAGAGCTTTGCGATCGCAATCACTTCCAGAATCTGCCCCACGAAGTCTACTTTCCTGATAAAGCACGAGGGACCTGCCAAAGTTAAACCATTTGGCCAGGAGAGCCCTTTTATGAAGGCATGTGCTCGATTTCGTCGCGAAATTTTTTTGGCGAATTTTACGCCCTCTCATTTTTAAAAGTCGATTCCACAGCAACTAATAGAGCTTTGCGATCGCAATCACTTCCAGAATGTGCAAAAGATATTCTAGTTTCATAACAGAACAGCAGGGACCTGCCAAAGTTAAACCATTTGGCCAGGAGAGCCCTTTTATGCAGACTTTTGCCAGATTTCGATACCCAAAATTTTTGCGATTTTCACAGATTTTTTTTCAAAAGCCGATTCCAAAGCAACTAATAGAGCTTTGCGATCGCAATCACTTCCAGAATCTGCCCCACGAAGTCTACTTTCCTGATAAAGCACGAGGGACCTGCCAAAGTTAAACCATTTGGCCAGGAGAGCCCTTTTATGAAGGCATGTGCTCGATTTCGTCGCGAAATTTTTTTGGCGAATTTTACGCCCTCTCATTTTTAAAAGTCGATTCCACAGCAACTAATAGAGCTTTGCGATCGCAATCACTTCCAGAATGTGCAAAAGATATTCTAGTTTCATAACAGAACAGCAGGGACCTGCCAAAGTTAAACCATTTGGCCAGGAGAGCCCTTTTATGCAGACTTTTGCCAGATTTCGATACCCAAAATTTTTGCGATTTTCACAGATTTTTTTTCAAAAGCCGATTCCAAAGCAACTAATAGAGATTTGCGATCGCAATCACTTCCAGAATGTGCAAAAGATATTCTAGTTTCATAACAGAACACCAGGGACCTGCCAAAGTTAAACCATTTGGCCAGGAGAGCCCTTTTATGCAGACTTTTGCCAGATTTCGATACCCAAAATTTTTGCGATTTTCACAGATTTTTTTTCAAAAGCCGATTCCAAAGCAACTAATAGAGCTTTGCGATCGCAATCACTTCCAGAATATGCCCCACGAAGTCTACTTTCCTGATAAAGCACGAGGGACCTGCCAAAGTTAAACCATTTGGCCAGGAGAGCCCTTTTATGAAGGCATGTGCTCGATTTCGTCGCGAAATTTTTTTGGCGAATTTTACGCCCTCTCATTTTTAAAAGTCGATTCCACAGCAACTAATAGAGCTTTGCGATCGCAATCACTTCCAGAATGTGCAAAAGATATTCTAGTTTCATAACAGAACAGCAGGGACCTGCCAAAGTTAAACCATTTGGCCAGGAGAGCCCTTTTATGCAGACTTTTGCCAGATTTCGATACCCAAAATTTTTGCGATTTTCACAGATTTTTTTTCAAAAGCCGATTCCAAAGCAACTAATAGAGCTTTGCGATCGCAATCACTTCCAGAATGTGCAAAAGATATTCTAGTTTCATAACAGAACAGCAGGGACCTGCCAAAGTTAAACCATTTGGCCAGGAGAGCCCTTTTATGCAGACTTTTGCCAGATTTCGATACCCAAAATTTTTGCGATTTTCACAGATTTTTTTTCAAAAGCCGATTCCAAAGCAACTAATAGAGCTTTGCGATCGCAATCACTTCCAGAATGTGCAAAAGATATTCTAGTTTCATAACAGAACAGCAGGGACCTGCCAAAGTTAAACCATTTGGCCAGGAGAGCCCTTTTATGCAGACTTTTGCCAGATTTCGATACCCAAAATTTTTGCGATTTTCACAGATTTTTTTTTCAAAAGCCGATTCCAAAGCAACTAATAGAGCTTTGCGATCGCAATCACTTCCAGAATCTGCCCCACGAAGTCTACTTTCCTGATAAAGCACGAGGGACCTGCCAAAGTTAAACCATTTGGCCAGGAGAGCCCTTTTATGAAGGCATGTGCTCGATTTCGTCGCGAAATTTTTTTGGCGAATTTTACGCCCTCTCATTTTTAAAAGTCGATTCCACAGCAACTAATAGAGCTTTGCGATCGCAATCACTTCCAGAATGTGCAAAAGATATTCTAGTTTCATAACAGAACAGCAGGGACCTGCCAAAGTTAAACCATTTGGCCAGGAGAGCCCTTTTATGCAGACTTTTGCCAGATTTCGATACCCAAAATTTTTGCGATTTTCACAGATTTTTTTTCAAAAGCCGATTCCAAAGCAACTAATAGAGCTTTGCGATCGCAATCACTTCCAGAATCTGCCCCACGAAGTCTACTTTCCTGATAAAGCACGAGGGACCTGCCAAAGTTAAACCATTTGGCCAGGAGAGCCCTTTTATGAAGGCATGTGCTCGATTTCGTCGCGAAATTTTTTTGGCGAATTTTACGCCCTCTCATTTTTAAAAGTCGATTCCACAGCAACTAATAGAGCTTTGCGATCGCAATCACTTCCAGAATCTGCCCCACGAAGTCTACTTTCCTGATAAAGCACGAGGGACCTGCCAAAGTTAAACCATTTGGCCAGGAGAGCCCTTTTATGAAGGCATGTGCTCGATTTCGTCGCGAAATTTTTTTGGCGAATTTTACGCCCTCTCATTTTTAAAAGTCGATTCCACAGCAACTAATAGAGCTTTGCGATCGCAATCACTTCCAGAATGTGCAAAAGATATTCTAGTTTCATAACAGAACAGCAGGGACCTGCCAAAGTTAAACCATTTGGCCAGGAGAGCCCTTTTATGCAGACTTTTGCCAGATTTCGATACCCAAAATTTTTGCGATTTTCACAGATTTTTTTTCAAAAGCCGATTCCAAAGCAACTAATAGAGCTTTGCGATCGCAATCACTTCCAGAATCTGCCCCACGAAGTCTACTTTCCTGATAAAGCACGAGGGACCTGCCAAAGTTAAACCATTTGGCCAGGAGAGCCCTTTTATGAAGGCATGTGCTCGATTTCGTCGCGAAATTTTTTTGGCGAATTTTACGTCCTCTCATTTTTAAAAGTCGATTCCACAGCAACTAATAGAGCTTTGCGATCGCAATCACTTCCAGAATGTGCAAAAGATATTCTAGTTTCATAACAGAACAGCAGGGACCTGCCAAAGTTAAACCATTTGGCCAGGAGAGCCCTTTTATGCAGACTTTTGCCAGATTTCGATACCCAAAATTTTTGCGATTTTCACAGATTTTTTTTCAAAAGCCGATTCCAAAGCAACTAATAGAGCTTTGCGATCGCAATCACTTCCAGAATCTGCCCCACGAAGTCTACTTTCCTGATAAAGCACGAGGGACCTGCCAAAGTTAAACCATTTGGCCAGGAGAGCCCTTTTATGAAGGCATGTGCTCGATTTCGTCGCGAAATTTTTTTGGCGAATTTTACGCCCTCTCATTTTTAAAAGTCGATTCCACAGCAACTAATAGAGCTTTGCGATCGCAATCACTTCCAGAATGTGCAAAAGGTATTCTAGTTTTATAACAGAACAGCAGGGACCTGCCAAAGTTAAACCATTTGGCCAGGAGAGCCCTTTTATGCAGACTTTTGCCAGATTTCGATACCCAAAATTTTTGCGATTTTCACAGATTTTTTTTCAAAAGCCGATTCCAAAGCAACTAATAGAGCTTTGCGATCGCAATCACTTCCAGAATCTGCCCCACGAAGTCTACTTTCCTGATAAAGCACGAGGGACCTGCCAAAGTTAAACCATTTGGCCAGGAGAGCCCTTTTATGAAGGCATGTGCTCGATTTCGTCGCGAAATTTTTTTGGCGAATTTTACGCCCTCTCATTTTTAAAAGTCGATTCCACAGCAACTAATAGAGCTTTGCGATCGCAATCACTTCCAGAATGTGCAAAAGATATTCTAGTTTCATAACAGAACAGCAGGGACCTGCCAAAGTTAAACCATTTGGCCAGGAGAGCCCTTTTATGCAGACTTTTGCCAGATTTCGATACCCAAAATTTTTGCGATTTTCACAGATTTTTTTTCAAAAGCCGATTCCAAAGCAACTAATAGAGCTTTGCGATCGCAATCACTTCCAGAATCTGCCCCACGAAGTCTACTTTCCTGATAAAGCACGAGGGACCTGCCAAAGTTAAACCATTTGGCCAGGAGAGCCCTTTTATGAAGGCATGTGCTCGATTTCGTCGCGAAATTTTTTTGGCGAATTTTACGCCCTCTCATTTTTAAAAGTCGATTCCACAGCAACTAATAGAGCTTTGCGATCGCAATCACTTCCAGAATGTGCAAAAGGTATTCTAGTTTCATAACAGAACAGCAGGGACCTGCCAAAGTTAAACCATTTGGCCAGGAGAGCCCTTTTATGCAGACTTTTGCCAGATTTCGATACCCAAAATTTTTGCGATTTTCACAGATTTTTTTTCAAAAGCCGATTCCAAAGCAACTAATAGAGCTTTGCGATCGCAATCACTTCCAGAATCTACCCCACGAAGTCTACTTTCCTGATAAAGCACGAGGGACCTGCCAAAGTTAAACCATTTGGCCAGGAGAGCCCTTTTATGAAGGCATGTGCTCGATTTCGTCGCGAAATTTTTTTGGCGAATTTTACGCCCTCTCATTTTTAAAAGTCGATTCCACAGCAACTAATAGAGCTTTGCGATCGCAATCACTTCCAGAATGTGCAAAAGATATTCTAGTTTCATAACAGAACAGCAGGGACCTGCCAAAGTTAAACCATTTGGCCAGGAGAGCCCTTTTATGCAGACTTTTGCCAGATTTCGATACCCAAAATTTTTGCGATTTTCACAGATTTTTTTTCAAAAGCCGATTCCAAAGCAACTAATAGAGCTTTGCGATCGCAATCACTTCCAGAATCTGCCCCACGAAGTCTACTTTCCTGATAAAGCACGAGGGACCTGCCAAAGTTAAACCATTTGGCCAGGAGAGCCCTTTTATGAAGGCATGTGCTCGATTTCGTCGCGAAATTTTTTTGGCGAATTTTACGCCCTCTCATTTTTAAAAGTCGATTCCACAGCAACTAATAGAGCTTTGCGATCGCAATCACTTCCAGAATGTGCAAAAGATATTCTAGTTTCATAACAGAACAGCAGGGACCTGCCAAAGTTAAACCATTTGGCCAGGAGAGCCCTTTTATGCAGACTTTTGCCAGATTTCGATACCCAAAATTTTTGCGATTTTCACAGATTTTTTTTCAAAAGCCGATTCCAAAGCAACTAATAGAGCTTTGCGATCGCAATCACTTCCAGAATCTGCCCCACGAAGTCTACTTTCCTGATAAAGCACGAGGGACCTGCCAAAGTTAAACCATTTGGCCAGGAGAGCCCTTTTATGAAGGCATGTGCTCGATTTCGTCGCGAAATTTTTTTGGCGAATTTTACGCCCTCTCATTTTTAAAAGTCGATTCCACAGCAACTAATAGAGCTTTGCGATCGCAATCACTTCCAGAATGTGCAAAAGATATTCTAGTTTCATAACAGAACAGCAGGGACCTGCCAAAGTTAAACCATTTGGCCAGGAGAGCCCTTTTATGCAGACTTTTGCCAGATTTCGATACCCAAAATTTTTGCGATTTTCACAGATTTTTTTTCAAAAGCCGATTCCAAAGCAACTAATAGAGCTTTGCGATCGCAATCACTTCCAGAATCTGCCCCACGAAGTCTACTTTCCTGATAAAGCACGAGGGACCTGCCAAAGTTAAACCATTTGGCCAGGAGAGCCCTTTTATGAAGGCATGTGCTCGATTTCGTCAAGAAATTTTTTTGGCGAATTTTACGCCCTCTCATTTTTAAAAGTCGATTCCACAGCAACTAATAGAGCTTTGCGATCGCAATCACTTCCAGAATGTGCAAAAGATATTCTAGTTTCATAACAGAACAGCAGGGACCTGCCAAAGTTAAACCATTTGGCCAGGAGAGCCCTTTTATGCAGACTTTTGCCAGATTTCGATACCCAAAATTTTTGCGATTTTCACAGATTTTTTTTCAAAAGCCGATTCCAAAGCAACTAATAGAGCTTTGCGATCGCAATCACTTCCAGAATCTGCCCCACGAAGTCTACTTTCCTGATAAAGCACGAGGGACCTGCCAAAGTTAAACCATTTGGCCAGGAGAGCCCTTTTATGAAGGCATGTGCTCGATTTCGTCGCGAAATTTTTTTGGCGAATTTTACGCCCTCTCATTTTTAAAAGTCGATTCCACAGCAACTAATAGAGCTTTGCGATCGCAATCACTTCCAGAATGTGCAAAAGATATTCTAGTTTCATAACAGAACAGCAGGGACCTGCCAAAGTTAAACCATTTGGCCAGGAGAGCCCTTTTATGCAGACTTTTGCCAGATTTCGATACCCAAAATTTTTGCGATTTTCACAGATTTTTTTTCAAAAGCCGATTCCAAAGCAACTAATAGAGCTTTGCGATCGCAATCACTTCCAGAATCTGCCCCACGAAGTCTACTTTCCTGATAAAGCACGAGGGACCTGCCAAAGTTAAACCATTTGGCCAGGAGAGCCCTTTTATGAAGGCATGTGCTCGATTTCGTCGCGAAATTTTTTTGGCGAATTTTACGCCCTCTCATTTTTAAAAGTCGATTCCACAGCAACTAATAGAGCTTTGCGATCGCAATCACTTCCAGAATGTGCAAAAGATATTCTAGTTTCATAACAGAACAGCAGGGACCTGCCAAAGTTAAACCATTTGGCCAGGAGAGCCCTTTTATGCAGACTTTTGCCAGATTTCGATACCCAAAATTTTTGCGATTTTCACAGATTTTTTTTCAAAAGCCGATTCCAAAGCAACTAATAGAGCTTTGCGATCGCAATCACTTCCAGAATCTGCCCCACGAAGTCTACTTTCCTGATAAAGCACGAGGGACCTGCCAAAGTTAAACCATTTGGCCAGGAGAGCCCTTTTATGAAGGCATGTGCTCGATTTCGTCGCGAAATTTTTTTGGCGAATTTTACGCCCTCTCATTTTTAAAAGTCGATTCCACAGCAACTAATAGAGCTTTGCGATCGCAATCACTTCCAGAATGTGCAAAAGATATTCTAGTTTCATAACAGAACAGCAGGGACCTGCCAAAGTTAAACCATTTGGCCAGGAGAGCCCTTTTATGCAGACTTTTGCCAGATTTCGATACCCAAAATTTTTGCGATTTTCACAGATTTTTTTTCAAAAGCCGATTCCAAAGCAACTAATAGAGCTTTGCGATCGCAATCACTTCCAGAATCTGCCCCACGAAGTCTACTTTCCTGATAAAGCACGAGGGACCTGCCAAAGTTAAACCATTTGGCCAGGAGAGCCCTTTTATGAAGGCATGTGCTCGATTTCGTCGCGAAATTTTTTTGGCGAATTTTACGCCCTCTCATTTTTAAAAGTCGATTCCACAAAACTAATAGAGCTTTGCGATCGCAATCACTTCCAGAATGTGCAAAAGATATTCTAGTTTCATAACAGAACAGCAGGGACGTGCCAAAGTTAAACCATTTGGCCAGGAGAGCCCTTTTATGCAGACTTTTGCCAGATTTCGATACCCAAAATTTTTGCGATTTTCACAGATTTTTTTTCAAAAGCCGATTCCAAAGCAACTAATAGAGCTTTGCGATCGCAATCACTTCCAGAATCTGCCCCACGAAGTCTACTTTCCTGATAAAGCACGAGGGACCTGCCAAAGTTAAACCATTTGGCCAGGAGAGCCCTTTTATGAAGGCATGTGCTCGATTTCGTCGCGAAATTTTTTTTAGCGAATTTTACGCCCTCTCATTTTTAAAAGTCGATTCCACAGCAACTAATAGAGCTTTGCGATCGCAATGACTTCCAGAATGTGCAAAAGATATTCTAGTTTCATAACAGAACAGCAGGGACCTGCCAAAGTTAAACCATTTGGCCAGGAGAGCCCTTTTATGCAGACTTTTGCCAGATTTCGATACCCAAAATTTTTGCGATTTTCACAGATTTTTTTTCAAAAGCCGATTCCAAAGCAACTAATAGAGCTTTGCGATCGCAATCACTTCCAGAATCTGCCCCACGAAGTCTACTTTCCTGATAAAGCACGAGGGACCTGCCAAAGTTAAACCATTTGGCCAGGAGAGCCCTTTTATGAAGGCATGTGCTCGATTTCGTCGCGAAATTTTTTTGGCGAATTTTACGCCCTCTCATTTTTAAAAGTCGATTCCACAGCAACTAATAGAGCTTTGCGATCGCAATCACTTCCAGAATGTGCAAAAGATATTCTAGTTTCATAACAGAACAGCAGGGACCTGCCAAAGTTAAACCATTTGGCCAGGAGAGCCCTTTTATGCAGACTTTTGCCAGATTTCGATACCCAAAATTTTTGCGATTTTCACAGATTTTTTTTCAAAAGCCGATTCCAAAGCAACTAATAGAGCTTTGCGATCGCAATCACTTCCAGAATCTGCCCCACGAAGTCTACTTTCCTGATAAAGCACGAGGGACCTGCCAAAGTTAAACCATTTGGCCAGGAGAGCCCTTTTATGAAGGCATGTGCTCGATTTCGTCGCGAAATTTTTTTGGCGAATTTTACGCCCTCTCATTTTTAAAAGTCGATTCCACAGCAACTAATAGAGCTTTGCGATCGCAATCACTTCCAGAATGTGCAAAAGGTATTCTAGTTTCATAACAGAACAGCAGGGACCTGCCAAAGTTAAACCATTTGGCCAGGAGAGCCCTTTTATGCAGACTTTTGCCAGATTTCGATACCCAAAATTTTTGCGATTTTCACAGATTTTTTTTCAAAAGCCGATTCCAAAGCAACTAATAGAGCTTTGCGATCGCAATCACTTCCAGAATCTACCCCACGAAGTCTACTTTCCTGATAAAGCACGAGGGACCTGCCAAAGTTAAACCATTTGGCCAGGAGAGCCCTTTTATGAAGGCATGTGCTCGATTTCGTCGCGAAATTTTTTTGGCGAATTTTACGCCCTCTCATTTTTAAAAGTCGATTCCACAGCAACTAATAGAGCTTTGCGATCGCAATCACTTCCAGAATGTGCAAAAGATATTCTAGTTTCATAACAGAACAGCAGGGACCTGCCAAAGTTAAACCATTTGGCCAGGAGAGCCCTTTTATGCAGACTTTTGCCAGATTTCGATACCCAAAATTTTTGCGATTTTCACAGATTTTTTTTCAAAAGCCGATTCCAAAGCAACTAATAGAGCTTTGCGATCGCAATCACTTCCAGAATCTGCCCCACGAAGTCTACTTTCCTGATAAAGCACGAGGGACCTGCCAAAGTTAAACCATTTGGCCAGGAGAGCCCTTTTATGAAGGCATGTGCTCGATTTCGTCGCGAAATTTTTTTGGCGAATTTTACGCCCTCTCATTTTTAAAAGTCGATTCCACAGCAACTAATAGAGCTTTGCGATCGCAATCACTTCCAGAATGTGCAAAAGATATTCTAGTTTCATAACAGAACAGCAGGGACCTGCCAAAGTTAAACCATTTGGCCAGGAGAGCCCTTTTATGCAGACTTTTGCCAGATTTCGATACCCAAAATTTTTGCGATTTTCACAGATTTTTTTTCAAAAGCCGATTCCAAAGCAACTAATAGAGCTTTGCGATCGCAATCACTTCCAGAATCTGCCCCACGAAGTCTACTTTCCTGATAAAGCACGAGGGACCTGCCAAAGTTAAACCATTTGGCCAGGAGAGCCCTTTTATGAAGGCATGTGCTCGATTTCGTCGCGAAATTTTTTTGGCGAATTTTACGCCCTCTCATTTTTAAAAGTCGATTCCACAGCAACTAATAGAGCTTTGCGATCGCAATCACTTCCAGAATGTGCAAAAGATATTCTAGTTTCATAACAGAACAGCAGGGACCTGCCAAAGTTAAACCATTTGGCCAGGAGAGCCCTTTTATGCAGACTTTTGCCAGATTTCGATACCCAAAATTTTTGCGATTTTCACAGATTTTTTTTCAAAAGCCGATTCCAAAGCAACTAATAGAGCTTTGCGATCGCAATCACTTCCAGAATCTGCCCCACGAAGTCTACTTTCCTGATAAAGCACGAGGGACCTGCCAAAGTTAAACCATTTGGCCAGGAGAGCCCTTTTATGAAGGCATGTGCTCGATTTCGTCAAGAAATTTTTTTGGCGAATTTTACGCCCTCTCATTTTTAAAAGTCGATTCCACAGCAACTAATAGAGCTTTGCGATCGCAATCACTTCCAGAATGTGCAAAAGATATTCTAGTTTCATAACAGAACAGCAGGGACCTGCCAAAGTTAAACCATTTGGCCAGGAGAGCCCTTTTATGCAGACTTTTGCCAGATTTCGATACCCAAAATTTTTGCGATTTTCACAGATTTTTTTTCAAAATCCGATTCCAAAGCAACTAATAGAGCTTTGCGATCGCAATCACTTCCAGAATCTGCCCCACGAAGTCTACTTTCCTGATAAAGCACGAGGGACCTGCCAAAGTTAAACCATTTGGCCAGGAGAGCCCTTTTATGAAGGCATGTGCTCGATTTCGTCGCGAAATTTTTTTGGCGAATTTTACGCCCTCTCATTTTTAAAAGTCGATTCCACAGCAACTAATAGAGCTTTGCGATCGCAATCACTTCCAGAATGTGCAAAAGATATTCTAGTTTCATAACAGAACAGCAGGGACCTGCCAAAGTTAAACCATTTGGCCAGGAGAGCCCTTTTATGCAGACTTTTGCCAGATTTCGATACCCAAAATTTTTGCGATTTTCACAGATTTTTTTTCAAAAGCCGATTCCAAAGCAACTAATAGAGCTTTGCGATCGCAATCACTTCCAGAATCTGCCCCACGAAGTCTACTTTCCTGATAAAGCACGAGGGACCTGCCAAAGTTAAACCATTTGGCCAGGAGAGCCCTTTTATGAAGGCATGTGCTCGATTTCGTCGCGAAATTTTTTTGGCGAATTTTACGACCTCTCATTTTTAAATGTCGATTCCACAGCAACTAATAGAGCTTTGCGATCGCAATCACTTCCAGAATGTGCAAAAGATATTCTAGTTTCATAACAGAACAGCAGGGACCTGCCAAAGTTAAACCATTTGGCCAGGAGAGCCCTTTTATGCAGACTTTTGCCAGATTTCGATACCCAAAATTTTTGCGATTTTCACAGATTTTTTTTCAAAAGCCGATTCCAAAGCAACTAATAGAGCTTTGCGATCGCAATCACTTCCAGAATCTGCCCCACGAAGTCTACTTTCCTGATAAAGCACGAGGGACCTGCCAAAGTTAAACCATTTGGCCAGGAGAGCCCTTTTATGAAGGCATGTGCTCGATTTCGTCGCGAAATTTTTTTGGCGAATTTTACGACCTCTCATTTTTAAAAGTCGATTCCACAGCAACTAATAGAGCTTTGCGATCGCAATCACTTCCAGAATGTGCAAAAGATATTCTAGTTTCATAACAGAACAGCAGGGACCTGCCAAAGTTAAACCATTTGGCCAGGAGAGCCCTTTTATGCAGACTTTTGCCAGATTTCGATACCCAAAATTTTTGCGATTTTCACAGATTTTTTTTCAAAAGCCGATTCCAAAGCAACTAATAGAGCTTTGCGATCGCAATCACTTCCAGAATCTGCCCCACGAAGTCTACTTTCCTGATAAAGCACGAGGGACCTGCCAAAGTTAAACCATTTGGCCAGGAGAGCCCTTTTATGAAGGCATGTGCTCGATTTCGTCGCGAAATTTTTTTGGCGAATTTTACGCCCTCTCATTTTTAAAAGTCGATTCCACAGCAACTAATAGAGCTTTGCAATCGCAATCACTTCCAGAATGTGCAAAAGATATTCTAGTTTCATAACAGAACAGCAGGGACCTGCCAAAGTTAAACCATTTGGCCAGGAGAGCCCTTTTATGCAGACTTTTGCCAGATTTCGATACCCAAAATTTTTGCGATTTTCACAGATTTTTTTTCAAAAGCCGATTCCAAAGCAACTAATAGAGCTTTGCGATCGCAATCACTTCCAGAATCTGCCCCACGAAGTCTACTTTCCTGATAAAGCACGAGGGACCTGCCAAAGTTAAACCATTTGGCCAGGAGAGCCCTTTTATGAAGGCATGTGCTCGATTTCGTCGCGAAATTTTTTTGGCGAATTTTACGCCCTCTCATTTTTAAAAGTCGATTCCACAGCAACTAATAGAGCTTTGCGATCGCAATCACTTCCAGAATGTGCAAAAGATATTCTAGTTTCATAACAGAACAGCAGGGACCTGCCAAAGTAAAACCATTTGGCCAGGAGAGCCCTTTTATGCAGACTTTTGCCAGATTTCGATACCCAAAATTTTTGCGATTTTCACAGATTTTTTTTCAAAAGCCGATTCCAAAGCAACTAATAGAGCTTTGCGATCGCAATCACTTCCAGAATCTGCCCCACGAAGTCTACTTTCCTGATAAAGCACGAGGGACCTGCCAAAGTTAAACCATTTGGCCAGGAGAGCCCTTTTATGAAGGCATGTGCTCGATTTCGTCGCGAAATTTTTTTGGCGAATTTTACGCCCTCTCATTTTTAAAAGTCGATTCCACAGCAACTAATAGAGCTTTGCGATCGCAATCACTTCCAGAATGTGCAAAAGATATTCTAGTTTCATAACAGAACAGCAGGGACCTGCCAAAGTTAAACCATTTGGCCAGGAGAGCCCTTTTATGCAGACTTTTGCCAGATTTCGATACCCAAAATTTTTGCGATTTTCACAGATTTTTTTTCAAAAGCCGATTCCAAAGCAACTAATAGAGCTTTGCGATCGCAATCACTTCCAGAATGTGCAAAAGATATTCTAGTTTCATAACAGAACAGCAGGGACCTGCCAAAGTTAAACCATTTGGCCAGGAGAGCCCTTTTATGCAGACTATTGCCAGATTTCGATACCCAAAATTTTTGCGATTTTCACAGATTTTTTTTCAAAAGCCGATTCCAAAGCAACTAATAGAGCTTTGCGATCGCAATCACTTCCAGAATCTGCCCCACGAAGTCTACTTTCCTGATAAAGCACGAGGGACCTGCCAAAGTTAAACCATTTGGCCAGGAGAGCCCTTTTATGAAGGCATGTGCTCGATTTCGTCGCGAAATTTTTTTGGCGAATTTTACGCCCTCTCATTTTTAAAAGTCGATTCCACAGCAACTAATAGAGCTTTGCGATCGCAATCACTTCCAGAATGTGCAAAAGATATTCTAGTTTCATAACAGAACAGCAGGGACCTGCCAAAGTTAAACCATTTGGCCAGGAGAGCCCTTTTATGCAGACTTTTGCCAGATTTCGATACCCAAAATTTTTGCGATTTTCACAGATTTTTTTTCAAAAGCCGATTCCAAAGCAACTAATAGAGCTTTGCGATCGCAATCACTTCCAGAATCTGCCCCACGAAGTCTACTTTCCTGATAAAGCACGAGGGGCCTGCCAAAGTTAAACCATTTGGCCAGGAGAGCCCTTTTATGAAGGCATGTGCTCGATTTCGTCGCGAAATTTTTTTGGCGAATTTTACGCCCTCTCATTTTTAAAAGTCGATTCCACAGCAACTAATAGAGCTTTGCGATCGCAATCACTTCCAGAATGTGCAAAAGATATTCTAGTTTCATAACAGAACAGCAGGGACCTGCCAAAGTTAAACCATTTGGCCAGGAGAGCCCTTTTATGCAGACTTTTGCCAGATTTCGATACCCAAAATTTTTGCGATTTTCACAGATTTTTTTTCAAAAGCCGATTCCAAAGCAACTAATAGAGCTTTGCGATCGCAATCACTTCCAGAATGTGCAAAAGATATTCTAGTTTCATAACAGAACACCAGGGACCTGCCAAAGTTAAACCATTTGGCCAGGAGAGCCCTTTTATGCAGACTTTTGCCAGATTTCGATACCCAAAATTTTTGCGATTTTCACAGATTTTTTTTCAAAAGCCGATTCCAAAGCAACTAATAGAGCTTTGCGATCGCAATCACTTCCAGAATCTGCCCCACGAAGTCTACTTTCCTGATAAAGCACGAGGGACCTGCCAAAGTTAAACCATTTGGCCAGGAGAGCCCTTTTATGAAGGCATGTGCTCGATTTCGTCGCGAAATTTTTTTGGCGAATTTTACGCCCTCTCATTTTTAAAAGTCGATTCCACAGCAACTAATAGAGCTTTGCGATCGCAATCACTTCCAGAATGTGCAAAAGATATTCTAGTTTCATAACAGAACAGCAGGGACCTGCCAAAGTTAAACCATTTGGCCAGGAGAGCCCTTTTATGCAGACTTTTGCCAGATTTCGATACCCAAAATTTTTGCGATTTTCACAGATTTTTTTTCAAAAGCCGATTCCAAAGCAACTAATAGAGCTTTGCGATCGCAATCACTTCCAGAATGTGCAAAAGATATTCTAGTTTCATAACAGAACAGCAGGGACCTGCCAAAGTTAAACCATTTGGCCAGGAGAGCCCTTTTATGCAGACTTTTGCCAGATTTCGATACCCAAAATTTTTGCGATTTTCACAGATTTTTTTTCAAAAGCCCATTCCAAAGCAACTAATAGAGCTTTGCGATCGCAATCACTTCCAGAATGTGCAAAAGATATTCTAGTTTCATAACAGAACAGCAGGGACCTGCCAAAGTTAAACCATTTGGCCAGGAGAGCCCTTTTATGCAGACTTTTGCCAGATTTCGATACCCAAAATTTTTGCGATTTTCACAGATTTTTTTTTCAAAAGCCGATTCCAAAGCAACTAATAGAGCTTTGCGATCGCAATCACTTCCAGAATCTGCCCCACGAAGTCTACTTTCCTGATAAAGCACGAGGGACCTGCCAAAGTTAAACCATTTGGCCAGGAGAGCCCTTTTATGAAGGCATGTGCACGATTTCGTCGCGAAATTTTTTTGGCGAATTTTACGCCCTCTCATTTTTAAAAGTCGATTCCACAGCAACTAATAGAGCTTTGCGATCGCAATCACTTCCAGAATGTGCAAAAGATATTCTAGTTTCATAACAGAACACCAGGGACCTGCCAAAGTTAAACCATTTGGCCAGGAGAGCCCTTTTATGCAGACTTTTGCCAGATTTCGATACCCAAAATTTTTGCGATTTTCACAGATTTTTTTTCAAAAGCCGATTCCAAAGCAACTAATAGAGCTTTGCGATCGCAATCACTTCCAGAATCTGCCCCACGAAGTCTACTTTCCTGATAAAGCACGAGGGACCTGCCAAAGTTAAACCATTTGGCCAGGAGAGCCCTTTTATGCAGACTTTTGCCAGATTTCGATACCCAAAATTTTTGCGATTTTCACAGATTTTTTTTCAAAAGCCGATTCCAAAGCAACTAATAGAGCTTTGCGATCGCAATCACTTCCAGAATGTGCAAAAGATATTCTAGTTTCATAACAGAACAGCAGGGACCTGCCAAAGTTAAACCATTTGGCCAGGAGAGCCCTTTTATGCAGACTATTGCCAGATTTCGATACCCAAAATTTTTGCGATTTTCACAGATTTTTTTTCAAAAGCCGATTCCAAAGCAACTAATAGAGCTTTGCGATCGCAATCACTTCCAGAATCTGCCCCACGAAGTCTACTTTCCTGATAAAGCACGAGGGACCTGCCAAAGTTAAACCATTTGGCCAGGAGAGCCCTTTTATGAAGGCATGTGCTCGATTTCGTCGCGAAATTTTTTTGGCGAATTTTACGCCCTCTCATTTTTAAAAGTCGATTCCACAGCAACTAATAGAGCTTTGCGATCGCAATCACTTCCAGAATGTGCAAAAGATATTCTAGTTTCATAACAGAACAGCAGGGACCTGCCAAAGTTAAACCATTTGGCCAGGAGAGCCCTTTTATGCAGACTTTTGCCAGATTTCGATACCCAAAATTTTTGCGATTTTCACAGATTTTTTTTCAAAAGCCGATTCCAAAGCAACTAATAGAGCTTTGCGATCGCAATCACTTCCAGAATCTGCCCCACGAAGTCTACTTTCCTGATAAAGCACGAGGGACCTGCCAAAGTTAAACCATTTTGCCAGGAGAGCCCTTTTATGAAGGCATGTGCTCGATTTCGTCGCGAAATTTTTTTGGCGAATTTTACGCCCTCTCATTTTTAAAAGTCGATTCCACAGCAACTAATAGAGCTTTGCGATCGCAATCACTTCCAGAATGTGCAAAAGATATTCTAGTTTCATAACAGAACAGCAGGGACCTGCCAAAGTTAAACCATTTGGCCAGGAGAGCCCTTTTATGCAGACTTTTGCCAGATTTCGATACCCAAAATTTTTGCGATTTTCACAGATTTTTTTTCAAAAGCCGATTCCAAAGCAACTAATAGAGCTTTGCGATCGCAATCACTTCCAGAATGTGCAAAAGATATTCTAGTTTCATAACAGAACAGCAGGGACCTGCCAAAGTTAAACCATTTGGCCAGGAGAGCCCTTTTATGCAGACTTTTGCCAGATTTCGATACCCAAAATTTTTGCGATTTTCACAGATTTTTTTTCAAAAGCCGATTCCAAAGCAACTAATAGAGCTTTGCGATCGCAATCACTTCCAGAATCTGCCCCACGAAGTCTACTTTCCTGATAAAGCACGAGGGACCTGCCAAAGTTAAACCATTTGGCCAGGAGAGCCCTTTTATGAAGGCATGTGCTCGATTTCATCGCGAAATTTTTTTGGCGAATTTTACGCCCTCTCATTTTTAAAAGTCGATTCCACAGCAACTAATAGAGCTTTGCGATCGCAATCACTTCCAGAATTTGCAAAAGATATTCTAGTTTCATAACAGAACAGCAGGGACCTGCCAAAGTTAAACCATTTGGCCAGGAGAGCCCTTTTATGCAGACTTTTGCCAGATTTCGATGCCCAAAATTTTTGCGATTTTCACAGATTTTTTTTCAAAAGCCGATTCCAAAGCAACTAATAGAGCTTTGCGATCGCAATCACTTCCAGAATCTGCCCCACGAAGTCTACTTTCCTGATAAAGCACGAGGGACCTGCCAAAGTTAAACCATTTGGCCAGGAGAGCCCTTTTATGAAGGCATGTGCTCGATTTCGTCGCGAAATTTTTTTGGCGAATTTTACGCCCTCTCATTTTTAAAAGTCGATTCCACAGCAACTAATAGAGCTTTGCGATCGCAATCACTTCCAGAATGTGCAAAAGATATTCTAGTTTCATAACAGAACAGCAGGGACCTGCCAAAGTTAAACCATTTGGCCAGGAGAGCCCTTTTATGCAGACTTTTGCCAGATTTCGATACCCAAAATTTTTGCGATTTTCACAGATTTTTTTTCAAAAGCCGATTCCAAAGCAACTAATAGAGCTTTGCGATCGCAATCACTTCCAGAATGTGCAAAAGATATTCTAGTTTCATAACAGAACAGCAGGGACCTGCCAAAGTTAAACCATTTGGCCAGGAGAGCCCTTTTATGAAGGCATGTGCTCGATTTCGTCGCGAAATTTTTTTGGCGAATTTTACGCCCTCTCATTTTTAAAAGTCGATTCCACAGCAACTAATAGAGCTTTGCGATCGCAATCACTTCCAGAATGTGCAAAAGATATTCTAGTTTCATAACAGAACAGCAGGGACCTGCCAAAGTTAAACCATTTGGCCAGGAGAGCCCTTTTATGCAGACTTTTGCCAGATTTCGATACCCAAAATTTTTGCGATTTTCACAGATTTTTTTTCAAAAGCCGATTCCAAAGCAACTAATAGAGCTTTGCGATCGCAATCACTTCCAGAATCTGCCCCACGAAGTCTACTTTCCTGATAAAGCACGAGGGACCTGCCAAAGTTAAACCATTTGGCCAGGAGAGCCCTTTTATGAAGGCATGTGCTCGATTTCGTCGCGAAATTTTTTTGGCGAATTTTACGCCCTCTCATTTTTAAAAGTCGATTCCACAGCAACTAATAGAGCTTTGCGATCGCAATCACTTCCAGAATGTACAAAAGATATTCTAGTTTCATAACAGAACAGCAGGGACCTGCCAAAGTTAAACCATTTGGCCAGGAGAGCCCTTTTATGCAGACTTTTGCCAGATTTCGATACCCAAAATTTTTGCGATTTTCACAGATTTTTTTTCAAAAGCCGATTCCAAAGCAACTAATAGAGCTTTGCGATCGCAATCACTTCCAGAATCTGCCCCACGAAGTCTACTTTCCTGATAAAGCACGAGGGACCTGCCAAAGTTAAACCATTTGGCCAGGAGAGCCCTTTTATGAAGGCATGTGCTCGATTTCGTCGCGAAATTTTTTTGGCGAATTTTACGCCCTCTCATTTTTAAAAGTCGATTCCACAGCAACTAATAGAGCTTTGCGATCGCAATCACTTCCAGAATGTGCAAAAGATATTCTAGTTTCATAACAGAACAGCAGGGACCTGCCAAAGTTAAACCATTTGGCCAGGAGAGCCCTTTTATGAAGGCATGTGCTCGATTTCGTCGCGAAATTTTTTTGGCGAATTTTACGCCCTCTCATTTTTAAAAGTCAATTCCACAGCAACTAATAGAGCTTTGCGATCGCAATCACTTCCAGAATGTGCAAAAGATATTCTAGTTTCATAACAGAACAGCAGGGACCTGCCAAAGTTAAACCATTTGGCCAGGAGAGCCCTTTTATGCAGACTTTTGCCAGATTTCGATACCCAAAATTTTTGCGATTTTCACAGATTTTTTTTCAAAAGCCGATTCCAAAGCAACTAATAGAGCTTTGCGATCGCAATCACTTCCAGAATCTGCCCCACGAAGTCTACTTTCCTGATAAAGCACGAGGGACCTGCCAAAGTTAAACCATTTGGCCAGGAGAGCCCTTTTATGAAGGCATGTGCTCGATTTCGTCGCGAAATTTTTTTGGCGAATTTTACGCCCTCTCATTTTTAAAAGTCGATTCCACAGCAACTAATAGAGCTTTGCGATCGCAATCACTTCCAGAATGTGCAAAAGATATTCTAGTTTCATAACAGAACAGCAGGGACCTGCCAAAGTTAAACCATTTGGCCAGGAGAGCCCTTTTATGCAGACTTTTGCCAGATTTCGATACCCAAAATTTTTGCGATTTTCACAGATTTTTTTTCAAAAGCCGATTCCAAAGCAACTAATAGAGCTTTGCGATCGCAATCACTTCCAGAATCTGCCCCACGAAGTCTACTTTCCTGATAAAGCACGAGGGACCTGCCAAAGTTAAACCATTTGGCCAGGAGAGCCATTTTATGAAGGCATGTGCTCGATTTCGTCGCGAAATTTTTTTGGCGAATTTTACGCCCTCTCATTTTTAAAAGTCGATTCCACAGCAACTAATAGAGCTTTGCGATCGCAATCACTTCCAGAATGTGCAAAAGATATTCTAGTTTCATAACAGAACAGCAGGGACCTGCCAAAGTTAAACCATTTGGCCAGGAGAGCCCTTTTATGCAGACTTTTGCCAGATTTCGATACCCAAAATTTTTGCGATTTTCACAGATTTTTTTTCAAAAGCCGATTCCAAAGCAACTAATAGAGCTTTGCGATCGCAATCACTTCCAGAATCTGCCCCACGAAGTCTACTTTCCTGATAAAGCACGAGGGACCTGCCAAAGTTAAACCATTTGGCCAGGAGAGCCCTTTTATGAAGGCATGTGCTCGATTTCGTCGCGAAATTTTTTTGGCGAATTTTACGCCCTCTCATTTTTAAAAGTCGATTCCACAGCAACTAATAGAGCTTTGCGATCGCAATCACTTCCAGAATGTGCAAAAGATATTCTAGTTTCATAACAGAACAGCAGGGACCTGCCAAAGTTAAACCATTTGGCCAGGAGAGCCCTTTTATGCAGACTTTTGCCAGATTTCGATACCCAAAATTTTTGCGATTTTCACAGATTTTTTTTCAAAAGCCGATTCCAAAGCAACTAATAGAGCTTTGCGATCGCAATCACTTCCAGAATCTGCCCCACGAAGTCTACTTTCCTGATAAAGCACGAGGGACCTGCCAAAGTTAAACCATTTGGCCAGGAGAGCCCTTTTATGAAGGCATGTGCTCGATTTCGTCGCGAAATTTTTTTGGGGAATTTTACGCCCTCTCATTTTTAAAAGTCGATTCCACAGCAACTAATAGAGCTTTGCGATCGCAATCACTTCCAGAATGTGCAAAAGATATTCTAGTTTCATAACAGAACAGCAGGGACCTGCCAAAGTCAAACCATTTGGCCAGGAGAGCCCTTTTATGCAGACTTTTGCCAGATTTCGATACCCAAAATTTTTGCGATTTTCACAGATTTTTTTTCAAAAGCCGATTCTAAAGCAACTAATAGAGCTTTGCGATCGCAATCACTTCCAGAATCTGCCCCACGAAGTCTACTTTCCTGATAAAGCACGAGGGACCTGCCAAAGTTAAACCATTTGGCCAGGAGAGCCCTTTTATGAAGGCATGTGCTCGATTTCGTCGCGAAATTTTTTTGGCGAATTTTACGCCCTCTCATTTTTAAAAGTCGATTCCACAGCAACTAATAGAGCTTTGCGATCGCAATCACTTCCAGAATGTGCAAAAGATATTCTAGTTCCATAACAGAACAGCAGGGACCTGCCAAAGTTAAACCATTTGGCCAGGAGAGCCCTTTTATGCAGACTTTTGCCAGATTTCGATACCCAAAATTTTTGCGATTTTCACAGATTTTTTTCAAAAGCCGATTCCAAAGCAACTAATAGAGCTTTGCGATCGCAATCACTTCCAGAATCTGCCCCACGAAGTCTACTTTCCTGATAAAGCACGAGGGACCTGCCAAAGTTAAACCATTTGGCCAGGAGAGCCCTTTTATGAAGGCATGTGCTCGATTTCGTCGCGAAATTTTTTTGGCGAATTTTACGCCCTCTCATTTTTAAAAGTCGATTCCACAGCAACTAATAGAGCTTTGCGATCGCAATCACTTCCAGAATGTGCAAAAGATATTCTAGTTTCATAACAGAACAGCAGGGACCTGCCAAAGTTAAACCATTTGGCCAGGAGAGCCCTTTTATGCAGACTTTTGCCAGATTTCGATACCCAAAATTTTTGCGATTTTCACAGATTTTTTTTCAAAAGCCGATTCCAAAGCAACTAATAGAGCTTTGCGATCGCAATCACTTCCAGAATCTGCCCCACGAAGTCTACTTTCCTGATAAAGCACGAGGGACCTGCCAAAGTTAAACCATTTGGCCAGGAGAGCCCTTTTATGAAGGCATGTGCTCGATTTCGTCGCGAAATTTTTTTGGCGAATTTTACGCCCTCTCATTTTTAAAAGTCGATTCCACAGCAACTAATAGAGCTTTGCGATCGCAATCACTTCCAGAATGTGCAAAAGATATTCTAGTTTCATAACAGAACAGCAGGGACCTGCCAAAGTTAAACCATTTGGCCAGGAGAGCCCTTTTATGCAGACTTTTGCCAGATTTCGATACCCAAAATTTTTGCGATTTTCACAGATTTTTTTTCAAAAGCCGATTCCAAAGCAACTAATAGAGCTTTGCGATCGCAATCACTTCCAGAATCTGCCCCACGAAGTCTACTTTCCTGATAAAGCACGAGGGACCTGCCAAAGTTAAACCATTTGGCCAGGAGAGCCCTTTTATGAAGGCATGTGCTCGATTTCGTCGCGAAATTTTTTTGGCGAATTTTACGCCCTCTCATTTTTAAAAGTCGATTCCACAGCAACTAATAGAGCTTTGCGATCGCAATCACTTCCAGAATGTGCAAAAGATATTCTAGTTTCATAACAGAACAGCAGGGACCTGCCAAAGTTAAACCATTTGGCCAGGAGAGCCCTTTTATGCAGACTTTTGCCAGATTTCGATACCCAAAATTTTTGCGATTTTCACAGATTTTTTTTCAAAAGCCGATTCCAAAGCAACTAATAGAGCTTTGCGATCGCAATCACTTCCAGAATCTGCCCCACGAAGTCTACTTTCCTGATAAAGCACGAGGGACCTGCCAAAGTTAAACCATTTGGCCAGGAGAGCCCTTTTATGAAGGCATGTGCTCGATTTCGTCGCGAAATTTTTTTGGCGAATTTTAAGCCCTCTCATTTTTAAAAGTCGATTCCACAGCAACTAATAGAGCTTTGCGATCGCAATCACTTCCAGAATGTGCAAAAGATATTCTAGTTTCATAACAGAACAGCAGGGACCTGCCAAAGTTAAACCATTTGGCCAGGAGAGCCCTTTTATGCAGACTTTTGCCAGATTTCGATGCCCAAAATTTTTGCGATTTTCACAGATTTTTTTTCAAAAGCCGATTCCAAAGCAACTAATAGAGCTTTGCGATCGCAATCACTTCCAGAATCTGCCCCACGAAGTCTACTTTCCTGATAAAGCACGAGGGACCTGCCAAAGTTAAACCATTTGGCCAGGAGAGCCCTTTTATGAAGGCATGTGCTCGATTTCGTCGCGAAATTTTTTTGGCGAATTTTACGCCCTCTCATTTTTAAAAGTCGATTCCACAGCAACTAATAGAGCTTTGCGATCGCAATCACTTCCAGAATGTGCAAAAGATATTCTAGTTTCATAACAGAACAGCAGGGACCTGCCAAAGTTAAACCATTTGGCCAGGAGAGCCCTTTTATGCAGACTTTTGCCAGATTTCGATGCCCAAAATTTTTGCGATTTTCACAGATTTTTTTTCAAAAGCCGATTCCAAAGCAACTAATAAAGCTTTGCGATCGCAATCACTTCCAGAATCTGCCCCACGAAGTCTACTTTCCTGATAAAGCACGAGGGACCTGCCAAAGTTAAACCATTTGGCCAGGAGAGCCCTTTTATGAAGGCATGTGCTCGATTTCGTCGCGAAATTTTTTTGGCGAATTTTACGCCCTCTCATTTTTAAAAGTCGATTCCACAGCAACTAATAGAGCTTTGCGATCGCAATCACTTCCAGAATGTGCAAAAGATATTCTAGTTTCATAACAGAACAGCAGGGACCTGCCAAAGTTAAACCATTTGGCCAGGAGAGCCCTTTTATGCAGACTTTTGCCAGATTTCGATACCCAAAATTTTTGCGATTTTCACAGATTTTTTTTCAAAAGCCGATTCCAAAGCAACTAATAGAGCTTTGCGATCGCAATCACTTCCAGAATCTGCCCCACGAAGTCTACTTTCCTGATAAAGCACGAGGGACCTGCCAAAGTTAAACCATTTGGCCAGGAGAGCCCTTTTATGAAGGCATGTGCTCGATTTCGTCGCGAAATTTTTTTGGCGAATTTTACGCCCTCTCATTTTTAAAAGTCGATTCCACAGCAACTAATAGAGCTTTGCGATCGCAATCACTTCCAGAATGTGCAAAAGATATTCTAGTTTCATAACAGAACAGCAGGGACCTGCCAAAGTTAAACCATTTGGCCAGGAGAGCCCTTTTATGCAGACTTTTGCCAGATTTCGATACCCAAAATTTTTGCGATTTTCACAGATTTTTTTTCAAAAGCCGATTCCAAAGCAACTAATAGAGCTTTGCGATCGCAATCACTTCCAGAATGTGCAAAAGATATTCTAGTTTCATAACAGAACAGCAGGGACCTGCCAAAGTTAAACCATTTGGCCAGGAGAGCCCTTTTATGAAGGCATGTGCTCGATTTCGTCGCGAAATTTTTTTGGCGAATTTTACGCCCTCTCATTTTTAAAAGTCGATTCCACAGCAACTAATAGAGCTTTGCGATCGCAATCACTTCCAGAATGTGCAAAAGATATTCTAGTTTCATAACAGAACAGCAGGGACCTGCCAAAGTTAAACCATTTGGCCAGGAGAGCCCTTTTATGCAGACTTTTGCCAGATTTCGATACCCAAAATTTTTGCGATTTTCACAGATTTTTTTTTCAAAAGCCGATTCCAAAGCAACTAATAGAGCTTTGCGATCGCAATCACTTCCAGAATCTGCCCCACGAAGTCTACTTTCCTGATAAAGCACGAGGGACCTGCCAAAGTTAAACCATTTGGCCAGGAGAGCCCTTTTATGAAGGCATGTGCTCGATTTCGTCGCGAAATTTTTTTGGCGAATTTTACGCCCTCTCATTTTTAAAAGTCGATTCCACAGCAACTAATAGAGCTTTGCGATCGCAATCACTTCCAGAATGTGCAAAAGATATTCTAGTTTCATAACAGAACACCAGGGACCTGCCAAAGTTAAACCATTTGGCCAGGAGAGCCCTTTTATGCAGACTTTTGCCAGATTTCGATACCCAAAATTTTTGCGATTTTCACAGATTTTTTTTCAAAAGCCGATTCCAAAGCAACTAATAGAGCTTTGCGATCGCAATCACTTCCAGAATCTGCCCCACGAAGTCTACTTTCCTGATAAAGCACGAGGGACCTGCCAAAGTTAAACCATTTGGCCAGGAGAGCCCTTTTATGAAGGCATGTGCTCGATTTCGTCGCGAAATTTTTTTGGCGAATTTTACGCCCTCTCATTTTTAAAAGTCGATTCCACAGCAACTAATAGAGCTTTGCGATCGCAATCACTTCCAGAATGTGCAAAAGATATTCTAGTTTCATAACAGAACAGCAGGGACCTGCCAAAGTTAAACCATTTGGCCAGGAGAGCCCTTTTATGCAGACTTTTGCCAGATTTCGATACCCAAAATTTTTGCGATTTTCACAGATTTTTTTTCAAAAGCCGATTCCAAAGCAACTAATAGAGCTTTGCGATCGCAATCACTTCCAGAATCTGCCCCACGAAGTCTACTTTCCTGATAAAGCACGAGGGACCTGCCAAAGTTAAACCATTTGGCCAGGAGAGCCCTTTTATGAAGGCATGTGCTCGATTTCGTCGCGAAATTTTTTTGGCGAATTTTACGCCCTCTCATTTTTAAAAGTCGATTCCACAGCAACTAATAGAGCTTTGCGATCGCAATCACTTCCAGAATGTGCAAAAGATATTCTAGTTTCATAACAGAACAGCAGGGACCTGCCAAAGTTAAACCATTTGGCCAGGAGAGCCCTTTTATGAAGGCATGTGCTCGATTTCGTCGCGAAATTTTTTTGGCGAATTTTACGCCCTCTCATTTTTAAAAGTCAATTCCACAGCAACTAATAGAGCTTTGCGATCGCAATCACTTCCAGAATGTGCAAAAGATATTCTAGTTTCATAACAGAACAGCAGGGACCTGCCAAAGTTAAACCATTTGGCCAGGAGAGCCCTTTTATGCAGACTTTTGCCAGATTTCGATACCCAAAATTTTTGCGATTTTCACAGATTTTTTTCAAAAGCCGATTCCAAAGCAACTAATAGAGCTTTGCGATCGCAATCACTTCCAGAATCTGCCCCACGAAGTCTACTTTCCTGATAAAGCACGAGGGACCTGCCAAAGTTAAACCATTTGGCCAGGAGAGCCCTTTTATGAAGGCATGTGCTCGATTTCGTCGCGAAATTTTTTTGGCGAATTTTACGCCCTCTCATTTTTAAAAGTCGATTCCACAGCAACTAATAGAGCTTTGCGATCGCAATCACTTCCAGAATGTGCAAAAGATATTCTAGTTTCATAACAGAACAGCAGGGACCTGCCAAAGTTAAACCATTTGGCCAGGAGAGCCCTTTTATGCAGACTTTTGCCAGATTTCGATACCCAAAATTTTTGCGATTTTCACAGATTTTTTTTCAAAAGCCGATTCCAAAGCAACTAATAGAGCTTTGCGATCGCAATCACTTCCAGAATCTGCCCCACGAAGTCTACTTTCCTGATAAAGCACGAGGGACCTGCCAAAGTTAAACCATTTGGCCAGGAGAGCCCTTTTATGAAGGCATGTGCTCGATTTCGTCGCGAAATTTTTTTGGCGAATTTTACGCCCTCTCATTTTTAAAAGTCGATTCCACAGCAACTAATAGAGCTTTGCGATCGCAATCACTTCCAGAATGTGCAAAAGATATTCTAGTTTCATAACAGAACAGCAGGGACCTGCCAAAGTTAAACCATTTGGCCAGGAGAGCCCTTTTATGAAGGCATGTGCTCGATTTCGTCGCGAAATTTTTTTGGCGAATTTTACGCCCTCTCATTTTTAAAAGTCAATTCCACAGCAACTAATAGAGCTTTGCGATCGCAATCACTTCCAGAATGTGCAAAAGATATTCTAGTTTCATAACAGAACAGCAGGGACCTGCCAAAGTTAAACCATTTGGCCAGGAGAGCCCTTTTATGCAGACTTTTGCCAGATTTCGATACCCAAAATTTTTGCGATTTTCACAGATTTTTTTCAAAAGCCGATTCCAAAGCAACTAATAGAGCTTTGCGATCGCAATCACTTCCAGAATCTGCCCCACGAAGTCTACTTTCCTGATAAAGCACGAGGGACCTGCCAAAGTTAAACCATTTGGCCAGGAGAGCCCTTTTATGAAGGCATGTGCTCGATTTCGTCGCGAAATTTTTTTGGCGAATTTTACGCCCTCTCATTTTTAAAAGTCGATTCCACAGCAACTAATAGAGCTTTGCGATCGCAATCACTTCCAGAATGTGCAAAAGATATTCTAGTTTCATAACAGAACAGCAGGGACCTGCCAAAGTTAAACCATTTGGCCAGGAGAGCCCTTTTATGCAGACTTTTGCCAGATTTCGATACCCAAAATTTTTGCGATTTTCACAGATTTTTTTTCAAAAGCCGATTCCAAAGCAACTAATAGAGCTTTGCGATCGCAATCACTTCCAGAATCTGCCCCACGAAGTCTACTTTCCTGATAAAGCACGAGGGACCTGCCAAAGTTAAACCATTTGGCCAGGAGAGCCATTTTATGAAGGCATGTGCTCGATTTCGTCGCGAAATTTTTTTGGCGAATTTTACGCCCTCTCATTTTTAAAAGTCGATTCCACAGCAACTAATAGAGCTTTGCGATCGCAATCACTTCCAGAATGTGCAAAAGATATTCTAGTTTCATAACAGAACAGCAGGGACCTGCCAAAGTTAAACCATTTGGCCAGGAGAGCCCTTTTATGCAGACTTTTGCCAGATTTCGATACCCAAAATTTTTGCGATTTTCACAGATTTTTTTTCAAAAGCCGATTCCAAAGCAACTAATAGAGCTTTGCGATCGCAATCACTTCCAGAATCTGCCCCACGAAGTCTACTTTCCTGATAAAGCACGAGGGACCTGCCAAAGTTAAACCATTTGGCCAGGAGAGCCCTTTTATGAAGGCATGTGCTCGATTTCGTCGCGAAATTTTTTTGGCGAATTTTACGCCCTCTCATTTTTAAAAGTCGATTCCACAGCAACTAATAGAGCTTTGCGATCGCAATCACTTCCAGAATGTGCAAAAGATATTCTAGTTTCATAACAGAACAGCAGGGACCTGCCAAAGTTAAACCATTTGGCCAGGAGAGCCCTTTTATGCAGACTTTTGCCAGATTTCGATACCCAAAATTTTTGCGATTTTCACAGATTTTTTTTCAAAAGCCGATTCCAAAGCAACTAATAGAGCTTTGCGATCGCAATCACTTCCAGAATCTGCCCCACGAAGTCTACTTTCCTGATAAAGCACGAGGGACCTGCCAAAGTTAAACCATTTGGCCAGGAGAGCCCTTTTATGAAGGCATGTGCTCGATTTCGTCGCGAAATTTTTTTGGCGAATTTTACGCCCTCTCATTTTTAAAAGTCGATTCCACAGCAACTAATAGAGCTTTGCGATCGCAATCACTTCCAGAATGTGCAAAAGATATTCTAGTTTCATAACAGAACAGCAGGGACCTGCCAAAGTTAAACCATTTGGCCAGGAGAGCCCTTTTATGAAGGCATGTGCTCGATTTCGTCGCGAAATTTTTTTGGCGAATTTTACGCCCTCTCATTTTTAAAAGTCAATTCCACAGCAACTAATAGAGCTTTGCGATCGCAATCACTTCCAGAATGTGCAAAAGATATTCTAGTTTCATAACAGAACAGCAGGGACCTGCCAAAGTTAAACCATTTGGCCAGGAGAGCCCTTTTATGCAGACTTTTGCCAGATTTCGATACCCAAAATTTTTGCGATTTTCACAGATTTTTTTCAAAAGCCGATTCCAAAGCAACTAATAGAGCTTTGCGATCGCAATCACTTCCAGAATCTGCCCCACGAAGTCTACTTTCCTGATAAAGCACGAGGGACCTGCCAAAGTTAAACCATTTGGCCAGGAGAGCCCTTTTATGAAGGCATGTGCTCGATTTCGTCGCGAAATTTTTTTGGCGAATTTTACGCCCTCTCATTTTTAAAAGTCGATTCCACAGCAACTAATAGAGCTTTGCGATCGCAATCACTTCCAGAATGTGCAAAAGATATTCTAGTTTCATAACAGAACAGCAGGGACCTGCCAAAGTTAAACCATTTGGCCAGGAGAGCCCTTTTATGCAGACTTTTGCCAGATTTCGATACCCAAAATTTTTGCGATTTTCACAGATTTTTTTTCAAAAGCCGATTCCAAAGCAACTAATAGAGCTTTGCGATCGCAATCACTTCCAGAATCTGCCCCACGAAGTCTACTTTCCTGATAAAGCACGAGGGACCTGCCAAAGTTAAACCATTTGGCCAGGAGAGCCCTTTTATGAAGGCATGTGCTCGATTTCGTCGCGAAATTTTTTTGGCGAATTTTACGCCCTCTCATTTTTAAAAGTCGATTCCACAGCAACTAATAGAGCTTTGCGATCGCAATCACTTCCAGAATGTGCAAAAGATATTCTAGTTTCATAACAGAACAGCAGGGACCTGCCAAAGTTAAACCATTTGGCCAGGAGAGCCCTTTTATGAAGGCATGTGCTCGATTTCGTCGCGAAATTTTTTTGGCGAATTTTACGCCCTCTCATTTTTAAAAGTCAATTCCACAGCAACTAATAGAGCTTTGCGATCGCAATCACTTCCAGAATGTGCAAAAGATATTCTAGTTTCATAACAGAACAGCAGGGACCTGCCAAAGTTAAACCATTTGGCCAGGAGAGCCCTTTTATGCAGACTTTTGCCAGATTTCGATACCCAAAATTTTTGCGATTTTCACAGATTTTTTTCAAAAGCCGATTCCAAAGCAACTAATAGAGCTTTGCGATCGCAATCACTTCCAGAATCTGCCCCACGAAGTCTACTTTCCTGATAAAGCACGAGGGACCTGCCAAAGTTAAACCATTTGGCCAGGAGAGCCCTTTTATGAAGGCATGTGCTCGATTTCGTCGCGAAATTTTTTTGGCGAATTTTACGCCCTCTCATTTTTAAAAGTCGATTCCACAGCAACTAATAGAGCTTTGCGATCGCAATCACTTCCAGAATGTGCAAAAGATATTCTAGTTTCATAACAGAACAGCAGGGACCTGCCAAAGTTAAACCATTTGGCCAGGAGAGCCCTTTTATGCAGACTTTTGCCAGATTTCGATACCCAAAATTTTTGCGATTTTCACAGATTTTTTTTCAAAAGCCGATTCCAAAGCAACTAATAGAGCTTTGCGATCGCAATCACTTCCAGAATCTGCCCCACGAAGTCTACTTTCCTGATAAAGCACGAGGGACCTGCCAAAGTTAAACCATTTGGCCAGGAGAGCCATTTTATGAAGGCATGTGCTCGATTTCGTCGCGAAATTTTTTTGGCGAATTTTACGCCCTCTCATTTTTAAAAGTCGATTCCACAGCAACTAATAGAGCTTTGCGATCGCAATCACTTCCAGAATGTGCAAAAGATATTCTAGTTTCATAACAGAACAGCAGGGACCTGCCAAAGTTAAACCATTTGGCCAGGAGAGCCCTTTTATGCAGACTTTTGCCAGATTTCGATACCCAAAATTTTTGCGATTTTCACAGATTTTTTTTCAAAAGCCGATTCCAAAGCAACTAATAGAGCTTTGCGATCGCAATCACTTCCAGAATCTGCCCCACGAAGTCTACTTTCCTGATAAAGCACGAGGGACCTGCCAAAGTTAAACCATTTGGCCAGGAGAGCCCTTTTATGAAGGCATGTGCTCGATTTCGTCGCGAAATTTTTTTGGCGAATTTTACGCCCTCTCATTTTTAAAAGTCGATTCCACAGCAACTAATAGAGCTTTGCGATCGCAATCACTTCCAGAATGTGCAAAAGATATTCTAGTTTCATAACAGAACAGCAGGGACCTGCCAAAGTTAAACCATTTGGCCAGGAGAGCCCTTTTATGCAGACTTTTGCCAGATTTCGATACCCAAAATTTTTGCGATTTTCACAGATTTTTTTTCAAAAGCCGATTCCAAAGCAACTAATAGAGCTTTGCGATCGCAATCACTTCCAGAATCTGCCCCACGAAGTCTACTTTCCTGATAAAGCACGAGGGACCTGCCAAAGTTAAACCATTTGGCCAGGAGAGCCCTTTTATGAAGGCATGTGCTCGATTTCGTCGCGAAATTTTTTTGGGGAATTTTACGCCCTCTCATTTTTAAAAGTCGATTCCACAGCAACTAATAGAGCTTTGCGATCGCAATCACTTCCAGAATGTGCAAAAGATATTCTAGTTTCATAACAGAACAGCAGGGACCTGCCAAAGTCAAACCATTTGGCCAGGAGAGCCCTTTTATGCAGACTTTTGCCAGATTTCGATACCCAAAATTTTTGCGATTTTCACAGATTTTTTTTCAAAAGCCGATTCTAAAGCAACTAATAGAGCTTTGCGATCGCAATCACTTCCAGAATCTGCCCCACGAAGTCTACTTTCCTGATAAAGCACGAGGGACCTGCCAAAGTTAAACCATTTGGCCAGGAGAGCCCTTTTATGAAGGCATGTGCTCGATTTCGTCGCGAAATTTTTTTGGCGAATTTTACGCCCTCTCATTTTTAAAAGTCGATTCCACAGCAACTAATAGAGCTTTGCGATCGCAATCACTTCCAGAATGTGCAAAAGATATTCTAGTTTCATAACAGAACAGCAGGGACCTGCCAAAGTTAAACCATTTGGCCAGGAGAGCCCTTTTATGCAGACTTTTGCCAGATTTCGATACCCAAAATTTTTGCGATTTTCACAGATTTTTTTTCAAAAGCCGATTCCAAAGCAACTAATAGAGCTTTGCGATCGCAATCACTTCCAGAATCTGCCCCACGAAGTCTACTTTCCTGATAAAGCACGAGGGACCTGCCAAAGTTAAACCATTTGGCCAGGAGAGCCCTTTTATGAAGGCATGTGCTCGATTTCGTCGCGAAATTTTTTTGGCGAATTTTACGCCCTCTCATTTTTAAAAGTCGATTCCACAGCAACTAATAGAGCTTTGCGATCGCAATCACTTCCAGAATGTGCAAAAGATATTCTAGTTTCATAACAGAACAGCAGGGACCTGCCAAAGTTAAACCATTTGGCCAGGAGAGCCCTTTTATGCAGACTTTTGCCAGATTTCGATACCCAAAATTTTTGCGATTTTCACAGATTTTTTTTCAAAAGCCGATTCCAAAGCAACTAATAGAGCTTTGCGATCGCAATCACTTCCAGAATCTGCCCCACGAAGTCTACTTTCCTGATAAAGCACGAGGGACCTGCCAAAGTTAAACCATTTGGCCAGGAGAGCCCTTTTATGAAGGCATGTGCTCGATTTCGTCGCGAAATTTTTTTGGCGAATTTTACGCCCTCTCATTTTTAAAAGTCGATTCCACAGCAACTAATAGAGCTTTGCGATCGCAATCACTTCCAGAATGTGCAAAAGATATTCTAGTTTCATAACAGAACAGCAGGGACCTGCCAAAGTTAAACCATTTGGCCAGGAGAGCCCTTTTATGCAGACTTTTGCCAGATTTCGATACCCAAAATTTTTGCGATTTTCACAGATTTTTTTTCAAAAGCCGATTCCAAAGCAACTAATAGAGCTTTGCGATCGCAATCACTTCCAGAATCTGCCCCACGAAGTCTACTTTCCTGATAAAGCACGAGGGACCTGCCAAAGTTAAACCATTTGGCCAGGAGAGCCCTTTTATGAAGGCATGTGCTCGATTTCGTCGCGAAATTTTTTTGGCGAATTTTACGCCCTCTCATTTTTAAAAGTCGATTCCACAGCAACTAATAGAGCTTTGCGATCGCAATCACTTCCAGAATGTGCAAAAGATATTCTAGTTTCATAACAGAACAGCAGGGACCTGCCAAAGTTAAACCATTTGGCCAGGAGAGCCCTTTTATGCAGACTTTTGCCAGATTTCGATACCCAAAATTTTTGCGATTTTCACAGATTTTTTTTCAAAAGCCGATTCCAAAGCAACTAATAGAGCTTTGCGATCGCAATCACTTCCAGAATCTGCCCCACGAAGTCTACTTTCCTGATAAAGCACGAGGGACCTGCCAAAGTTAAACCATTTGGCCAGGAGAGCCCTTTTATGAAGGCATGTGCTCGATTTCGTCGCGAAATTTTTTTGGCGAATTTTAAGCCCTCTTATTTTTAAAAGTCGATTCCACAGCAACTAATAGAGCTTTGCGATCGCAATCACTTCCAGAATGTGCAAAAGATATTCTAGTTTCATAACAGAACAGCAGGGACCTGCCAAAGTTAAACCATTTGGCCAGGAGAGCCCTTTTATGCAGACTTTTGCCAGATTTCGATGCCCAAAATTTTTGCGATTTTCACAGATTTTTTTTCAAAAGCCGATTCCAAAGCAACTAATAGAGCTTTGCGATCGCAATCACTTCCAGAATCTGCCCCACGAAGTCTACTTTCCTGATAAAGCACGAGGGACCTGCCAAAGTTAAACCATTTGGCCAGGAGAGCCCTTTTATGAAGGCATGTGCTCGATTTCGTCGCGAAATTTTTTTGGCGAATTTTACGCCCTCTCATTTTTAAAAGTCGATTCCACAGCAACTAATAGAGCTTTGCGATCGCAATCACTTCCAGAATGTGCAAAAGATATTCTAGTTTCATAACAGAACAGCAGGGACCTGCCAAAGTTAAACCATTTGGCCAGGAGAGCCCTTTTATGCAGACTTTTGCCAGATTTCGATGCCCAAAATTTTTGCGATTTTCACAGATTTTTTTTCAAAAGCCGATTCCAAAGCAACTAATAGAGCTTTGCGATCGCAATCACTTCCAGAATCTGCCCCACGAAGTCTACTTTCCTGATAAAGCACGAGGGACCTGCCAAAGTTAAACCATTTGGCCAGGAGAGCCCTTTTATGAAGGCATGTGCTCGATTTCGTCGCGAAATTTTTTTGGCGAATTTTACGCCCTCTCATTTTTAAAAGTCGATTCCACAGCAACTAATAGAGCTTTGCGATCGCAATCACTTCCAGAATGTGCAAAAGATATTCTAGTTTCATAACAGAACAGCAGGGACCTGCCAAAGTTAAACCATTTGGCCAGGAGAGCCCTTTTATGCAGACTTTTGCCAGATTTCGATACCCAAAATTTTTGCGATTTTCACAGATTTTTTTTCAAAAGCCGATTCCAAAGCAACTAATAGAGCTTTGCGATCGCAATCACTTCCAGAATCTGCCCCACGAAGTCTACTTTCCTGATAAAGCACGAGGGACCTGCCAAAGTTAAACCATTTGGCCAGGAGAGCCCTTTTATGAAGGCATGTGCTCGATTTCGTCGCGAAATTTTTTTGGCGAATTTTACGCCCTCTCATTTTTAAAAGTCGATTCCACAGCAACTAATAGAGCTTTGCGATCGCAATCACTTCCAGAATGTGCAAAAGATATTCTAGTTTCATAACAGAACAGCAGGGACCTGCCAAAGTTAAACCATTTGGCCAGGAGAGCCCTTTTATGCAGACTTTTGCCAGATTTCGATACCCAAAATTTTTGCGATTTTCACAGATTTTTTTTCAAAAGCCGATTCCAAAGCAACTAATAGAGCTTTGCGATCGCAATCACTTCCAGAATCTGCCCCACGAAGTCTACTTTCCTGATAAAGCACGAGGGACCTGCCAAAGTTAAACCATTTGGCCAGGAGAGCCCTTTTATGAAGGCATGTGCTCGATTTCGTCGCGAAATTTTTTTGGCGAATTTTACGCCCTCTCATTTTTAAAAGTCGATTCCACAGCAACTAATAGAGCTTTGCGATCGCAATCACTTCCAGAATGTGCAAAAGATATTCTAGTTTCATAACAGAACAGCAGGGACCTGCCAAAGTTAAACCATTTGGCCAGGAGAGCCCTTTTATGCAGACTTTTGCCAGATTTCGATACCCAAAATTTTTGCGATTTTCACAGATTTTTTTCAAAAGCCGATTCCAAAGCAACTAATAGAGCTTTGCGATCGCAATCACTTCCAGAATCTGCCCCACGAAGTCTACTTTCCTGATAAAGCACGAGGGACCTGCCAAAGTTAAACCATTTGGCCAGGAGAGCCCTTTTATGAAGGCATGTGCTCGATTTCGTCGCGAAATTTTTTTGGCGAATTTTACGCCCTCTCATTTTTAAAAGTCGATTCCACAGCAACTAATAGAGCTTTGCGATCGCAATCACTTCCAGAATGTGCAAAAGATATTCTAGTTTCATAACAGAACAGCAGGGACCTGCCAAAGTTAAACCATTTGGCCAGGAGAGCCCTTTTATGCAGACTTTTGCCAGATTTCGATACCCAAAATTTTTGCGATTTTCACAGATTTTTTTTCAAAAGCCGATTCCAAAGCAACTAATAGAGCTTTGCGATCGCAATCACTTCCAGAATCTGCCCCACGAAGTCTACTTTCCTGATAAAGCACGAGGGACCTGCCAAAGTTAAACCATTTGGCCAGGAGAGCCTTTTTATGAAGGCATGTGCTCGATTTCGTCGCGAAATTTTTTTGGCGAATTTTACGCCCTCTCATTTTTAAAAGTCGATTCCACAGCAACTAATAGAGCTTTGCGATCGCAATCACTTCCAGAATGTGCAAAAGATATTCTAGTTTCATAACAGAACAGCAGGGACCTGCCAAAGTTAAACCATTTGGCCAGGAGAGCCCTTTTATGCAGACTTTTGCCAGATTTCGATACCCAAAATTTTTGCGATTTTCACAGATTTTTTTTCAAAAGCCGATTCCAAAGCAACTAATAGAGCTTTGCGATCGCAATCACTTCCAGAATCTGCCCCACGAAGTCTACTTTCCTGATAAAGCACGAGGGACCTGCCAAAGTTAAACCATTTGGCCAGGAGAGCCCTTTTATGAAGGCATGTGCTCGATTTCGTCGCGAAATTTTTTTGGCGAATTTTAAGCCCTCTCATTTTTAAAAGTCGATTCCACAGCAACTAATAGAGCTTTGCGATCGCAATCACTTCCAGAATGTGCAAAAGATATTCTAGTTTCATAACAGAACAGCAGGGACCTGCCAAAGTTAAACCATTTGGCCAGGAGAGCCCTTTTATGCAGACTTTTGCCAGATTTCGATGCCCAAAATTTTTGCGATTTTCACAGATTTTTTTTCAAAAGCCGATTCCAAAGCAACTAATAGAGCTTTGCGATCGCAATCACTTCCAGAATCTGCCCCACGAAGTCTACTTTCCTGATAAAGCACGAGGGACCTGCCAAAGTTAAACCATTTGGCCAGGAGAGCCCTTTTATGAAGGCATGTGCTCGATTTCGTCGCGAAATTTTTTTGGCGAATTTTACGCCCTCTCATTTTTAAAAGTCGATTCCACAGCAACTAATAGAGCTTTGCGATCGCAATCACTTCCAGAATGTGCAAAAGATATTCTAGTTTCATAACAGAACAGCAGGGACCTGCCAAAGTTAAACCATTTGGCCAGGAGAGCCCTTTTATGCAGACTTTTGCCAGATTTCGATGCCCAAAATTTTTGCGATTTTCACAGATTTTTTTTCAAAAGCCGATTCCAAAGCAACTAATAGAGCTTTGCGATCGCAATCACTTCCAGAATCTGCCCCACGAAGTCTACTTTCCTGATAAAGCACGAGGGACCTGCCAAAGTTAAACCATTTGGCCAGGAGAGCCCTTCTATGAAGGCATGTGCTCGATTTCGTCGCGAAATTTTTTTGGCGAATTTTACGCCCTCTCATTTTTAAAAGTCGATTCCACAGCAACTAATAGAGCTTTGCGATCGCAATCACTTCCAGAATGTGCAAAAGATATTCTAGTTTCATAACAGAACAGCAGGGACCTGCCAAAGTTAAACCATTTGGCCAGGAGAGCCCTTTTATGCAGACTTTTGCCAGATTTCGATACCCAAAATTTTTGCGATTTTCACAGATTTTTTTTCAAAAGCCGATTCCAAAGCAACTAATAGAGCTTTGCGATCGCAATCACTTCCAGAATCTGCCCCACGAAGTCTACTTTCCTGATAAAGCACGAGGGACCTGCCAAAGTTAAACCATTTGGCCAGGAGAGCCCTTTTATGAAGGCATGTGCTCGATTTCGTCGCGAAATTTTTTTTAGCGAATTTTACGCCCTCTCATTTTTAAAAGTCGATTCCACAGCAACTAATAGAGCTTTGCGATCGCAATCACTTCCAGAATGTGCAAAAGATATTCTAGTTTCATAACAGAACAGCAGGGACCTGCCAAAGTTAAACCATTTGGCCAGGAGAGCCCTTTTATGCAGACTTTTGCCAGATTTCGATACCCAAAATTTTTGCGATTTTCACAGATTTTTTTTCAAAAGCCGATTCCAAAGCAACTAATAGAGCTTTGCGATCGCAATCACTTCCAGAATCTGCCCCACGAAGTCTACTTTCCTGATAAAGCACGAGGGACCTGCCAAAGTTAAACCATTTGGCCAGGAGAGCCCTTCTATGAAGGCATGTGCTCGATTTCGTCGCGAAATTTTTTTGGCGAATTTTACGCCCTCTCATTTTTAAAAGTCGATTCCACAGCAACTAATAGAGCTTTGCGATCGCAATCACTTCCAGAATGTGCAAAAGATATTCTAGTTTCATAACAGAACAGCAGGGACCTGCCAAAGTTAAACCATTTGGCCAGGAGAGCCCTTTTATGCAGACTTTTGCCAGATTTCGATACCCAAAATTTTTGCGATTTTCACAGATTTTTTTTCAAAAGCCGATTCCAAAGCAACTAATAGAGCTTTGCGATCGCAATCACTTCCAGAATCTGCCCCACGAAGTCTACTTTCCTGATAAAGCACGAGGGACCTGCCAAAGTTAAACCATTTGGCCAGGAGAGCCCTTTTATGAAGGCATGTGCTCGATTTCGTCGCGAAATTTTTTTTAGCGAATTTTACGCCCTCTCATTTTTAAAAGTCGATTCCACAGCAACTAATAGAGCTTTGCGATCGCAATCACTTCCAGAATGTGCAAAAGATATTCTAGTTTCATAACAGAACAGCAGGGACCTGCCAAAGTTAAACCATTTGGCCAGGAGAGCCCTTTTATGCAGACTTTTGCCAGATTTCGATACCCAAAATTTTTGCGATTTTCACAGATTTTTTTTCAAAAGCCGATTCCAAAGCAACTAATAGAGCTTTGCGATCGCAATCACTTCCAGAATCTGCCCCACGAAGTCTACTTTCCTGATAAAGCACGAGGGACCTGCCAAAGTTAAACCATTTGGCCAGGAGAGCCCTTTTATGAAGGCATCTGCTCGATTTCGTCGCGAAATTTTTTTGGCGAATTTTACGCCCTCTCATTTTTAAAAGTCGATTCCACAGCAACTAATAGAGCTTTGCGATCGCAATCACTTCCAGAATGTGCAAAAGGTATTCTAGTTTCATAACAGAACAGCAGGGACCTGCCAAAGTTAAACCATTTGGCCAGGAGAGCCCTTTTATGCAGACTTTTGCCAGATTTCGATATCCAAAATTTTTGCGATTTTCACAGATTTTTTTTCAAAAGCCGATTCCAAAGCAACTAATAGAGCTTTGCGATCGCAATCACTTCCAGAATCTGCCCCACGAAGTCTACTTTCCTGATAAAGCACGAGGGACCTGCCAAAGTTAAACCATTTGGCCAGGAGAGCCCTTTTATGAAGGCATGTGCTCGATTTCGTCGCGAAATTTTTTTGGCGAATTTTACGCCCTCTCATTTTTAAAAGTCGATTCCACAGCAACTAATAGAGCTTTGCGATCGCAATCACTTCCAGAATGTGCAAAAGATATTCTAGTTTCATAACAGAACAGCAGGGACCTGCCAAAGTTAAACCATTTGGCCAGGAGAGCCCTTTTATGCAGACTTTTGCCAGATTTCGATACCCAAAATTTTTACCGTTAAGTTACAAGTTAAACCGTCGCGAAATTTTTTTGGCGAATTTTACGCCCTCTCATTTTTAAAAGTCGATTCCACAGCAACTAATAGAGCTTTGCGATCGCAATCACTTCCAGAATGTGCAAAAGATATTCTAGTTTCATAACAGAACAGCAGGGACCTGCCAAAGTTAAACCATTTGGCCAGGAGAGCCCTTTTATGCAGACTTTTGCCAGATTTCGATGCCCAAAATTTTTGCGATTTTCACAGATTTTTTTTCAAAAGCCGATTCCAAAGCAACTAATAGAGCTTTGCGATCGCAATCACTTCCAGAATCTGCCCCACGAAGTCTACTTTCCTGATAAAGCACGAGGGACCTGCCAAAGTTAAACCATTTGGCCAGGAGAGCCCTTTTATGAAGGCATGTGCTCGATTTCGTCGCGAAATTTTTTTGGCGAATTTTACGCCCTCTCATTTTTAAAAGTCGATTCCACAGCAACTAATAGAGCTTTGCGATCGCAATCACTTCCAGAATGTGCAAAAGATATTCTAGTTTCATAACAGAACAGCAGGGACCTGCCAAAGTTAAACCATTTGGCCAGGAGAGCCCTTTTATGCAGACTTTTGCCAGATTTCGATACCCAAAATTTTTGCGATTTTCACAGATTTTTTTTCAAAAGCCGATTCCAAAGCAACTAATAGAGCTTTGCGATCGCAATCACTTCCAGAATCTGCCCCACGAAGTCTACTTTCCTGATAAAGCACGAGGGACCTGCCAAAGTTAAACCATTTGGCCAGGAGAGCCCTTTTATGAAGGCATGTGCTCGATTTCGTCGCGAAATTTTTTTGGCGAATTTTACGCCCTCTCATTTTTAAAAGTCGATTCCACAGCAACTAATAGAGCTTTGCGATCGCAATCACTTCCAGAATGTGCAAAAGATATTCTAGTTTCATAACAGAACAGCAGGGACCTGCCAAAGTTAAACCATTTGGCCAGGAGAGCCCTTTTATGCAGACTTTTGCCAGATTTCGATACCCAAAATTTTTGCGATTTTCACAGATTTTTTTTCAAAAGCCGATTCCAAAGCAACTAATAGAGCTTTGCGATCGCAATCACTTCCAGAATCTGCCCCACGAAGTCTACTTTCCTGATAAAGCACGAGGGACCTGCCAAAGTTAAACCATTTGGCCAGGAGAGCCCTTTTATGAAGGCATGTGCTCGATTTCGTCGCGAAATTTTTTTGGCGAATTTTACGCCCTCTCATCTTTAAAAGTCGATTCCACAGCAACTAATAGAGCTTTGCGATCGCAATCACTTCCAGAATGTGCAAAAGATATTCTAGTTTCATAACAGAACAGCAGGGACCTGCCAAAGTTAAACCATTTGGCCAGGAGAGCCCTTTTATGCAGACTTTTGCCAGATTTCGATACCCAAAATTTTTGCGATTTTCACAGATTTTTTTTCAAAAGCCGATTCCAAAGCAACTAATAGAGCTTTGCGATCGCAATCACTTCCAGAATCTGCCCCACGAAGTCTACTTTCCTGATAAAGCACGAGGGACCTGCCAAAGTTAAACCATTTGGCCAGGAGAGCCCTTTTATGAAGGCATGTGCTCGATTTCGTCGCGAAATTTTTTTGGCGAATTTTACGCCCTCTCATTTTTAAAAGTCGATTCCACAGCAACTAATAGAGCTTTGCGATCGCAATCACTTCCAGAATGTGCAAAAGATATTCTAGTTTCATAACAGAACAGCAGGGACCTGCCAAAGTTAAACCATTTGGCCAGGAGAGCCCTTTTATGCAGACTTTTGCCAGATTTCGATACCCAAAATTTTTGCGATTTTCACAGATTTTTTTTCAAAAGCCGATTCCAAAGCAACTAATAGAGCTTTGCGATCGCAATCACTTCCAGAATCTGCCCCACGAAGTCTACTTTCCTGATAAAGCACGAGGGACCTGCCAAAGTTAAACCATTTGGCCAGGAGAGCCCTTTTATGAAGGCATGTGCTCGATTTCGTCGCGAAATTTTTTTGGCGAATTTTACGCCCTCTCATTTTTAAAAGTCGATTCCACAGCAACTAATAGAGCTTTGCGATCGCAATCACTTCCAGAATGTACAAAAGATATTCTAGTTTCATAACAGAACAGCAGGGACCTGCCAAAGTTAAACCATTTGGCCAGGAGAGCCCTTTTATGCAGACTTTTGCCAGATTTCGATACCCAAAATTTTTGCGATTTTCACAGATTTTTTTTCAAAATCCGATTCCAAAGCAACTAATAGAGCTTTGCGATCGCAATCACTTCCAGAATCTGCCCCACGAAGTCTACTTTCCTGATAAAGCACGAGGGACCTGCCAAAGTTAAACCATTTGGCCAGGAGAGCCCTTTTATGAAGGCATGTGCTCGATTTCGTCGCGAAATTTTTTTGGCGAATTTTACGCCCTCTCATTTTTAAAAGTCGATTCCACAGCAACTAATAGAGCTTTGCGATCGCAATCACTTCCAGAATGTGCAAAAGATATTCTAGTTTCATAACAGAACAGCAGGGACCTGCCAAAGTTAAACCATTTGGCCAGGAGAGCCCTTTTATGAAGGCATGTGCTCGATTTCGTCGCGAAATTTTTTTGGCGAATTTTACGCCCTCTCATTTTTAAAAGTCAATTCCACAGCAACTAATAGAGCTTTGCGATCGCAATCACTTCCAGAATGTGCAAAAGATATTCTAGTTTCATAACAGAACAGCAGGGACCTGCCAAAGTTAAACCATTTGGCCAGGAGAGCCCTTTTATGCAGACTTTTGCCAGATTTCAATACCCAAAATTTTTGCGATTTTCACAGATTTTTTTTCAAAAGCCGATTCCAAAGCAACTAATAGAGCTTTGCGATCGCAATCACTTCCAGAATCTGCCCCACGAAGTCTACTTTCCTGATAAAGCACGAGGGACCTGCCAAAGTTAAACCATTTGGCCAGGAGAGCCCTTTTATGAAGGCATGTGCTCGATTTCGTCGCGAAATTTTTTTGGCGAATTTTACGCCCTCTCATTTTTAAAAGTCGATTCCACAGCAACTAATAGAGCTTTGCGATCGCAATCACTTCCAGAATGTGCAAAAGATATTCTAGTTTCATAACAGAACAGCAGGGACCTGCCAAAGTTAAACCATTTGGCCAGGAGAGCCCTTTTATGCAGACTTTTGCCAGATTTCGATACCCAAAATTTTTGCGATTTTCACAGATTTTTTTTCAAAAGCCGATTCCAAAGCAACTAATAGAGCTTTGCGATCGCAATCACTTCCAGAATCTGCCCCACGAAGTCTACTTTCCTGATAAAGCACGAGGGACCTGCCAAAGTTAAACCATTTGGCCAGGAGAGCCCTTTTATAAAGGCATGTGCTCGATTTCGTCGCGAAATTTTTTTGGCGAATTTTACGCCCTCTCATTTTTAAAAGTCGATTCCACAGCAACTAATAGAGCTTTGCGATCGCAATCACTTCCAGAATGTGCAAAAGATATTCTAGTTTCATAACAGAACAGCAGGGACCTGCCAAAGTTAAACCATTTGGCCAGGAGAGCCCTTTTATGCAGACTTTTGCCAGATTTCGATACCCAAAATTTTTGCGATTTTCACAGATTTTTTTTCAAAAGCCGATTCCAAAGCAACTAATAGAGCTTTGCGATCGCAATCACTTCCAGAATCTGCCCCACGAAGTCTACTTTCCTGATAAAGCACGAGGGACCTGCCAAAGTTAAACCATTTGGCCAGGAGAGCCCTTTTATGAAGGCATGTGCTCGATTTCGTCGCGAAATTTTTTTGGCGAATTTTACGCCCTCTCATTTTTAAAAGTCGATTCCACAGCAACTAATAGAGCTTTGCGATCGCAATCACTTCCAGAATGTGCAAAAGATATTCTAGTTTCATAACAGAACAGCAGGGACCTGACAAAGTTAAACCATTTGGCCAGGAGAGCCCTTTTATGCAGACTTTTGCCAGATTTCGATACCCAAAATTTTTGCGATTTTCACAGATTTTTTTTCAAAAGCCGATTCCAAAGCAACTAATAGAGCTTTGCGATCGCAATCACTTCCGGAATCTGCCCCACGAAGTCTACTTTCCTGATAAAGCACGAGGGACCTGCCAAAGTTAAACCATTTGGCCAGGAGAGCCCTTTTATGAAGGCATGTGCTCGATTTCGTCGCGAAATTTTTTTGGCGAATTTTACGCCCTCTCATTTTTAAAAGTCGATTCCACAGCAACTAATAGAGCTTTGCGATCGCAATCACTTCCAGAATGTGCAAAAGATATTCTAGTTTCATAACAGAACAGCAGGGACCTGCCAAAGTTAAACCATTTGGCCAGGAGAGCCCTTTTATGCAGACTTTTGCCAGATTTCGATACCCAAAATTTTTGCGATTTTCACAGATTTTTTTTCAAAAGCCGATTCCAAAGCAACTAATAGAGCTTTGCGATCGCAATCACTTCCAGAATCTGCCCCACGAAGTCTACTTTCCTGATAAAGCACGAGGGACCTGCCAAAGTTAAACCATTTGGCCAGGAGAGCCCTTTTATGAAGGCATGTGCTCGATTTCGTCGCGAAATTTTTTTGGCGAATTTTACGCCCTCTCATTTTTAAAAGTCGATTCCACAGCAACTAATAGAGCTTTGCGATCGCAATCACTTCCAGAATGTGCAAAAGATATTCTAGTTTCATAACAGAACAGCAGGGACCTGCCAAAGTTAAACCATTTGGCCAGGAGAGCCCTTTTATGCAGACTTTTGCCAGATTTCGATGCCCAAAATTTTTGCGATTTTCACAGATTTTTTTTCAAAAGCCGATTCCAAAGCAACTAATAGAGCTTTGCGATCGCAATCACTTCCAGAATCTGCCCCACGAAGTCTACTTTCCTGATAAAGCACGAGGGACCTGCCAAAGTTAAACCATTTGGCCAGGAGAGCCCTTTTATGAAGGCATGTGCTCGATTTCGTCGCGAAATTTTTTTGGCGAATTTTACGCCCTCTCATTTTTAAAAGTCGATTCCACAGCAACTAATAGAGCTTTGCGATCGCAATCACTTCCAGAATGTGCAAAAGATATTCTAGTTTCATAACAGAACAGCAGGGACCTGCCAAAGTTAAACCATTTGGCCAGGAGAGCCCTTTTATGCAGACTTTTGCCAGATTTCGATACCCAAAATTTTTGCGATTTTCACAGATTTTTTTTCAAAAGCCGATTCCAAAGCAACTAATAGAGCTTTGCGATCGCAATCACTTCCAGAATCTGCCCCACGAAGTCTACTTTCCTGATAAAGCACGAGGGACCTGCCAAAGTTAAACCATTTGGCCAGGAGAGCCCTTTTATGAAGGCATGTGCTCGATTTCGTCGCGAAATTTTTTTGGCGAATTTTACGCCCTCTCATTTTTAAAAGTCGATTCCACAGCAACTAATAGAGCTTTGCGATCGCAATCACTTCCAGAATGTGCAAAAGATATTCTAGTTTCATAACAGAACAGCAGGGACCTGCCAAAGTTAAACCATTTGGCCAGGAGAGCCCTTTTATGCAGACTTTTGCCAGATTTCGATACCCAAAATTTTTGCGATTTTCACAGATTTTTTTTCAAAAGCCGATTCCAAAGCAACTAATAGAGCTTTGCGATCGCAATCACTTCCAGAATCTGCCCCACGAAGTCTACTTTCCTGATAAAGCACGAGGGACCTGCCAAAGTTAAACCATTTGGCCAGGAGAGCCCTTTTATGAAGGCATGTGCTCGATTTCGTCGCGAAATTTTTTTGGCGAATTTTACGCCCTCTCATTTTTAAAAGTCGATTCCACAGCAACTAATAGAGCTTTGCGATCGCAATCACTTCCAGAATGTGCAAAAGATATTCTAGTTTCATAACAGAACAGCAGGGACCTGCCAAAGTTAAACCATTTGGCCAGGAGAGCCCTTTTATGCAGACTTTTGCCAGATTTCGATACCCAAAATTTTTGCGATTTTCACAGATTTTTTTTCAAAAGCCGATTCCAAAGCAACTAATAGAGCTTTGCGATCGCAATCACTTCCAGAATCTGCCCCACGAAGTCTACTTTCCTGATAAAGCACGAGGGACCTGCCAAAGTTAAACCATTTGGCCAGGAGAGCCCTTTTATGAAGGCATGTGCTCGATTTCGTCGCGAAATTTTTTTGGCGAATTTTACGCCCTCTCATTTTTAAAAGTCGATTCCACAGCAACTAATAGAGCTTTGCGATCGCAATCACTTCCAGAATGTGCAAAAGATATTCTAGTTTCATAACAGAACAGCAGGGACCTGCCAAAGTTAAACCATTTGGCCAGGAGAGCCCTTTTATGCAGACTTTTGCCAGATTTCGATACCCAAAATTTTTGCGATTTTCACAGATTTTTTTTCAAAATCCGATTCCAAAGCAACTAATAGAGCTTTGCGATCGCAATCACTTCCAGAATCTGCCCCACGAAGTCTACTTTCCTGATAAAGCACGAGGGACCTGCCAAAGTTAAACCATTTGGCCAGGAGAGCCCTTTTATGAAGGCATGTGCTCGATTTCGTCGCGAAATTTTTTTGGCGAATTTTACGCCCTCTCATTTTTAAAAGTCGATTCCACAGCAACTAATAGAGCTTTCCGATCGCAATCACTTCCAGAATGTGCAAAAGATATTCTAGTTTCATAACAGAACAGCAGGGACCTGCCAAAGTTAAACCATTTGGCCAGGAGAGCCCTTTTATGAAGGCATGTGCTCGATTTCGTCGCGAAATTTTTTTGGCGAATTTTACGCCCTCTCATTTTTAAAAGTCAATTCCACAGCAACTAATAGAGCTTTGCGATCGCAATCACTTCCAGAATGTGCAAAAGATATTCTAGTTTCATAACAGAACAGCAGGGACCTGCCAAAGTTAAACCATTTGGCCAGGAGAGCCCTTTTATGCAGACTTTTGCCAGATTTCAATACCCAAAATTTTTGCGATTTTCACAGATTTTTTTTCAAAAGCCGATTCCAAAGCAACTAATAGAGCTTTGCGATCGCAATCACTTCCAGAATCTGCCCCACGAAGTCTACTTTCCTGATAAAGCACGAGGGACCTGCCAAAGTTAAACCATTTGGCCAGGAGAGCCCTTTTATGAAGGCATGTGCTCGATTTCGTCGCGAAATTTTTTTGGCGAATTTTACGCCCTCTCATTTTTAAAAGTCGATTCCACAGCAACTAATAGAGCTTTGCGATCGCAATCACTTCCAGAATGTGCAAAAGATATTCTAGTTTCATAACAGAACAGCAGGGACCTGCCAAAGTTAAACCATTTGGCCAGGAGAGCCCTTTTATGCAGACTTTTGCCAGATTTCGATACCCAAAATTTTTGCGATTTTCACAGATTTTTTTTCAAAAGCCGATTCCAAAGCAACTAATAGAGCTTTGCGATCGCAATCACTTCCAGAATCTGCCCCACGAAGTCTACTTTCCTGATAAAGCACGAGGGACCTGCCAAAGTTAAACCATTTGGCCAGGAGAGCCCTTTTATAAAGGCATGTGCTCGATTTCGTCGCGAAATTTTTTTGGCGAATTTTACGCCCTCTCATTTTTAAAAGTCGATTCCACAGCAACTAATAGAGCTTTGCGATCGCAATCACTTCCAGAATGTGCAAAAGATATTCTAGTTTCATAACAGAACAGCAGGGACCTGCCAAAGTTAAACCATTTGGCCAGGAGAGCCCTTTTATGCAGACTTTTGCCAGATTTCGATACCCAAAATTTTTGCGATTTTCACAGATTTTTTTTCAAAAGCCGATTCCAAAGCAACTAATAGAGCTTTGCGATCGCAATCACTTCCAGAATCTGCCCCACGAAGTCTACTTTCCTGATAAAGCACGAGGGACCTGCCAAAGTTAAACCATTTGGCCAGGAGAGCCCTTTTATGAAGGCATGTGCTCGATTTCGTCGCGAAATTTTTTTGGCGAATTTTACGCCCTCTCATTTTTAAAAGTCGATTCCACAGCAACTAATAGAGCTTTGCGATCGCAATCACTTCCAGAATGTGCAAAAGATATTCTAGTTTCATAACAGAACAGCAGGGACCTGACAAAGTTAAACCATTTGGCCAGGAGAGCCCTTTTATGCAGACTTTTGCCAGATTTCGATACCCAAAATTTTTGCGATTTTCACAGATTTTTTTTCAAAAGCCGATTCCAAAGCAACTAATAGAGCTTTGCGATCGCAATCACTTCCGGAATCTGCCCCACGAAGTCTACTTTCCTGATAAAGCACGAGGGACCTGCCAAAGTTAAACCATTTGGCCAGGAGAGCCCTTTTATGAAGGCATGTGCTCGATTTCGTCGCGAAATTTTTTTGGCGAATTTTACGCCCTCTCATTTTTAAAAGTCGATTCCACAGCAACTAATAGAGCTTTGCGATCGCAATCACTTCCAGAATGTGCAAAAGATATTCTAGTTTCATAACAGAACAGCAGGGACCTGCCAAAGTTAAACCATTTGGCCAGGAGAGCCCTTTTATGCAGACTTTTGCCAGATTTCGATACCCAAAATTTTTGCGATTTTCACAGATTTTTTTTCAAAAGCCGATTCCAAAGCAACTAATAGAGCTTTGCGATCGCAATCACTTCCAGAATCTGCCCCACGAAGTCTACTTTCCTGATAAAGCACGAGGGACCTGCCAAAGTTAAACCATTTGGCCAGGAGAGCCCTTTTATGAAGGCATGTGCTCGATTTCGTCGCGAAATTTTTTTGGCGAATTTTACGCCCTCTCATTTTTAAAAGTCGATTCCACAGCAACTAATAGAGCTTTGCGATCGCAATCACTTCCAGAATGTGCAAAAGATATTCTAGTTTCATAACAGAACAGCAGGGACCTGCCAAAGTTAAACCATTTGGCCAGGAGAGCCCTTTTATGCAGACTTTTGCCAGATTTCGATACCCAAAATTTTTGCGATTTTCACAGATTTTTTTTCAAAAGCCGATTCCAAAGCAACTAATAGAGCTTTGCGATCGCAATCACTTCCAGAATCTGCCCCACGAAGTCTACTTTCCTGATAAAGCACGAGGGACCTGCCAAAGTTAAACCATTTGGCCAGGAGAGCCCTTTTATGAAGGCATGTGCTCGATTTCGTCGCGAAATTTTTTTGGCGAATTTTACGCCCTCTCATTTTTAAAAGTCGATTCCACAGCAACTAATAGAGCTTTGCGATCGCAATCACTTCCAGAATGTGCAAAAGATATTCTAGTTTCATAACAGAACAGCAGGGACCTGCCAAAGTTAAACCATTTGGCCAGGAGAGCCCTTTTATGCAGACTTTTGCCAGATTTCGATACCCAAAATTTTTGCGATTTTCACAGATTTTTTTTCAAAATCCGATTCCAAAGCAACTAATAGAGCTTTGCGATCGCAATCACTTCCAGAATCTGCCCCACGAAGTCTACTTTCCTGATAAAGCACGAGGGACCTGCCAAAGTTAAACCATTTGGCCAGGAGAGCCCTTTTATGAAGGCATGTGCTCGATTTCGTCGCGAAATTTTTTTGGCGAATTTTACGCCCTCTCATTTTTAAAAGTCGATTCCACAGCAACTAATAGAGCTTTGCGATCGCAATCACTTCCAGAATGTGCAAAAGATATTCTAGTTTCATAACAGAACAGCAGGGACCTGCCAAAGTTAAACCATTTGGCCAGGAGAGCCCTTTTATGAAGGCATGTGCTCGATTTCGTCGCGAAATTTTTTTGGCGAATTTTACGCCCTCTCATTTTTAAAAGTCAATTCCACAGCAACTAATAGAGCTTTGCGATCGCAATCACTTCCAGAATGTGCAAAAGATATTCTAGTTTCATAACAGAACAGCAGGGACCTGCCAAAGTTAAACCATTTGGCCAGGAGAGCCCTTTTATGCAGACTTTTGCCAGATTTCAATACCCAAAATTTTTGCGATTTTCACAGATTTTTTTTCAAAAGCCGATTCCAAAGCAACTAATAGAGCTTTGCGATCGCAATCACTTCCAGAATCTGCCCCACGAAGTCTACTTTCCTGATAAAGCACGAGGGACCTGCCAAAGTTAAACCATTTGGCCAGGAGAGCCCTTTTATGAAGGCATGTGCTCGATTTCGTCGCGAAATTTTTTTGGCGAATTTTACGCCCTCTCATTTTTAAAAGTCGATTCCACAGCAACTAATAGAGCTTTGCGATCGCAATCACTTCCAGAATGTGCAAAAGATATTCTAGTTTCATAACAGAACAGCAGGGACCTGCCAAAGTTAAACCATTTGGCCAGGAGAGCCCTTTTATGCAGACTTTTGCCAGATTTCGATACCCAAAATTTTTGCGATTTTCACAGATTTTTTTTCAAAAGCCGATTCCAAAGCAACTAATAGAGCTTTGCGATCGCAATCACTTCCAGAATCTGCCCCACGAAGTCTACTTTCCTGATAAAGCACGAGGGACCTGCCAAAGTTAAACCATTTGGCCAGGAGAGCCCTTTTATGAAGGCATGTGCTCGATTTCGTCGCGAAATTTTTTTGGCGAATTTTACGCCCTCTCATTTTTAAAAGTCGATTCCACAGCAACTAATAGAGCTTTGCGATCGCAATCACTTCCAGAATGTGCAAAAGATATTCTAGTTTCATAACAGAACAGCAGGAACCTGCCAAAGTTAAACCATTTGGCCAGGAGAGCCCTTTTATGCAGACTTTTGCCAGATTTCGATACCCAAAATTTTTGCGATTTTCACAGATTTTTTTTCAAAAGCCGATTCCAAAGCAACTAATAGAGCTTTGCGATCGCAATCACTTCCAGAATCTGCCCCACGAAGTCTACTTTCCTGATAAAGCACGAGGGACCTGCCAAAGTTAAACCATTTGGCCAGGAGAGCCCTTTTATGAAGGCATGTGCTCGATTTCGTCGCGAAATTTTTTTGGCGAATTTTACGCCCTCTCATTTTTAAAAGTCGATTCCACAGCAACTAATAGAGCTTTGCGATCGCAATCACTTCCAGAATGTGCAAAAGATATTCTAGTTTCATAACAGAACAGCAGGGACCTGCCAAAGTTAAACCATTTGGCCAGGAGAGCCCTTTTATGCAGACTTTTGCCAGATTTCGATACCCAAAATTTTTGCGATTTTCACAGATTTTTTTTCAAAAGCCGATTCCAAAGCAACTAATAGAGCTTTGCGATCGCAATCACTTCCAGAATCTGCCCCACGAAGTCTACTTTCCTGATAAAGCACGAGGGACCTGCCAAAGTTAAACCATTTGGCCAGGAGAGCCCTTTTATGAAGGCATGTGCTCGATTTCGTCGCGAAATTTTTTTGGCGAATTTTACGCCCTCTCATTTTTAAAAGTCGATTCCACAGCAACTAATAGAGCTTTGCGATCGCAATCACTTCCAGAATGTGCAAAAGATATTCTAGTTTCATAACAGAACAGCAGGGACCTGCCAAAGTTAAACCATTTGGCCAGGAGAGCCCTTTTATGCAGACTTTTGCCAGATTTCGATACCCAAAATTTTTGCGATTTTCACAGATTTTTTTTCAAAATCCGATTCCAAAGCAACTAATAGAGCTTTGCGATCGCAATCACTTCCAGAATCTGCCCCACGAAGTCTACTTTCCTGATAAAGCACGAGGGACCTGCCAAAGTTAAACCATTTGGCCAGGAGAGCCCTTTTATGAAGGCATGTGCACGATTTCGTCGCGAAATTTTTTTGGCGAATTTTACGCCCTCTCATTTTTAAAAGTCGATTCCACAGCAACTAATAGAGCTTTGCGATCGCAATCACTTCCAGAATGTGCAAAAGATATTCTAGTTTCATAACAGAACAGCAGGGACCTGCCAAAGTTAAACCATTTGGCCAGGAGAGCCCTTTTATGAAGGCATGTGCTCGATTTCGTCGCGAAATTTTTTTGGCGAATTTTACGCCCTCTCATTTTTAAAAGTCAATTCCACAGCAACTAATAGAGCTTTGCGATCGCAATCACTTCCAGAATGTGCAAAAGATATTCTAGTTTCATAACAGAACAGCAGGGACCTGCCAAAGTTAAACCATTTGGCCAGGAGAGCCCTTTTATGCAGACTTTTGCCAGATTTCAATACCCAAAATTTTTGCGATTTTCACAGATTTTTTTTCAAAAGCCGATTCCAAAGCAACTAATAGAGCTTTGCGATCGCAATCACTTCCAGAATCTGCCCCACGAAGTCTACTTTCCTGATAAAGCACGAGGGACCTGCCAAAGTTAAACCATTTGGCCAGGAGAGCCCTTTTATGAAGGCATGTGCTCGATTTCGTCGCGAAATTTTTTTGGCGAATTTTACGCCCTCTCATTTTTAAAAGTCGATTCCACAGCAACTAATAGAGCTTTGCGATCGCAATCACTTCCAGAATGTGCAAAAGATATTCTAGTTTCATAACAGAACAGCAGGGACCTGCCAAAGTTAAACCATTTGGCCAGGAGAGCCCTTTTATGCAGACTTTTGCCAGATTTCGATACCCAAAATTTTTGCGATTTTCACAGATTTTTTTTCAAAAGCCGATTCCAAAGCAACTAATAGAGCTTTGCGATCGCAATCACTTCCAGAATCTGCCCCACGAAGTCTACTTTCCTGATAAAGCACGAGGGACCTGCCAAAGTTAAACCATTTGGCCAGGAGAGCCCTTTTATGAAGGCATGTGCTCGATTTCGTCGCGAAATTTTTTTGGCGAATTTTACGCCCTCTCATTTTTAAAAGTCGATTCCACAGCAACTAATAGAGCTTTGCGATCGCAATCACTTCCAGAATGTGCAAAAGATATTCTAGTTTCATAACAGAACAGCAGGGACCTGCCAAAGTTAAACCATTTGGCCAGGAGAGCCCTTTTATGCAGACTTTTGCCAGATTTCGATACCCAAAATTTTTGCGATTTTCACAGATTTTTTTTCAAAAGCCGATTCCAAAGCAACTAATAGAGCTTTGCGATCGCAATCACTTCCAGAATCTGCCCCACGAAGTCTACTTTCCTGATAAAGCACGAGGGACCTGCCAAAGTTAAACCATTTGGCCAGGAGAGCCCTTTTATGAAGGCATGTGCTCGATTTCGTCGCGAAATTTTTTTGGCGAATTTTACGCTCTCTCATTTTTAAAAGTCGATTCCACAGCAACTAATAGAGCTTTGCGATCGCAATCACTTCCAGAATGTGCAAAAGATATTCTAGTTTCATAACAGAACAGCAGGGACCTGACAAAGTTAAACCATTTGGCCAGGAGAGCCCTTTTATGCAGACTTTTGCCAGATTTCGATACCCAAAATTTTTGCGATTTTCACAGATTTTTTTTCAAAAGCCGATTCCAAAGCAACTAATAGAGCTTTGCGATCGCAATCACTTCCAGAATCTGCCCCACGAAGTCTACTTTCCTGATAAAGCACGAGGGACCTGCCAAAGTTAAACCATTTGGCCAGGAGAGCCCTTTTATGAAGGCATGTGCTCGATTTCGTCGCGAAATTTTTTTGGCGAATTTTACGCCCTCTCATTTTTAAAAGTCGATTCCACAGCAACTAATAGAGCTTTGCGATCGCAATCACTTCCAGAATGTGCAAAAGATATTCTAGTTTCATAACAGAACAGCAGGGACCTGCCAAAGTTAAACCATTTGGCCAGGAGAGCCCTTTTATGCAGACTTTTGCCATATTTCGATACCCAAAATTTTTGCGATTTTCACAGATTTTTTTTCAAAAGCCGATTCCAAAGCAACTAATAGAGCTTTGCGATCGCAATCACTTCCAGAATCTGCCCCACGAAGTCTACTTTCCTGATAAAGCACGAGGGACCTGCCAAAGTTAAACCATTTGGCCAGGAGAGCCCTTTTATGAAGGCATGTGCTCGATTTCGTCGCGAAATTTTTTTGGCGAATTTTACGCCCTCTCATTTTTAAAAGTCGATTCCACAGCAACTAATAGAGCTTTGCGATCGCAATCACTTCCAGAATGTGCAAAAGATATTCTAGTTTCATAACAGAACAGCAGGGACCTGCCAAAGTTAAACCATTTGGCCAGGAGAGCCCTTTTATGCAGACTTTTGCCAGATTTCGATACCCAAAATTTTTGCGATTTTCACAGATTTTTTTTCAAAAGCCGATTCCAAAGCAACTAATAGAGCTTTGCGATCGCAATCACTTCCAGAATCTGCCCCACGAAGTCTACTTTCCTGATAAAGCACGAGGGACCTGCCAAAGTTAAACCATTTGGCCAGGAGAGCCCTTTTATGAAGGCATGTGCTCGATTTCGTCGCGAAATTTTTTTGGCGAATTTTACGCCCTCTCATTTTTAAAAGTCGATTCCACAGCAACTAATAGAGCTTTGCGATCGCAATCACTTCCAGAATGTGCAAAAGATATTCTAGTTTCATAACAGAACAGCAGGGACCTGCCAAAGTTAAACCATTTGGCCAGGAGAGCCCTTTTATGCAGACTTTTGCCAGATTTCGATACCCAAAATTTTTGCGATTTTCACAGATTTTTTTTCAAAATCCGATTCCAAAGCAACTAATAGAGCTTTGCGATCGCAATCACTTCCAGAATCTGCCCCACGAAGTCTACTTTCCTGATAAAGCACGAGGGACCTGCCAAAGTTAAACCATTTGGCCAGGAGAGCCCTTTTATGAAGGCATGTGCACGATTTCGTCGCGAAATTTTTTTGGCGAATTTTACGCCCTCTCATTTTTAAAAGTCGATTCCACAGCAACTAATAGAGCTTTGCGATCGCAATCACTTCCAGAATGTGCAAAAGATATTCTAGTTTCATAACAGAACAGCAGGGACCTGCCAAAGTTAAACCATTTGGCCAGGAGAGCCCTTTTATGAAGGCATGTGCTCGATTTCGTCGCGAAATTTTTTTGGCGAATTTTACGCCCTCTCATTTTTAAAAGTCAATTCCACAGCAACTAATAGAGCTTTGCGATCGCAATCACTTCCAGAATGTGCAAAAGATATTCTAGTTTCATAACAGAACAGCAGGGACCTGCCAAAGTTAAACCATTTGGCCAGGAGAGCCCTTTTATGCAGACTTTTGCCAGATTTCAATACCCAAAATTTTTGCGATTTTCACAGATTTTTTTTCAAAAGCCGATTCCAAAGCAACTAATAGAGCTTTGCGATCGCAATCACTTCCAGAATCTGCCCCACGAAGTCTACTTTCCTGATAAAGCACGAGGGACCTGCCAAAGTTAAACCATTTGGCCAGGAGAGCCCTTTTATGAAGGCATGTGCTCGATTTCGTCGCGAAATTTTTTTGGCGAATTTTACGCCCTCTCATTTTTAAAAGTCGATTCCACAGCAACTAATAGAGCTTTGCGATCGCAATCACTTCCAGAATGTGCAAAAGATATTCTAGTTTCATAACAGAACAGCAGGGACCTGCCAAAGTTAAACCATTTGGCCAGGAGAGCCCTTTTATGCAGACTTTTGCCAGATTTCGATACCCAAAATTTTTGCGATTTTCACAGATTTTTTTTCAAAAGCCGATTCCAAAGCAACTAATAGAGCTTTGCGATCGCAATCACTTCCAGAATCTGCCCCACGAAGTCTACTTTCCTGATAAAGCACGAGGGACCTGCCAAAGTTAAACCATTTGGCCAGGAGAGCCCTTTTATGAAGGCATGTGCTCGATTTCGTCGCGAAATTTTTTTGGCGAATTTTACGCCCTCTCATTTTTAAAAGTCGATTCCACAGCAACTAATAGAGCTTTGCGATCGCAATCACTTCCAGAATGTGCAAAAGATATTCTAGTTTCATAACAGAACAGCAGGGACCTGCCAAAGTTAAACCATTTGGCCAGGAGAGCCCTTTTATGCAGACTTTTGCCAGATTTCGATACCCAAAATTTTTGCGATTTTCACAGATTTTTTTTCAAAAGCCGATTCCAAAGCAACTAATAGAGCTTTGCGATCGCAATCACTTCCAGAATCTGCCCCACGAAGTCTACTTTCCTGATAAAGCACGAGGGACCTGCCAAAGTTAAACCATTTGGCCAGGAGAGCCCTTTTATGAAGGCATGTGCTCGATTTCGTCGCGAAATTTTTTTGGCGAATTTTACGCTCTCTCATTTTTAAAAGTCGATTCCACAGCAACTAATAGAGCTTTGCGATCGCAATCACTTCCAGAATGTGCAAAAGATATTCTAGTTTCATAACAGAACAGCAGGGACCTGACAAAGTTAAACCATTTGGCCAGGAGAGCCCTTTTATGCAGACTTTTGCCAGATTTCGATACCCAAAATTTTTGCGATTTTCACAGATTTTTTTTCAAAAGCCGATTCCAAAGCAACTAATAGAGCTTTGCGATCGCAATCACTTCCAGAATCTGCCCCACGAAGTCTACTTTCCTGATAAAGCACGAGGGACCTGCCAAAGTTAAACCATTTGGCCTGGAGAGCCCTTTTATGAAGGCATGTGCTCGATTTCGTCGCGAAATTTTTTTGGCGAATTTTACGCCCTCTCATTTTTAAAAGTCGATTCCACAGCAACTAATAGAGCTTTGCGATCGCAATCACTTCCAGAATGTGCAAAAGATATTCTAGTTTCATAACAGAACAGCAGGGACCTGCCAAAGTTAAACCATTTGGCCAGGAGAGCCCTTTTATGCAGACTTTTGCCAGATTTCGATACCCAAAATTTTTGCGATTTTCACAGATTTTTTTTCAAAAGCCGATTCCAAAGCAACTAATAGAGCTTTGCGATCGCAATCACTTCCAGAATCTGCCCCACGAAGTCTACTTTCCTGATAAAGCACGAGGGACCTGCCAAAGTTAAACCATTTGGCCAGGAGAGCCCTTTTATGAAGGCATGTGCTCGATTTCGTCGCGAAATTTTTTTGGCGAATTTTACGCCCTCTCATTTTTAAAAGTCGATTCCACAGCAACTAATAGAGCTTTGCGATCGCAATCACTTCCAGAATGTGCAAAAGATATTCTAGTTTCATAACAGAACAGCAGGGACCTGCCAAAGTTAAACCATTTGGCCAGGAGAGCCCTTTTATGCAGACTTTTGCCAGATTTCGATACCCAAAATTTTTGCGATTTTCACAGATTTTTTTTCAAAAGCCGATTCCAAAGCAACTAATAGAGCTTTGCGATCGCAATCACTTCCAGAATCTGCCCCACGAAGTCTACTTTCCTGATAAAGCACGAGGGACCTGCCAAAGTTAAACCATTTGGCCAGGAGAGCCCTTTTATGAAGGCATGTGCTCGATTTCGTCGCGAAATTTTTTTGGCGAATTTTACGCCCTCTCATTTTTAAAAGTCGATTCCACAGCAACTAATAGAGCTTTGCGATCGCAATCACTTCCAGAATGTGCAAAAGATATTCTAGTTTCATAACAGAACAGCAGGGACCTGCCAAAGTTAAACCATTTGGCCAGGAGAGCCCTTTTATGCAGACTTTTGCCAGATTTCGATACCCAAAATTTTTGCGATTTTCACAGATTTTTTTTCAAAAGCCGATTCTAAAGCAACTAATAGAGCTTTGCGATCGCAATCACTTCCAGAATCTGCCCCACGAAGTCTACTTTCCTGATAAAGCACGAGGGACCTGCCAAAGTTAAACCATTTGGCCAGGAGAGCCCTTTTATGAAGGCATGTGCTCGATTTCGTCGCGAAATTTTTTTGGCGAATTTTACGCCCTCTCATTTTTAAAAGTCGATTCCACAGCAACTAATAGAGCTTTGCGATCGCAATCACTTCCAGAATGTGCAAAAGATATTCTAGTTTCATAACAGAACAGCAGGGACCTGCCAAAGTTAAACCATTTGGCCAGGAGAGCCCTTTTATGCAGACTTTTGCCAGATTTCGATACCCAAAATTTTTGCGATTTTCACAGATTTTTTTTCAAAAGCCGATTCCAAAGCAACTAATAGAGCTTTGCGATCGCAATCACTTCCAGAATCTGCCCCACGAAGTCTACTTTCCTGATAAAGCACGAGGGACCTGCCAAAGTTAAACCATTTGGCCAGGAGAGCCCTTTTATGAAGGCATGTGCTCGATTTCGTCGCGAAATTTTTTTGGCGAATTTTAAGCCCTCTCATTTTTAAAAGTCGATTCCACAGCAACTAATAGAGCTTTGCGATCGCAATCACTTCCAGAATGTGCAAAAGATATTCTAGTTTCATAACAGAACAGCAGGGACCTGCCAAAGTTAAACCATTTGGCCAGGAGAGCCCTTTTATGCAGACTTTTGCCAGATTTCGATGCCCAAAATTTTTGCGATTTTCACAGATTTTTTTTCAAAAGCCGATTCCAAAGCAACTAATAGAGCTTTGCGATCGCAATCACTTCCAGAATCTGCCCCACGAAGTCTACTTTCCTGATAAAGCACGAGGGACCTGCCAAAGTTAAACCATTTGGCCAGGAGAGCCCTTTTATGAAGGCATGTGCTCGATTTCGTCGCGAAATTTTTTTGGCGAATTTTACGCCCTCTCATTTTTAAAAGTCGATTCCACAGCAACTAATAGAGCTTTGCGATCGCAATCACTTCCAGAATGTGCAAAAGATATTCTAGTTTCATAACAGAACAGCAGGGACCTGCCAAAGTTAAACCATTTGGCCAGGAGAGCCCTTTTATGCAGACTTTTGCCAGATTTCGATGCCCAAAATTTTTGCGATTTTCACAGATTTTTTTTCAAAAGCCGATTCCAAAGCAACTAATAGAGCTTTGCGATCGCAATCACTTCCAGAATCTGCCCCACGAAGTCTACTTTCCTGATAAAGCACGAGGGACCTGCCAAAGTTAAACCATTTGGCCAGGAGAGCCCTTTTATGAAGGCATGTGCTCGATTTCGTCGCGAAATTTTTTTGGCGAATTTTACGCCCTCTCATTTTTAAAAGTCGATTCCACAGCAACTAATAGAGCTTTGCGATCGCAATCACTTCCAGAATGTGCAAAAGGTATTCTAGTTTCATAACAGAACAGCAGGGACCTGCCAAAGTTAAACCATTTGGCCAGGAGAGCCCTTTTATGAAGGCATGTGCTCGATTTCGTCGCGAAATTTTTTTTAGCGAATTTTACGCCCTCTCATTTTTAAAAGTCGATTCCACAGCAACTAATAGAGCTTTGCGATCGCAATCACTTCCAGAATGTGCAAAAGATATTCTAGTTTCATAACAGAACAGCAGGGACCTGCCAAAGTTAAACCATTTGGCCAGGAGAGCCCTTTTATGCAGACTTTTGCCAGATTTCGATACCCAAAATTTTTGCGATTTTCACAGATTTTTTTTCAAAAGCCGATTCCAAAGCAACTAATAGAGCTTTGCGATCGCAATCACTTCCAGAATCTGCCCCACGAAGTCTACTTTCCTGATAAAGCACGAGGGACCTGCCAAAGTTAAACCATTTGGCCAGGAGAGCCCTTTTATGAAGGCATGTGCTCGATTTCGTCGCGAAATTTTTTTGGCGAATTTTACGCCCTCTCATTTTTAAAAGTCGATTCCACAGCAACTAATAGAGCTTTGCGATCGCAATCACTTCCAGAATGTGCAAAAGGTATTCTAGTTTCATAACAGAACAGCAGGGACCTGCCAAAGTTAAACCATTTGGCCAGGAGAGCCCTTTTATGCAGACTTTTGCCAGATTTCGATACCCAAAATTTTTGCGATTTTCACAGATTTTTTTTCAAAAGCCGATTCCAAAGCAACTAATAGAGCTTTGCGATCGCAATCACTTCCAGAATCTGCCCCACGAAGTCTACTTTCCTGATAAAGCACGAGGGACCTGCCAAAGTTAAACCATTTGGCCAGGAGAGCCCTTTTATGAAGGCATGTGCTCGATTTCGTCAAGAAATTTTTTTGGCGAATTTTACGCCCTCTCATTTTTAAAAGTCGATTCCACAGCAACTAATAGAGCTTTGCGATCGCAATCACTTCCAGAATGTGCAAAAGATATTCTAGTTTCATAACAGAACAGCAGGGACCTGCCAAAGTTAAACCATTTGGCCAGGAGAGCCCTTTTATGCAGACTTTTGCCAGATTTCGATACCCAAAATTTTTGCGATTTTCACAGATTTTTTTTCAAAAGCCGATTCCAAAGCAACTAATAGAGCTTTGCGATCGCAATCACTTCCAGAATCTGCCCCACGAAGTCTACTTTCCTGATAAAGCACGAGGGACCTGCCAAAGTTAAACCATTTGGCCAGGAGAGCCCTTTTATGAAGGCATGTGCTCGATTTCGTCGCGAAATTTTTTTGGCGAATTTTACGCCCTCTCATTTTTAAAAGTCGATTCCACAGCAACTAATAGAGCTTTGCGATCGCAATCACTTCCAGAATGTGCAAAAGATATTCTAGTTTCATAACAGAACAGCAGGGACCTGCCAAAGTTAAACCATTTGGCCAGGAGAGCCCTTTTATGCAGACTTTTGCCAGATTTCGATACCCAAAATTTTTGCGATTTTCACAGATTTTTTTTCAAAAGCCGATTCCAAAGCAACTAATAGAGCTTTGCGATCGCAATCACTTCCAGAATCTGCCCCACGAAGTCTACTTTCCTGATAAAGCACGAGGGACCTGCCAAAGTTAAACCATTTGGCCAGGAGAGCCCTTTTATGAAGGCATGTGCTCGATTTCGTCGCGAAATTTTTTTGGCGAATTTTACGCCCTCTCATTTTTAAAAGTCGATTCCACAGCAACTAATAGAGCTTTGCGATCGCAATCACTTCCAGAATGTGCAAAAGATATTCTAGTTTCATAACAGAACAGCAGGGACCTGCCAAAGTTAAACCATTTGGCCAGGAGAGCCCTTTTATGCAGACTTTTGCCAGATTTCGATACCCAAAATTTTTGCGATTTTCACAGATTTTTTTTCAAAATCCGATTCCAAAGCAACTAATAGAGCTTTGCGATCGCAATCACTTCCAGAATCTGCCCCACGAAGTCTACTTTCCTGATAAAGCACGAGGGACCTGCCAAAGTTAAACCATTTGGCCAGGAGAGCCCTTTTATGAAGGCATGTGCTCGATTTCGTCGCGAAATTTTTTTGGCGAATTTTACGCCCTCTCATTTTTAAAAGTCGATTCCACAGCAACTAATAGAGCTTTGCGATCGCAATCACTTCCAGAATGTGCAAAAGATATTCTAGTTTCATAACAGAACAGCAGGGACCTGCCAAAGTTAAACCATTTGGCCAGGAGAGCCCTTTTATGCAGACTTTTGCCAGATTTCGATACCCAAAATTTTTGCGATTTTCACAGATTTTTTTTCAAAAGCCGATTCCAAAGCAACTAATAGAGCTTTGCGATCGCAATCACTTCCAGAATCTGCCCCACGAAGTCTACTTTCCTGATAAAGCACGAGGGACCTGCCAAAGTTAAACCATTTGGCCAGGAGAGCCCTTTTATGAAGGCATGTGCTCGATTTCGTCGCGAAATTTTTTTGGCGAATTTTACGCCCTCTCATTTTTAAAAGTCGATTCCACAGCAACTAATAGAGCTTTGCGATCGCAATCACTTCCAGAATGTGCAAAAGATATTCTAGTTTCATAACAGAACAGCAGGGACCTGCCAAAGTTAAACCATTTGGCCAGGAGAGCCCTTTTATGCAGACTTTTGCCAGATTTCGATACCCAAAATTTTTGCGATTTTCACAGATTTTTTTTCAAAAGCCGATTCCAAAGCAACTAATAGAGCTTTGCGATCGCAATCACTTCCAGAATCTGCCCCACGAAGTCTACTTTCCTGATAAAGCACGAGGGACCTGCCAAAGTTAAACCATTTGGCCAGGAGAGCCCTTTTATGAAGGCATGTGCTCGATTTCGTCGCGAAATTTTTTTGGCGAATTTTACGCCCTCTCATTTTTAAAAGTCGATTCCACAGCAACTAATAGAGCTTTGCGATCGCAATCACTTCCAGAATGTGCAAAAGATATTCTAGTTTCATAACAGAACAGCAGGGACCTGCCAAAGTTAAACCATTTGGCCAGGAGAGCCCTTTTATGCAGACTTTTGCCAGATTTCGATACCCAAAATTTTTGCGATTTTCACAGATTTTTTTTCAAAAGCCGATTCCAAAGCAACTAATAGAGCTTTGCGATCGCAATCACTTCCAGAATCTGCCCCACGAAGTCTACTTTCCTGATAAAGCACGAGGGACCTGCCAAAGTTAAACCATTTGGCCAGGAGAGCCCTTTTATGAAGGCATGTGCTCGATTTCGTCGCGAAATTTTTTTGGCGAATTTTACGCCCTCTCATTTTTAAAAGTCGATTCCACAGCAACTAATAGAGCTTTGCGATCGCAATCACTTCCAGAATGTGCAAAAGATATTCTAGTTTCATAACAGAACAGCAGGGACCTGCCAAAGTTAAACCATTTGGCCAGGAGAGCCCTTTTATGCAGACTTTTGCCAGATTTCGATACCCAAAATTTTTGCGATTTTCACAGATTTTTTTTCAAAAGCCGATTCCAAAGCAACTAATAGAGCTTTGCGATCGCAATCACTTCCAGAATCTGCCCCACGAAGTCTACTTTCCTGATAAAGCACGAGGGACCTGCCAAAGTTAAACCATTTGGCCAGGAGAGCCCTTTTATGAAGGCATGTGCTCGATTTCGTCGCGAAATTTTTTTGGCGAATTTTACGCCCTCTCATTTTTAAAAGTCGATTCCACAGCAACTAATAGAGCTTTGCGATCGCAATCACTTCCAGAATGTGCAAAAGATATTCTAGTTTCATAACAGAACAGCAGGGACCTGCCAAAGTTAAACCATTTGGCCAGGAGAGCCCTTTTATGCAGACTTTTGCCAGATTTCGATACCCAAAATTTTTGCGATTTTCACAGATTTTTTTTCAAAAGCCGATTCCAAAGCAACTAATAGAGCTTTGCGATCGCAATCACTTCCAGAATCTGCCCCACGAAGTCTACTTTCCTGATAAAGCACGAGGGACCTGCCAAAGTTAAACCATTTGGCCAGGAGAGCCCTTTTATGAAGGCATGTGCTCGATTTCGTCGCGAAATTTTTTTGGCGAATTTTACGCCCTCTCATTTTTAAAAGTCGATTCCACAGCAACTAATAGAGCTTTGCGATCGCAATCACTTCCAGAATGTGCAAAAGATATTCTAGTTTCATAACAGAACAGCAGGGACCTGCCAAAGTTAAACCATTTGGCCAGGAGAGCCCTTTTATGCAGACTTTTGCCAGATTTCGATACCCAAAATTTTTGCGATTTTCACAGATTTTTTTTCAAAAGCCGATTCCAAAGCAACTAATAGAGCTTTGCGATCGCAATCACTTCCAGAATCTGCCCCACGAAGTCTACTTTCCTGATAAAGCACGAGGGACCTGCCAAAGTTAAACCATTTGGCCAGGAGAGCCCTTTTATGAAGGCATGTGCTCGATTTCGTCGCGAAATTTTTTTGGCGAATTTTACGCCCTCTCATTTTTAAAAGTCGATTCCACAGCAACTAATAGAGCTTTGCGATCGCAATCACTTCCAGAATGTGCAAAAGATATTCTAGTTTCATAACAGAACAGCAGGGACCTGACAAAGTTAAACCATTTGGCCAGGAGAGCCCTTTTATGCAGACTTTTGCCAGATTTCGATACCCAAAATTTTTGCGATTTTCACAGATTTTTTTTCAAAAGCCGATTCCAAAGCAACTAATAGAGCTTTGCGATCGCAATCACTTCCAGAATCTGCCCCACGAAGTCTACTTTCCTGATAAAGCACGAGGGACCTGCCAAAGTTAAACCATTTGGCCAGGAGAGCCCTTTTATGAAGGCATGTGCTCGATTTCGTCGCGAAATTTTTTTGGCGAATTTTACGCCCTCTCATTTTTAAAAGTCGATTCCACAGCAACTAATAGAGCTTTGCGATCGCAATCACTTCCAGAATGTGCAAAAGATATTCTAGTTTCATAACAGAACAGCAGGGACCTGCCAAAGTTAAACCATTTGGCCAGGAGAGCCCTTTTATGCAGACTTTTGCCAGATTTCGATACCCAAAATTTTTGCGATTTTCACAGATTTTTTTTCAAAAGCCGATTCCAAAGCAACTAATAGAGCTTTGCGATCGCAATCACTTCCAGAATCTGCCCCACGAAGTCTACTTTCCTGATAAAGCACGAGGGACCTGCCAAAGTTAAACCATTTGGCCAGGAGAGCCCTTTTATGAAGGCATGTGCTCGATTTCGTCGCGAAATTTTTTTGGCGAATTTTACGCCCTCTCATTTTTAAAAGTCGATTCCACAGCAACTAATAGAGCTTTGCGATCGCAATCACTTCCAGAATGTGCAAAAGATATTCTAGTTTCATAACAGAACAGCAGGGACCTGCCAAAGTTAAACCATTTGGCCAGGAGAGCCCTTTTATGCAGACTTTTGCCAGATTTCGATACCCAAAATTTTTGCGATTTTCACAGATTTTTTTTCAAAAGCCGATTCCAAAGCAACTAATAGAGCTTTGCGATCGCAATCACTTCCAGAATCTGCCCCACGAAGTCTACTTTCCTGATAAAGCACGAGGGACCTGCCAAAGTTAAACCATTTGGCCAGGAGAGCCCTTTTATGAAGGCATGTGCTCGATTTCGTCGCGAAATTTTTTTGGCGAATTTTACGCCCTCTCATTTTTAAAAGTCGATTCCACAGCAACTAATAGAGCTTTGCGATCGCATTCACTTCCAGAATGTGCAAAAGATATTCTAGTTTCATAACAGAACAGCAGGGACCTGCCAAAGTTAAACCATTTGGCCAGGAGAGCCCTTTTATGCAGACTTTTGCCAGATTTCGATACCCAAAATTTTTGCGATTTTCACAGATTTTTTTTCAAAAGCCGATTCCAAAGCAACTAATAGAGCTTTGCGATCGCAATCACTTCCAGAATCTGCCCCACGAAGTCTACTTTCCTGATAAAGCACGAGGGACCTGCCAAAGTTAAACCATTTGGCCAGGAGAGCCCTTTTATGAAGGCATGTGCTCGATTTCGTCGCGAAATTTTTTTGGCGAATTTTACGCCCTCTCATTTTTAAAAGTCGATTCCACAGCAACTAATAGAGCTTTGCGATCGCAATCACTTCCAGAATGTGCAAAAGATATTCTAGTTTCATAACAGAACAGCAGGGACCTGCCAAAGTTAAACCATTTGGCCAGGAGAGCCCTTTTATGCAGACTTTTGCCAGATTTCGATACCCAAAATTTTTGCGATTTTCACAGATTTTTTTTCAAAAGCCGATTCCAAAGCAACTAATAGAGCTTTGCGATCGCAATCACTTCCAGAATCTGCCCCACGAAGTCTACTTTCCTGATAAAGCACGAGGGACCTGCCAAAGTTAAACCATTTGGCCAGGAGAGCCCTTTTATGAAGGCATGTGCTCGATTTCGTCGCGAAATTTTTTTGGCGAATTTTAAGCCCTCTCATTTTTAAAAGTCGATTCCACAGCAACTAATAGAGCTTTGCGATCGCAATCACTTCCAGAATGTGCAAAAGATATTCTAGTTTCATAACAGAACAGCAGGGACCTGCCAAAGTTAAACCATTTGGCCAGGAGAGCCCTTTTATGCAGACTTTTGCCAGATTTCGATGCCCAAAATTTTTGCGATTTTCACAGATTTTTTTTCAAAAGCCGATTCCAAAGCAACTAATAGAGCTTTGCGATCGCAATCACTTCCAGAATCTGCCCCACGAAGTCTACTTTCCTGATAAAGCACGAGGGACCTGCCAAAGTTAAACCATTTGGCCAGGAGAGCCCTTTTATGAAGGCATGTGCTCGATTTCGTCGCGAAATTTTTTTGGCGAATTTTACGCCCTCTCATTTTTAAAAGTCGATTCCACAGCAACTAATAGAGCTTTGCGATCGCAATCACTTCCAGAATGTGCAAAAGATATTCTAGTTTCATAACAGAACAGCAGGGACCTGCCAAAGTTAAACCATTTGGCCAGGAGAGCCCTTTTATGCAGACTTTTGCCAGATTTCGATGCCCAAAATTTTTGCGATTTTCACAGATTTTTTTTCATAAGCCGATTCCAAAGCAACTAATAGAGCTTTGCGATCGCAATCACTTCCAGAATCTGCCCCACGAAGTCTACTTTCCTGATAAAGCACGAGGGACCTGCCAAAGTTAAACCATTTGGCCAGGAGAGCCCTTTTATGAAGGCATGTGCTCGATTTCGTCGCGAAATTTTTTTGGCGAATTTTACGCCCTCTCATTTTTAAAAGTCGATTCCACAGCAACTAATAGAGCTTTGCGATCGCAATCACTTCCAGAATGTGCAAAAGATATTCTAGTTTCATAACAGAACAGCAGGGACCTGCCAAAGTTAAACCATTTGGCCAGGAGAGCCCTTTTATGAAGGCATGTGCTCGATTTCGTCGCGAAATTTTTTTTAGCGAATTTTACGCCCTCTCATTTTTAAAAGTCGATTCCACAGCAACTAATAGAGCTTTGCGATCGCAATCACTTCCAGAATGTGCAAAAGATATTCTAGTTTCATAACAGAACAGCAGGGACCTGCCAAAGTTAAACCATTTGGCCAGGAGAGCCCTTTTATGCAGACTTTTGCCAGATTTCGATACCCAAAATTTTTGCGATTTTCACAGATTTTTTTTCAAAAGCCGATTCCAAAGCAACTAATAGAGCTTTGCGATCGCAATCACTTCCAGAATCTGCCCCACGAAGTCTACTTTCCTGATAAAGCACGAGGGACCTGCCAAAGTTAAACCATTTGGCCAGGAGAGCCCTTTTATGAAGGCATGTGCTCGATTTCGTCGCGAAATTTTTTTGGCGAATTTTACGCCCTCTCATTTTTAAAAGTCGATTCCACAGCAACTAATAGAGCTTTGCGATCGCAATCACTTCCAGAATGTGCAAAAGGTATTCTAGTTTCATAACAGAACAGCAGGGACCTGCCAAAGTTAAACCATTTGGCCAGGAGAGCCCTTTTATGCAGACTTTTGCCAGATTTCGATACCCAAAATTTTTGCGATTTTCACAGATTTTTTTTCAAAAGCCGATTCCAAAGCAACTAATAGAGCTTTGCGATCGCAATCACTTCCAGAATCTGCCCCACGAAGTCTACTTTCCTGATAAAGCACGAGGGACCTGCCAAAGTTAAACCATTTGGCCAGGAGAGCCCTTTTATGAAGGCATGTGCTCGATTTCGTCAAGAAATTTTTTTGGCGAATTTTACGCCCTCTCATTTTTAAAAGTCGATTCCACAGCAACTAATAGAGCTTTGCGATCGCAATCACTTCCAGAATGTGCAAAAGATATTCTAGTTTCATAACAGAACAGCAGGGACCTGCCAAAGTTAAACCATTTGGCCAGGAGAGCCCTTTTATGCAGACTTTTGCCAGATTTCGATACCCAAAATTTTTGCGATTTTCACAGATTTTTTTTCAAAAGCCGATTCCAAAGCAACTAATAGAGCTTTGCGATCGCAATCACTTCCAGAATCTGCCCCACGAAGTCTACTTTCCTGATAAAGCACGAGGGACCTGCCAAAGTTAAACCATTTGGCCAGGAGAGCCCTTTTATGAAGGCATGTGCTCGATTTCGTCGCGAAATTTTTTTGGCGAATTTTACGCCCTCTCATTTTTAAAAGTCGATTCCACAGCAACTAATAGAGCTTTGCGATCGCATTCACTTCCAGAATGTGCAAAAGATATTCTAGTTTCATAACAGAACAGCAGGGACCTGCCAAAGTTAAACCATTTGGCCAGGAGAGCCCTTTTATGCAGACTTTTGCCAGATTTCGATACCCAAAATTTTTGCGATTTTCACAGATTTTTTTTCAAAAGCCGATTCCAAAGCAACTAATAGAGCTTTGCGATCGCAATCACTTCCAGAATCTGCCCCACGAAGTCTACTTTCCTGATAAAGCACGAGGGACCTGCCAAAGTTAAACCATTTGGCCAGGAGAGCCCTTTTATGAAGGCATGTGCTCGATTTCGTCGCGAAATTTTTTTGGCGAATTTTACGCCCTCTCATTTTTAAAAGTCGATTCCACAGCAACTAATAGAGCTTTGCGATCGCAATCACTTCCAGAATGTGCAAAAGATATTCTAGTTTCATAACAGAACAGCAGGGACCTGCCAAAGTTAAACCATTTGGCCAGGAGAGCCCTTTTATGCAGACTTTTGCCAGATTTCGATACCCAAAATTTTTGCGATTTTCACAGATTTTTTTTCAAAAGCCGATTCCAAAGCAACTAATAGAGCTTTGCGATCGCAATCACTTCCAGAATCTGCCCCACGAAGTCTACTTTCCTGATAAAGCACGAGGGACCTGCCAAAGTTAAACCATTTGGCCAGGAGAGCCCTTTTATGAAGGCATGTGCTCGATTTCGTCGCGAAATTTTTTTGGCGAATTTTAAGCCCTCTCATTTTTAAAAGTCGATTCCACAGCAACTAATAGAGCTTTGCGATCGCAATCACTTCCAGAATGTGCAAAAGATATTCTAGTTTCATAACAGAACAGCAGGGACCTGCCAAAGTTAAACCATTTGGCCAGGAGAGCCCTTTTATGCAGACTTTTGCCAGATTTCGATGCCCAAAATTTTTGCGATTTTCACAGATTTTTTTTCAAAAGCCGATTCCAAAGCAACTAATAGAGCTTTGCGATCGCAATCACTTCCAGAATCTGCCCCACGAAGTCTACTTTCCTGATAAAGCACGAGGGACCTGCCAAAGTTAAACCATTTGGCCAGGAGAGCCCTTTTATGAAGGCATGTGCTCGATTTCGTCGCGAAATTTTTTTGGCGAATTTTACGCCCTCTCATTTTTAAAAGTCGATTCCACAGCAACTAATAGAGCTTTGCGATCGCAATCACTTCCAGAATGTGCAAAAGATATTCTAGTTTCATAACAGAACAGCAGGGACCTGCCAAAGTTAAACCATTTGGCCAGGAGAGCCCTTTTATGCAGACTTTTGCCAGATTTCGATGCCCAAAATTTTTGCGATTTTCACAGATTTTTTTTCATAAGCCGATTCCAAAGCAACTAATAGAGCTTTGCGATCGCAATCACTTCCAGAATCTGCCCCACGAAGTCTACTTTCCTGATAAAGCACGAGGGACCTGCCAAAGTTAAACCATTTGGCCAGGAGAGCCCTTTTATGAAGGCATGTGCTCGATTTCGTCGCGAAATTTTTTTGGCGAATTTTACGCCCTCTCATTTTTAAAAGTCGATTCCACAGCAACTAATAGAGCTTTGCGATCGCAATCACTTCCAGAATGTGCAAAAGATATTCTAGTTTCATAACAGAACAGCAGGGACCTGCCAAAGTTAAACCATTTGGCCAGGAGAGCCCTTTTATGAAGGCATGTGCTCGATTTCGTCGCGAAATTTTTTTTAGCGAATTTTACGCCCTCTCATTTTTAAAAGTCGATTCCACAGCAACTAATAGAGCTTTGCGATCGCAATCACTTCCAGAATGTGCAAAAGATATTCTAGTTTCATAACAGAACAGCAGGGACCTGCCAAAGTTAAACCATTTGGCCAGGAGAGCCCTTTTATGCAGACTTTTGCCAGATTTCGATACCCAAAATTTTTGCGATTTTCACAGATTTTTTTTCAAAAGCCGATTCCAAAGCAACTAATAGAGCTTTGCGATCGCAATCACTTCCAGAATCTGCCCCACGAAGTCTACTTTCCTGATAAAGCACGAGGGACCTGCCAAAGTTAAACCATTTGGCCAGGAGAGCCCTTTTATGAAGGCATGTGCTCGATTTCGTCGCGAAATTTTTTTGGCGAATTTTACGCCCTCTCATTTTTAAAAGTCGATTCCACAGCAACTAATAGAGCTTTGCGATCGCAATCACTTCCAGAATGTGCAAAAGGTATTCTAGTTTCATAACAGAACAGCAGGGACCTGCCAAAGTTAAACCATTTGGCCAGGAGAGCCCTTTTATGCAGACTTTTGCCAGATTTCGATACCCAAAATTTTTGCGATTTTCACAGATTTTTTTTCAAAAGCCGATTCCAAAGCAACTAATAGAGCTTTGCGATCGCAATCACTTCCAGAATCTGCCCCACGAAGTCTACTTTCCTGATAAAGCACGAGGGACCTGCCAAAGTTAAACCATTTGGCCAGGAGAGCCCTTTTATGAAGGCATGTGCTCGATTTCGTCAAGAAATTTTTTTGGCGAATTTTACGCCCTCTCATTTTTAAAAGTCGATTCCACAGCAACTAATAGAGCTTTGCGATCGCAATCACTTCCAGAATGTGCAAAAGATATTCTAGTTTCATAACAGAACAGCAGGGACCTGCCAAAGTTAAACCATTTGGCCAGGAGAGCCCTTTTATGCAGACTTTTGCCAGATTTCGATACCCAAAATTTTTGCGATTTTCACAGATTTTTTTTCAAAATCCGATTCCAAAGCAACTAATAGAGCTTTGCGATCGCAATCACTTCCAGAATCTGCCCCACGAAGTCTACTTTCCTGATAAAGCACGAGGGACCTGCCAAAGTTAAACCATTTGGCCAGGAGAGCCCTTTTATGAAGGCATGTGCTCGATTTCGTCGCGAAATTTTTTTGGCGAATTTTACGCCCTCTCATTTTTAAAAGTCGATTCCACAGCAACTAATAGAGCTTTGCGATCGCAATCACTTCCAGAATGTGCAAAAGATATTCTAGTTTCATAACAGAACAGCAGGGACCTGCCAAAGTTAAACCATTTGGCCAGGAGAGCCCTTTTATGCAGACTTTTGCCAGATTTCAATACCCAAAATTTTTGCGATTTTCACAGATTTTTTTTCAAAAGCCGATTCCAAAGCAACTAATAGAGCTTTGCGATCGCAATCACTTCCAGAATCTGCCCCACGAAGTCTACTTTCCTGATAAAGCACGAGGGACCTGCCAAAGTTAAACCATTTGGCCAGGAGAGCCCTTTTATGAAGGCATGTGCTCGATTTCGTCGCGAAATTTTTTTGGCGAATTTTACGCCCTCTCATTTTTAAAAGTCGATTCCACAGCAACTAATAGAGCTTTGCGATCGCAATCACTTCCAGAATGTGCAAAAGATATTCTAGTTTCATAACAGAACAGCAGGGACCTGCCAAAGTTAAACCATTTGGCCAGGAGAGCCCTTTTATGCAGACTTTTGCCAGATTTCGATACCCAAAATTTTTGCGATTTTCACAGATTTTTTTTCAAAAGCCGATTCCAAAGCAACTAATAGAGCTTTGCGATCGCAATCACTTCCAGAATCTGCCCCACGAAGTCTACTTTCCTGATAAAGCACGAGGGACCTGCCAAAGTTAAACCATTTGGCCAGGAGAGACCTTTTATGAAGGCATGTGCTCGATTTCGTCGCGAAATTTTTTTGGCGAATTTTACGCCCTCTCATTTTTAAAAGTCGATTCCACAGCAACTAATAGAGCTTTGCGATCGCAATCACTTCCAGAATGTGCAAAAGATATTCTAGTTTCATAACAGAACAGCAGGGACCTGCCAAAGTTAAACCATTTGGCCAGGAGAGCCCTTTTATGCAGACTTTTGCCAGATTTCGATACCCAAAATTTTTGCGATTTTCACAGATTTTTTTTCAAAAGCCGATTCCAAAGCAACTAATAGAGCTTTGCGATCGCAATCACTTCCAGAATCTGCCCCACGAAGTCTACTTTCCTGATAAAGCACGAGGGACCTGCCAAAGTTAAACCATTTGGCCAGGAGAGCCCTTTTATGAAGGCATGTGCTCGATTTCGTCGCGAAATTTTTTTGGCGAATTTTACGCCCTCTCATTTTTAAAAGTCGATTCCACAGCAACTAATAGAGCTTTGCGATCGCAATCACTTCCAGAATGTGCAAAAGATATTCTAGTTTCATAACAGAACAGCAGGGACCTGCCAAAGTTAAACCATTTGGCCAGGAGAGCCCTTTTATGCAGACTTTTGCCAGATTTCGATACCCAAAATTTTTGCGATTTTCACAGATTTTTTTTCAAAATCCGATTCCAAAGCAACTAATAGAGCTTTGCGATCGCAATCACTTCCAGAATCTGCCCCACGAAGTCTACTTTCCTGATAAAGCACGAGGGACCTGCCAAAGTTAAACCATTTGGCCAGGAGAGCCCTTTTATGAAGGCATGTGCTCGATTTCGTCGCGAAATTTTTTTGGCGAATTTTACGCCCTCTCATTTTTAAAAGTCGATTCCACAGCAACTAATAGAGCTTTGCGATCGCAATCACTTCCAGAATGTGCAAAAGATATTCTAGTTTCATAACAGAACAGCAGGGACCTGCCAAAGTTAAACCATTTGGCCAGGAGAGCCCTTTTATGCAGACTTTTGCCAGATTTCAATACCCAAAATTTTTGCGATTTTCACAGATTTTTTTTCAAAAGCCGATTCCAAAGCAACTAATAGAGCTTTGCGATCGCAATCACTTCCAGAATCTGCCCCACGAAGTCTACTTTCCTGATAAAGCACGAGGGACCTGCCAAAGTTAAACCATTTGGCCAGGAGAGCCCTTTTATGAAGGCATGTGCTCGATTTCGTCGCGAAATTTTTTTGGCGAATTTTACGCCCTCTCATTTTTAAAAGTCGATTCCACAGCAACTAATAGAGCTTTGCGATCGCAATCACTTCCAGAATGTGCAAAAGATATTCTAGTTTCATAACAGAACAGCAGGGACCTGCCAAAGTTAAACCATTTGGCCAGGAGAGCCCTTTTATGCAGACTTTTGCCAGATTTCGATACCCAAAATTTTTGCGATTTTCACAGATTTTTTTTCAAAAGCCGATTCCAAAGCAACTAATAGAGCTTTGCGATCGCAATCACTTCCAGAATCTGCCCCACGAAGTCTACTTTCCTGATAAAGCACGAGGGACCTGCCAAAGTTAAACCATTTGGCCAGGAGAGACCTTTTATGAAGGCATGTGCTCGATTTCGTCGCGAAATTTTTTTGGCGAATTTTACGCCCTCTCATTTTTAAAAGTCGATTCCACAGCAACTAATAGAGCTTTGCGATCGCAATCACTTCCAGAATGTGCAAAAGATATTCTAGTTTCATAACAGAACAGCAGGGACCTGCCAAAGTTAAACCATTTGGCCAGGAGAGCCCTTTTATGCAGACTTTTGCCAGATTTCGATACCCAAAATTTTTGCGATTTTCACAGATTTTTTTTCAAAAGCCGATTCCAAAGCAACTAATAGAGCTTTGCGATCGCAATCACTTCCAGAATCTGCCCCACGAAGTCTACTTTCCTGATAAAGCACGAGGGACCTGCCAAAGTTAAACCATTTGGCCAGGAGAGCCCTTTTATGAAGGCATGTGCTCGATTTCGTCGCGAAATTTTTTTGGCGAATTTTACGCCCTCTCATTTTTAAAAGTCGATTCCACAGCAACTAATAGAGCTTTGCGATCGCAATCACTTCCAGAATGTGCAAAAGATATTCTAGTTTCATAACAGAACAGCAGGGACCTGCCAAAGTTAAACCATTTGGCCAGGAGAGCCCTTTTATGCAGACTTTTGCCAGATTTCGATACCCAAAATTTTTGCGATTTTCACAGATTTTTTTTCAAAAGCCGATTCCAAAGCAACTAATAGAGCTTTGCGATCGCAATCACTTCCAGAATCTGCCCCACGAAGTCTACTTTCCTGATAAAGCACGAGGGACCTGCCAAAGTTAAACCATTTGGCCAGGAGAGCCCTTTTATGAAGGCATGTGCTCGATTTCGTCGCGAAATTTTTTTGGCGAATTTTACGCCCTCTCATTTTTAAAAGTCGATTCCACAGCAACTAATAGAGCTTTGCGATCGCAATCACTTCCAGAATGTGCAAAAGATATTCTAGTTTCATAACAGAACAGCAGGGACCTGCCAAAGTTAAACCATTTGGCCAGGAGAGCCCTTTTATGCAGACTTTTGCCAGATTTCGGTACCCAAAATTTTTGCGATTTTCACAGATTTTTTTTCAAAAGCCGATTCCAAAGCAACTAATAGAGCTTTGCGATCGCAATCACTTCCAGAATCTGCCCCACGAAGTCTACTTTCCTGATAAAGCACGAGGGACCTGCCAAAGTTAAACCATTTGGCCAGGAGAGCCCTTTTATGAAGGCATGTGCTCGATTTCGTCGCGAAATTTTTTTGGCGAATTTTACGCCCTCTCATTTTTAAAAGTCGATTCCACAGCAACTAATAGAGCTTTGCGATCGCAATCACTTCCAGAATGTGCAAAAGATATTCTAGTTTCATAACAGAACAGCAGGGACCTGCCAAAGTTAAACCATTTGGCCAGGAGAGCCCTTTTATGCAGACTTTTGCCAGATTTCGATACCCAAAATTTTTGCGATTTTCACAGATTTTTTTTCAAAAGCCGATTCCAAAGCAACTAATAGAGCTTTGCGATCGCAATCACTTCCAGAATCTGCCCCACGAAGTCTACTTTCCTGATAAAGCACGAGGGACCTGCCAAAGTTAAACCATTTGGCCAGGAGAGACCTTTTATGAAGGCATGTGCTCGATTTCGTCGCGAAATTTTTTTGGCGAATTTTACGCCCTCTCATTTTTAAAAGTCGATTCCACAGCAACTAATAGAGCTTTGCGATCGCAATCACTTCCAGAATGTGCAAAAGATATTCTAGTTTCGTAACAGAACAGCAGGGACCTGCCAAAGTTAAACCATTTGGCCAGGAGAGCCCTTTTATGCAGACTTTTGCCAGATTTCGATACCCAAAATTTTTGCGATTTTCACAGATTTTTTTTCAAAAGCCGATTCCAAAGCAACTAATAGAGCTTTGCGATCGCAATCACTTCCAGAATCTGCCCCACGAAGTCTACTTTCCTGATAAAGCACGAGGGACCTGCCAAAGTTAAACCATTTGGCCAGGAGAGCCCTTTTATGAAGGCATGTGCTCGATTTCGTCGCGAAATTTTTTTGGCGAATTTTACGCCCTCTCATTTTTAAAAGTCGATTCCACAGCAACTAATAGAGCTTTGCGATCGCAATCACTTCCAGAATGTGCAAAAGATATTCTAGTTTCATAACAGAACAGCAGGGACCTGCCAAAGTTAAACCATTTGGCCAGGAGAGCCCTTTTATGCAGACTTTTGCCAGATTTCGATACCCAAAATTTTTGCGATTTTCACAGATTTTTTTTCAAAAGCCGATTCCAAAGCAACTAATAGAGCTTTGCGATCGCAATCACTTCCAGAATCTGCCCCACGAAGTCTACTTTCCTGATAAAGCACGAGGGACCTGCAAAAGTTAAACCATTTGGCCAGGAGAGCCCTTTTATGAAGGCATGTGCTCGATTTCGTCGCGAAATTTTTTTGGCGAATTTTACGCCCTCTCATTTTTAAAAGTCGATTCCACAGCAACTAATAGAGCTTTGCGATCGCAATCACTTCCAGAATGTGCAAAAGATATTCTAGTTTCATAACAGAACAGCAGGGACCTGCCAAAGTTAAACCATTTGGCTAGGAGAGCCCTTTTATGCAGACTTTTGCCAGATTTCGATACCCAAAATTTTTGCGATTTTCACAGATTTTTTTTCAAAAGCCGATTCCAAAGCAACTAATAGAGCTTTGCGATCGCAATCACTTCCAGAATCTGCCCCACGAAGTCTACTTTCCTGATAAAGCACGAGGGACCTGCCAAAGTTAAACCATTTGGCCAGGAGAGCCCTTTTATGAAGGCATGTGCTCGATTTCGTCGCGAAATTTTTTTGGCGAATTTTACGCCCTCTCATTTTTAAAAGTCGATTCCACAGCAACTAATAGAGCTTTGCGATCGCAATCACTTCCAGAATGTGCAAAAGATATTCTAGTTTCATAACAGAACAGCAGGGACCTGCCAAAGTTAAACCATTTGGCCAGGAGAGCCCTTTTATGCAGACTTTTGCCAGATTTCGATACCCAAAATTTTTGCGATTTTCACAGATTTTTTTTCAAAAGCCGATTCCAAAGCAACTAATAGAGCTTTGCGATCGCAATCACTTCCAGAATCTGCCCCACGAAGTCTACTTTCCTGATAAAGCACGAGGGACCTGCCAAAGTTAAACCATTTGGCCAGGAGAGCCCTTTTATGCAGACTTTTGCCAGATTTCGATACCCAAAATTTTTGCGATTTTCACAGATTTTTTTTCAAAAGCCGATTCCAAAGCAACTAATAGAGCTTTGCGATCGCAATCACTTCCAGAATCTGCCCCACGAAGTCTACTTTCCTGATAAAGCACGAGGGACCTGCCAAAGTTAAACCATTTGGCCAGGAGAGCCCTTTTATGAAGGCATGTGCTCGATTTCGTCGCGAAATTTTTTTGGCGAATTTTACGCCCTCTCATTTTTAAAAGTCGATTCCACAGCAACTAATAGAGCTTTGCGATCGCAATCACTTCCAGAATGTGCAAAAGATATTCTAGTTTCATAACAGAACAGCAGGGACCTGCCAAAGTTAAACCATTTGGCCAGGAGAGCCCTTTTATGCAGACTTTTGCCAGATTTCGATACCCAAAATTTTTGCGATTTTCACAGATTTTTTTTCAAAAGCCGATTCCAAAGCAACTAATAGAGCTTTGCGATCGCAATCACTTCCAGAATCTGCCCCACGAAGTCTACTTTCCTGATAAAGCACGAGGGACCTGCCAAAGTTAAACCATTTGGCCAGGAGAGCCCTTTTATGAAGGCATGTGCTCGATTTCGTCGCGAAATTTTTTTGGCGAATTTTACGCCCTCTCATTTTTAAAAGTCGATTCCACAGCAACTAATAGAGCTTTGCGATCGCAATCACTTCCAGAATGTGCAAAAGATATTCTAGTTTCATAACAGAACAGCAGGGACCTGCCAAAGTTAAACCATTTGGCCAGGAGAGCCCTTTTATGCAGACTTTTGCCAGATTTCGATACCCAAAATTTTTGCGATTTTCACAGATTTTTTTTCAAAAGCCGATTCCAAAGCAACTAATAGAGCTTTGCGATCGCAATCACTTCCAGAATCTGCCCCACGAAGTCTACTTTCCTGATAAAGCACGAGGGACCTGCCAAAGTTAAACCATTTGGCCAGGAGAGCCCTTTTATGAAGGCATGTGCTCGATTTCGTCGCGAAATTTTTTTGGCGAATTTTACGCCCTCTCATTTTTAAAAGTCGATTCCACAGCAACTAATAGAGCTTTGCGATCGCAATCACTTCCAGAATGTGCAAAAGATATTCTAGTTTCATAACAGAACAGCAGGGACCTGCCAAAGTTAAACCATTTGGCCAGGAGAGCCCTTTTATGCAGACTTTTGCCAGATTTCGATACCCAAAATTTTTGCGATTTTCACAGATTTTTTTTCAAAAGCCGATTCCAAAGCAACTAATAGAGCTTTGCGATCGCAATCACTTCCAGAATCTGCCCCACGAAGTCTACTTTCCTGATAAAGCACGAGGGACCTGCCAAAGTTAAACCATTTGGCCAGGAGAGACCTTTTATGAAGGCATGTGCTCGATTTCGTCGCGAAATTTTTTTGGCGAATTTTACGCCCTCTCATTTTTAAAAGTCGATTCCACAGCAACTAATAGAGCTTTGCGATCGCAATCACTTCCAGAATGTGCAAAAGATATTCTAGTTTCGTAACAGAACAGCAGGGACCTGCCAAAGTTAAACCATTTGGCCAGGAGAGCCCTTTTATGCAGACTTTTGCCAGATTTCGATACCCAAAATTTTTGCGATTTTCACAGATTTTTTTTCAAAAGCCGATTCCAAAGCAACTAATAGAGCTTTGCGATCGCAATCACTTCCAGAATCTGCCCCACGAAGTCTACTTTCCTGATAAAGCACGAGGGACCTGCCAAAGTTAAACCATTTGGCCAGGAGAGCCCTTTTATGAAGGCATGTGCTCGATTTCGTCGCGAAATTTTTTTGGCGAATTTTACGCCCTCTCATTTTTAAAAGTCGATTCCACAGCAACTAATAGAGCTTTGCGATCGCAATCACTTCCAGAATGTGCAAAAGATATTCTAGTTTCATAACAGAACAGCAGGGACCTGCCAAAGTTAAACCATTTGGCCAGGAGAGCCCTTTTATGCAGACTTTTGCCAGATTTCGATACCCAAAATTTTTGCGATTTTCACAGATTTTTTTTCAAAAGCCGATTCCAAAGCAACTAATAGAGCTTTGCGATCGCAATCACTTCCAGAATCTGCCCCACGAAGTCTACTTTCCTGATAAAGCACGAGGGACCTGCCAAAGTTAAACCATTTGGCCAGGAGAGCCCTTTTATGAAGGCATGTGCTCGATTTCGTCGCGAAATTTTTTTGGCGAATTTTACGCCCTCTCATTTTTAAAAGTCGATTCCACAGCAACTAATAGAGCTTTGCGATCGCAATCACTTCCAGAATGTGCAAAAGATATTCTAGTTTCATAACAGAACAGCAGGGACCTGCCAAAGTTAAACCATTTGGCTAGGAGAGCCCTTTTATGCAGACTTTTGCCAGATTTCGATACCCAAAATTTTTGCGATTTTCACAGATTTTTTTTCAAAAGCCGATTCCAAAGCAACTAATAGAGCTTTGCGATCGCAATCACTTCCAGAATCTGCCCCACGAAGTCTACTTTCCTGATAAAGCACGAGGGACCTGCCAAAGTTAAACCATTTGGCCAGGAGAGCCCTTTTATGAAGGCATGTGCTCGATTTCGTCGCGAAATTTTTTTGGCGAATTTTACGACCTCTCATTTTTAAAAGTCGATTCCACAGCAACTAATAGAGCTTTGCGATCGCAATCACTTCCAGAATGTGCAAAAGATATTCTAGTTTCATAACAGAACAGCAGGGACCTGCCAAAGTTAAACCATTTGGCCAGGAGAGCCCTTTTATGCAGACTTTTGCCAGATTTCGATACCCAAAATTTTTGCGATTTTCACAGATTTTTTTTCAAAAGCCGATTCCAAAGCAACTAATAGAGCTTTGCGATCGCAATCACTTCCAGAATCTGCCCCACGAAGTCTACTTTCCTGATAAAGCACGAGGGACCTGCCAAAGTTAAACCATTTGGCCAGGAGAGCCCTTTTATGCAGACTTTTGCCAGATTTCGATACCCAAAATTTTTGCGATTTTCACAGATTTTTTTTCAAAAGCCGATTCCAAAGCAACTAATAGAGCTTTGCGATCGCAATCACTTCCAGAATCTGCCCCACGAAGTCTACTTTCATGATAAAGCACGAGGGACCTGCCAAAGTTAAACCATTTGGCCAGGAGAGCCCTTTTATGAAGGCATGTGCTCGATTTCGTCGCGAAATTTTTTTGGCGAATTTTACGCCCTCTCATTTTTAAAAGTCGATTCCACAGCAACTAATAGAGCTTTGCGATCGCAATCACTTCCAGAATGTGCAAAAGATATTCTAGTTTCATAACAGAACAGCAGGGACCTGCCAAAGTTAAACCATTTGGCCAGGAGAGCCCTTTTATGCAGACTTTTGCCAGATTTCGATACCCAAAATTTTTGCGATTTTCACAGATTTTTTTTCAAAAGCCGATTCCAAAGCAACTAATAGAGCTTTGCGATCGCAATCACTTCCAGAATCTGCCCCACGAAGTCTACTTTCCTGATAAAGCACGAGGGACCTGCCAAAGTTAAACCATTTGGCCAGGAGAGCCCTTTTATGCAGACTTTTGCCAGATTTCGATACCCAAAATTTTTGCGATTTTCACAGATTTTTTTTCAAAAGCCGATTCCAAAGCAACTAATAGAGCTTTGCGATCGCAATCACTTCCAGAATCTGCCCCACGAAGTCTACTTTCATGATAAAGCACGAGGGACCTGCCAAAGTTAAACCATTTGGCCAGGAGAGCCCTTTTATGAAGGCATGTGCTCGATTTCGTCGCGAAATTTTTTTGGCGAATTTTACGCCCTCTCATTTTTAAAAGTCGATTCCACAGCAACTAATAGAGCTTTGCGATCGCAATCACTTCCAGAATGTGCAAAAGATATTCTAGTTTCATAACAGAACAGCAGGGACCTGCCAAAGTTAAACCATTTGGCCAGGAGAGCCCTTTTATGCAGACTTTTGCCAGATTTCGATACCCAAAATTTTTGCGATTTTCACAGATTTTTTTTCAAAAGCCGATTCCAAAGCAACTAATAGAGCTTTGCGATCGCAATCACTTCCAGAATCTGCCCCACGAAGTCTACTTTCCTGATAAAGCACGAGGGACCTGCCACAGTTAAACCATTTGGCCAGGAGAGCCCTTTTATGAAGGCATGTGCTCGATTTCGTCGCGAAATTTTTTTGGCGAATTTTACGCCCTCTCATTTTTAAAAGTCGATTCCACAGCAACTAATAGAGCTTTGCGATCGCAATCACTTCCAGAATGTGCAAAAGATATTCTAGTTTCATAACAGAACAGCAGGGACCTGCCAAAGTTAAACCATTTGGCCAGGAGAGCCCTTTTATGCAGACTTTTGCCAGATTTCGATACCCAAAATTTTTGCGATTTTCACAGATTTTTTTTCAAAAGCCGATTCCAAAGCAACTAATAGAGCTTTGCGATCGCAATCACTTCCAGAATCTGCCCCACGAAGTCTACTTTCCTGATAAAGCACGAGGGACCTGCCAAAGTTAAACCATTTGGCCAGGAGAGCCCTTTTATGAAGGCATGTGCTCGATTTCGTCGCGAAATTTTTTTGGCGAATTTTACGCCCTCTCATTTTTAAAAGTCGATTCCACAGCAACTAATAGAGCTTTGCGATCGCAATCACTTCCAGAATGTGCAAAAGATATTCTAGTTTCATAACAGAACAGCAGGGACCTGCCAAAGTTAAACCATTTGGCCAGGAGAGCCCTTTTATGCAGACTTTTGCCAGATTTCGATACCCAAAATTTTTGCGATTTTCACAGATTTTTTTTCAAAAGCCGATTCCAAAGCAACTAATAGAGCTTTGCGATCGCAATCACTTCCAGAATCTGCCCCACGAAGTCTACTTTCCTGATAAAGCACGAGGGACCTGCCAAAGTTAAACCATTTGGCCAGGAGAGCCCTTTTATGAAGGCATGTGCTCGATTTCGTCGCGAAATTTTTTTGGCGAATTTTACGCCCTCTCATTTTTAAAAGTCGATTCCACAGCAACTAATAGAGCTTTGCGATCGCAATCACTTCCAGAATGTGCAAAAGATATTCTAGTTTCATAACAGAACAGCAGGGACCTGACAAAGTTAAACCATTTGGCCAGGAGAGCCCTTTTATGCAGACTTTTGCCAGATTTCGATACCCAAAATTTTTGCGATTTTCACAGATTTTTTTTCAAAAGCCGATTCCAAAGCAACTAATAGTGAATGGTGAATGGGTTTTACGTCGCACTAATGCTGCGCAGATGGGCAATTGGCGACGGTCTGGGACACACCCCTAGAGGTGGTCCGGAGACATGCCATCACAATTTTGATCCTCCACGGAAGGGATGGCTCTCCCGCTTCGGTAACCCCCAGAGGTATAATTTTTGACCAAAGCAACTAATAGAGCTTTGCGATCGCAATCACTTCCAGAATCTGCCCCACGAAGTCTACTTTCCTGATAAAGCACGAGGGACCTGCCAAAGTTAAACCATTTGGCCAGGAGAGCCCTTTTATGAAGGCATGTGCTCGATTTCGTCGCGAAATTTTTTTGGCGAATTTTACGCCCTCTCATTTTTAAAAGTCGATTCCACAGCAACTAATAGAGCTTTGCGATCGCAATCACTTCCAGAATGTGCAAAAGATATTCTAGTTTCATAACAGAACAGCAGGGACCTGCCAAAGTTAAACCATTTGGCCAGGAGAGCCCTTTTATGCAGACTTTTGCCAGATTTCGATACCCAAAATTTTTGCGATTTTCACAGATTTTTTTTCAAAAGCCGATTCCAAAGCAACTAATAGAGCTTTGCGATCGCAATCACTTCCAGAATCTGCCCCACGAAGTCTACTTTCCTGATAAAGCACGAGGGACCTGCCAAAGTTAAACCATTTGGCCAGGAGAGCCCTTTTATGAAGGCATGTGCTCGATTTCGTCGCGAAATTTTTTTGGCGAATTTTACGCCCTCTCATTTTTAAAAGTCGATTCCACAGCAACTAATAGAGCTTTGCGATCGCAATCACTTCCAGAATGTGCAAAAGATATTCTAGTTTCATAACAGAACAGCAGGGACCTGCCAAAGTTAAACCATTTGGCCAGGAGAGCCCTTTTATGCAGACTTTTGCCAGATTTCGATACCCAAAATTTTTGCGATTTTCACAGATTTTTTTTCAAAAGCCGATTCCAAAGCAACTAATAGAGCTTTGCGATCGCAATCACTTCCAGAATCTGCCCCACGAAGTCTACTTTCCTGATAAAGCACGAGGGACCTGCCAAAGTTAAACCATTTGGCCAGGAGAGCCCTTTTATGAAGGCATGTGCTCGATTTCGTCGCGAAATTTTTTTGGCGAATTTTACGCCCTCTCATTTTTAAAAGTCGTTTCCACAGCAACTAATAGAGCTTTGCGATCGCAATCACTTCCAGAATGTGCAAAAGATATTCTAGTTTCATAACAGAACAGCAGGGACCTGCCAAAGTTAAACCATTTGGCCAGGAGAGCCCTTTTATGCAGACTTTTGCCAGATTTCGATACCCAAAATTTTTGCGATTTTCACAGATTTTTTTTCAAAAGCCGATTCCAAAGCAACTAATAGAGCTTTGCGATCGCAATCACTTCCAGAATCTGCCCCACGAAGTCTACTTTCCTGATAAAGCACGAGGGACCTGCCAAAGTTAAACCATTTGGCCAGGAGAGCCCTTTTATGAAGGCATGTGCTCGATTTCGTCGCGAAATTTTTTTGGCGAATTTTAAGCCCTCTCATTTTTAAAAGTCGATTCCACAGCAACTAATAGAGCTTTGCGATCGCAATCACTTCCAGAATGTGCAAAAGATATTCTAGTTTCATAACAGAACAGCAGGGACCTGCCAAAGTTAAACCATTTGGCCAGGAGAGCCCTTTTATGCAGACTTTTGCCAGATTTCGATGCCCAAAATTTTTGCGATTTTCACAGATTTTTTTTCAAAAGCCGATTCCAAAGCAACTAATAGAGCTTTGCGATCGCAATCACTTCCAGAATCTGCCCCGCGAAGTCTACTTTCCTGATAAAGCACGAGGGACCTGCCAAAGTTAAACCATTTGGCCAGGAGAGCCCTTTTATGAAGGCATGTGCTCGATTTCGTCGCGAAATTTTTTTGGCGAATTTTACGCCCTCTCATTTTTAAAAGTCGATTCCACAGCAACTAATAGAGCTTTGCGATCGCAATCACTTCCAGAATGTGCAAAAGATATTCTAGTTTCATAACAGAACAGCAGGGACCTGCCAAAGTTAAACCATTTGGCCAGGAGAGCCCTTTTATGCAGACTTTTGCCAGATTTCGATGCCCAAAATTTTTGCGATTTTCACAGATTTTTTTTCAAAAGCCGATTCCAAAGCAACTAATAGAGCTTTGCGATCGCAATCACTTCCAGAATCTGCCCCACGAAGTCTACTTTCCTGATAAAGCACGAGGGACCTGCCAAAGTTAAACCATTTGGCCAGGAGAGCCCTTTTATGAAGGCATGTGCTCGATTTCGTCGCGAAATTTTTTTGGCGAATTTTACGCCCTCTCATTTTTAAAAGTCGATTCCACAGCAACTAATAGAGCTTTGCGATCGCAATCACTTCCAGAATGTGCAAAAGATATTCTAGTTTCATAACAGAACAGCAGGGACCTGCCAAAGTTAAACCATTTGGCCAGGAGAGCCCTTTTATGCAGACTTTTGCCAGATTTCGATACCCAAAATTTTTGCGATTTTCACAGATTTTTTTTCAAAAGCCGATTCCAAAGCAACTAATAGAGCTTTGCGATCGCAATCACTTCCAGAATCTGCCCCACGAAGTCTACTTTCCTGATAAAGCACGAGGGACCTGCCAAAGTTAAACCATTTGGCCAGGAGAGCCCTTTTATGAAGGCATGTGCTCGATTTCGTCGCGAAATTTTTTTAGCGAATTTTACGCCCTCTCATTTTTAAAAGTCGATTCCACAGCAACTAATAGAGCTTTGCGATCGCAATCACTTCCAGAATGTGCAAAAGATATTCTAGTTTCATAACAGAACAGCAGGGACCTGCCAAAGTTAAACCATTTGGCCAGGAGAGCCCTTTTATGCAGACTTTTGCCAGATTTCGATACCCAAAATTTTTGCGATTTTCACAGATTTTTTTTCAAAAGCCGATTCCAAAGCAACTAATAGAGCTTTGCGATCGCAATCACTTCCAGAATCTGCCCCACGAAGTCTACTTTCCTGATAAAGCACGAGGGACCTGCCAAAGTTAAACCATTTGGCCAGGAGAGCCCTTTTATGAAGGCATGTGCTCGATTTCGTCGCGAAATTTTTTTGGCGAATTTTACGCCCTCTCATTTTTAAAAGTCGATTCCACAGCAACTAATAGAGCTTTGCGATCGCAATCACTTCCAGAATGTGCAAAAGGTATTCTAGTTTCATAACAGAACAGCAGGGACCTGCCAAAGTTAAACCATTTGGCCAGGAGAGCCCTTTTATGCAGACTTTTGCCAGATTTCGATACCCAAAATTTTTGCGATTTTCACAGATTTTTTTTCAAAAGCCGATTCCAAAGCAACTAATAGAGCTTTGCGATCGCAATCACTTCCAGAATCTGCCCCACGAAGTCTACTTTCCTGATAAAGCACGAGGGACCTGCCAAAGTTAAACCATTTGGCCAGGAGAGCCCTTTTATGAAGGCATGTGCTCGATTTCGTCGCGAAATTTTTTTGGCGAATTTTACGCCCTCTCATTTTTAAAAGTCGATTCCACAGCAACTAATAGAGCTTTGCGATCGCAATCACTTCCAGAATGTGCAAAAGATATTCTAGTTTCATAACAGAACAGCAGGGACCTGCCAAAGTTAAACCATTTGGCCAGGAGAGCCCTTTTATGCAGACTTTTGCCAGATTTCGATACCCAAAATTTTTGCGATTTTCACAGATTTTTTTTCAAAAGCCGATTCCAAAGCAACTAATAGAGCTTTGCGATCGCAATCACTTCCAGAATCTGCCCCACGAAGTCTACTTTCCTGATAAAGCACGAGGGACCTGCCAAAGTTAAACCATTTGGCCAGGAGAGCCCTTTTATGAAGGCATGTGCTCGATTTCGTCGCGAAATTTTTTTGGCGAATTTTACGCCCTCTCATTTTTAAAAGTCGATTCCACAGCAACTAATAGAGCTTTGCGATCGCAATCACTTCCAGAATGTGCAAAAGATATTCTAGTTTCATAACAGAACAGCAGGGACCTGCCAAAGTTAAACCATTTGGCCAGGAGAGCCCTTTTATGCAGACTTTTGCCAGATTTCGATACCCAAAATTTTTGCGATTTTCACAGATTTTTTTTCAAAAGCCGATTCCAAAGCAACTAATAGAGCTTTGCGATCGCAATCACTTCCAGAATCTGCCCCACGAAGTCTACTTTCCTCATAAAGCACAAGGGACCTGCCAAAGTTAAACCATTTGGCCAGGAGAGCCCTTTTATGAAGGCATGTGCTCGATTTCGTCGCGAAATTTTTTTGGCGAATTTTACGCCCTCTCATTTTTAAAAGTCGATTCCACAGCAACTAATAGAGCTTTGCGATCGCAATCACTTCCAGAATGTGCAAAAGATATTCTAGTTTCATAACAGAACAGCAGGGACCTGCCAAAGTTAAACCATTTGGCCAGGAGAGCCCTTTTATGCAGACTTTTGCCAGATTTCGATACCCAAAATTTTTGCGATTTTCACAGATTTTTTTTCAAAAGCCGATTCCAAAGCAACTAATAGAGCTTTGCGATCGCAATCACTTCCAGAATCTGCCCCACGAAGTCTACTTTCCTGATAAAGCACGAGGGACCTGCCAAAGTTAAACCATTTGGCCAGGAGAGCCCTTTTATGAAGGCATGTGCTCGATTTCGTCGCGAAATTTTTTTGGCGAATTTTACGCCCTCTCATTTTTAAAAGTCGATTCCACAGCAACTAATAGAGCTTTGCGATCGCAATCACTTCCAGAATGTGCAAAAGATATTCTAGTTTCATAACAGAACAGCAGGGACCTGCCAAAGTTAAACCATTTGGCCAGGAGAGCCCTTTTATGCAGACTTTTGCCAGATTTCGATACCCAAAATTTTTGCGATTTTCACAGATTTTTTTTCAAAAGCCGATTCCAAAGCAACTAATAGAGCTTTGCGATCGCAATCACTTCCAGAATCTGCCCCACGAAGTCTACTTTCCTGATAAAGCACGAGGGACCTGCCAAAGTTAAACCATTTGGCCAGGAGAGCCCTTTTATGAAGGCATGTGCTCGATTTCGTCGCGAAATTTTTTTTAGCGAATTTTACGCCCTCTCATTTTTAAAAGTCGATTCCACAGCAACTAATAGAGCTTTGCGATCGCAATCACTTCCAGAATGTGCAAAAGATATTCTAGTTTCATAACAGAACAGCAGGGACCTGCCAAAGTTAAACCATTTGGCCAGGAGAGCCCTTTTATGCAGACTTTTGACAGATTTCGATACCCAAAATTTTTGCGATTTTCACAGATTTTTTTTCAAAAGCCGATTCCAAAGCAACTAATAGAGCTTTGCGATCGCAATCACTTCCAGAATCTGCCCCACGAAGTCTACTTTCCTGATAAAGCACGAGGGACCTGCCAAAGTTAAACCATTTGGCCAGGAGAGCCCTTTTATGAAGGCATGTGCTCGATTTCGTCGCGAAATTTTTTTGGCGAATTTTACGCCCTCTCATTTTTAAAAGTCGATTCCACAGCAACTAATAGAGCTTTGCGATCGCAATCACTTCCAGAATGTGCAAAAGGTATTCTAGTTTCATAACAGAACAGCAGGGACATGCCAAAGTTAAACCATTTGGCCAGGAGAGCCCTTTTATGCAGACTTTTGCCAGATTTCGATACCCAAAATTTTTGCGATTTTCACAGATTTTTTCACGAATTTTACGCCCTCTCATTTTTAAAAGTCGATTCCACAGCAACTAATAGAGCTTTGCGATCGCAATCACTTCCAGAATGTGCAAAAGATATTCTAGTTTCATAACAGAACAGCAATTTTTTCACGAATTTTACGCCCTCTCATTTTTAAAAGTCGATTCCACAGCAACTAATAGAGCTTTGCGATAGCAATCACTTCCAGAATGTGCAAAAGATATTCTAGTTTCATAACAGAACAGCAGGGACCTGCCAAAGTTAAACCATTTGGCCAGGAGAGCCCTTTTATGCAGACTTTTGCCAGATTTCGATACCCAAAATTTTTGCGATTTTCACAGATTTTTTTTCAAAAGCCGATTCCAAAGCAACTAATAGAGCTTTGCGATCGCAATCACTTCCAGAATCTGCCCCACGAAGTCTACTTTCCTGATAAAGCACGAGGGACCTGCCAAAGTTAAACCATTTGGCCAGGAGAGCCCTTTTATGAAGGCATGTGCTCGATTTCGTCGCGAAATTTTTTTGGCGAATTTTACGACCTCTCATTTTTAAAAGTCGATTCCACAGCAACTAATAGAGCTTTGCGATCGCAATCACTTCCAGAATGTGCAAAAGATATTCTAGTTTCATAACAGAACAGCAGGGACCTGCCAAAGTTAAACCATTTGGCCAGGAGAGCCCTTTTATGCAGACTTTTGCCAGATTTCGATACCCAAAATTTTTGCGATTTTCACAGATTTTTTTTCAAAAGCCGATTCCAAAGCAACTAATAGAGCTTTGCGATCGCAATCACTTCCAGAATCTGCCCCACGAAGTCTACTTTCCTGATAAAGCACGAGGGACCTGCCAAAGTTAAACCATTTGGCCAGGAGAGCCCTTTTATGAAGGCATGTGCTCGATTTCGTCGCGAAATTTTTTTGGCGAATTTTACGCCCTCTCATTTTTAAAAGTCGATTCCACAGCAACTAATAGAGCTTTGCGATCGCAATCACTTCCAGAATGTGCAAAAGATATTCTAGTTTCATAACAGAACAGCAGGGACCTGCCAAAGTTAAACCATTTGGCCAGGAGAGCCCTTTTATGCAGACTTTTGCCAGATTTCGATACCCAAAATTTTTGCGATTTTCACAGATTTTTTTTCAAAAGCCGATTCCAAAGCAACTAATAGAGCTTTGCGATCGCAATCACTTCCAGAATCTGCCCCACGAAGTCTACTTTCCTGATAAAGCACGAGGGACCTGCCAAAGTTAAACCATTTGGCCAGGAGAGCCCTTTTATGAAGGCATGTGCTCGATTTCGTCGCGAAATTTTTTTGGCGAATTTTACGCCCTCTCATTTTTAAAAGTCGATTCCACAGCAACTAATAGAGCTTTGCGATCGCAATCACTTCCAGAATGTGCAAAAGATATTCTAGTTTCATAACAGAACAGCAGGGACCTGCCAAAGTTAAACCATTTGGCCAGGAGAGCCCTTTTATGCAGACTTTTGCCAGATTTCGATACCCAAAATTTTTGCGATTTTCACAGATTTTTTTTCAAAAGCCGATTCCAAAGCAACTAATAGAGCTTTGCGATCGCAATCACTTCCAGAATCTGCCCCACGAAGTCTACTTTCCTGATAAAGCACGAGGGACCTGCCAAAGTTAAACCATTTGGCCAGGAGAGCCCTTTTATGAAGGCATGTGCTCGATTTCGTCGCGAAATTTTTTTGGCGAATTTTACGCCCTCTCATTTTTAAAAGTCGATTCCACAGCAACTAATAGAGCTTTGCGATCGCAATCACTTCCAGAATGTGCAAAAGATATTCTAGTTTCATAACAGAACAGCAGGGACCTGCCAAAGTTAAACCATTTGGCCAGGAGAGCCCTTTTATGCAGACTTTTGCCAGATTTCGATACCCAAAATTTTTGCGATTTTCACAGATTTTTTTTCAAAAGCCGATTCCAAAGCAACTAATAGAGCTTTGCGATCGCAATCACTTCCAGAATCTGCCCCACGAAGTCTACTTTCCTGATAAAGCACGAGGGACCTGCCAAAGTTAAACCATTTGGCCAGGAGAGCCCTTTTATGAAGGCATGTGCTCGATTTCGTCGCGAAATTTTTTTGGCGAATTTTACGCCCTCTCATTTTTAAAAGTCGATTCCACAGCAACTAATAGAGCTTTGCGATCGCAATCACTTCCAGAATGTGCAAAAGATATTCTAGTTTCATAACAGAACAGCAGGGACCTGCCAAAGTTAAACCATTTGGCCAGGAGAGCCCTTTTATGCAGACTTTTGCCAGATTTCGATACCCAAAATTTTTGCGATTTTCACAGATTTTTTTTCAAAAGCCGATTCCAAAGCAACTAATAGAGCTTTGCGATCGCAATCACTTCCAGAATCTGCCCCACGAAGTCTACTTTCCTGATAAAGCACGAGGGACCTGCCAAAGTTAAACCATTTGGCCAGGAGAGCCCTTTTATGAAGGCATGTGCTCGATTTCGTCGCGAAATTTTTTTGGCGAATTTTACGCCCTCTCATTTTTAAAAGTCGATTCCACAGCAACTAATAGAGCTTTGCGATCGCAATCACTTCCAGAATGTGCAAAAGATATTCTAGTTTCATAACAGAACAGCAGGGACCTGCCAAAGTTAAACCATTTGGCCAGGAGAGCCCTTTTATGCAGACTTTTGCCAGATTTCGATACCCAAAATTTTTGCGATTTTCACAGATTTTTTTTCAAAAGCCGATTCCAAAGCAACTAATAGAGCTTTGCGATCGCAATCACTTCCAGAATCTGCCCCACGAAATCTACTTTCCTGATAAAGCACGAGGGACCTGCCAAAGTTAAACCATTTGGCCAGGAGAGCCCTTTTATGAAGGCATGTGCTCGATTTCGTCGCGAAATTTTTTTGGCGAATTTTACGCCCTCTCATTTTTAAAAGTCGATTCCACAGCAACTAATAGAGCTTTGCGATCGCAATCACTTCCAGAATGTGCAAAAGATATTCTAGTTTCATAACAGAACAGCAGGGACCTGCCAAAGTTAAACCATTTGGCCAGGAGAGCCCTTTTATGCAGACTTTTGCCAGATTTCGATACCCAAAATTTTTGCGATTTTCACAGATTTTTTTTCAAAAGCCGATTCCAAAGCAACTAATAGAGCTTTGCGATCGCAATCACTTCCAGAATCTGCCCCACGAAGTCTACTTTCCTGATAAAGCACGAGGGACCTGCCAAAGTTAAACCATTTGGCCAGGAGAGCCCTTTTATGAAGGCATGTGCTCGATTTCGTCGCGAAATTTTTTTGGCGAATTTTACGCCCTCTCATTTTTAAAAGTCGATTCCACAGCAACTAATAGAGCTTTGCGATCGCAATCACTTCCAGAATGTGCAAAAGATATTCTAGTTTCATAACAGAACAGCAGGGACCTGCCAAAGTTAAACCATTTGGCCAGGAGAGCCCTTTTATGCAGACTTTTGCCAGATTTCGATACCCAAAATTTTTGCGATTTTCACAGATTTTTTTTCAAAAGCCGATTCCAAAGCAACTAATAGAGCTTTGCGATCGCAATCACTTCCAGAATCTGCCCCACGAAGTCTACTTTCCTGATAAAGCACGAGGGACCTGCCAAAGTTAAACCATTTGGCCAGGAGAGCCCTTTTATGAAGGCATGTGCTCGATTTCGTCGCGAAATTTTTTTGGCGAATTTTACGCCCTCTCATTTTTAAAAGTCGATTCCACAGCAACTAATAGAGCTTTGCGATCGCAATCACTTCCAGAATGTGCAAAAGATATTCTAGTTTCATAACAGAACAGCAGGGACCTGCCAAAGTTAAACCATTTGGCCAGGAGAGCCCTTTTATGCAGACTTTTGCCAGATTTCGATACCCAAAATTTTTGCGATTTTCACAGATTTTTTTTCAAAAGCCGATTCCAAAGCAACTAATAGAGCTTTGCGATCGCAATCACTTCCAGAATCTGCCCCACGAAGTCTACTTTCCTGATAAAGCACGAGGGACCTGCCAAAGTTAAACCATTTGGCCAGGAGAGCCCTTTTATGAAGGCATGTGCTCGATTTCGTCGCGAAATTTTTTTTAGCGAATTTTACGCCCTCTCATTTTTAAAAGTCGATTCCACAGCAACTAATAGAGCTTTGCGATCGCAATCACTTCCAGAATGTGCAAAAGATATTCTAGTTTCATAACAGAACAGCAGGGACCTGCCAAAGTTAAACCATTTGGCCAGGAGAGCCCTTTTATGCAGACTTTTGCCAGATTTCGATACCCAAAATTTTTGCGATTTTCACAGATTTTTTTTCAAAAGCCGATTCCAAAGCAACTAATAGAGCTTTGCGATCGCAATCACTTCCAGAATCTGCCCCACGAAGTCTACTTTCCTGATAAAGCACGAGGGACCTGCCAAAGTTAAACCATTTGGCCAGGAGAGCCCTTTTATGAAGGCATGTGCTCGATTTCGTCGCGAAATTTTTTTGGCGAATTTTACGCCCTCTCATTTTTAAAAGTCGATTCCACAGCAACTAATAGAGCTTTGCGATCGCAATCACTTCCAGAATGTGCAAAAGATATTCTAGTTTCATAACAGAACAGCAGGGACCTGCCAAAGTTAAACCATTTGGCCAGGAGAGCCCTTTTATGCAGACTTTTGCCAGATTTCGATACCCAAAATTTTTGCGATTTTCACAGATTTTTTTTCAAAAGCCGATTCCAAAGCAACTAATAGAGCTTTGCGATCGCAATCACTTCCAGAATCTGCCCCACGAAGTCTACTTTCCTGATAAAGCACGAGGGACCTGCCAAAGTTAAACCATTTGGCCAGGAGAGCCCTTTTATGAAGGCATGTGCTCGATTTCGTCGCGAAATTTTTTTGGCGAATTTTACGCCCTCTCATTTTTAAAAGTCGATTCCACAGCAACTAATAGAGCTTTGCGATCGCAATCACTTCCAGAATGTGCAAAAGATATTCTAGTTTCATAACAGAACAGCAGGGACCTGCCAAAGTTAAACCATTTGGCCAGGAGAGCCCTTTTATGCAGACTTTTGCCAGATTTCGATACCCAAAATTTTTGCGATTTTCACAGATTTTTTTTCAAAAGCCGATTCCAAAGCAACTAATAGAGCTTTGCGATCGCAATCACTTCCAGAATCTGCCCCACGAAGTCTACTTTCCTGATAAAGCACGAGGGACCTGCCAAAGTTAAACCATTTGGCCAGGAGAGCCCTTTTATGAAGGCATGTGCTCGATTTCGTCGCGAAATTTTTTTGGCGAATTTTACGCCCTCTCATTTTTAAAAGTCGATTCCACAGCAACTAATAGAGCTTTGCGATCGCAATCACTTCCAGAATGTGCAAAAGATATTCTAGTTTCATAACAGAACAGCAGGGACCTGCCAAAGTTAAACCATTTGGCCAGGAGAGCCCTTTTATGCAGACTTTTGCCAGATTTCGATACCCAAAATTTTTGCGATTTTCACAGATTTTTTTTCAAAAGCCGATTCCAAAGCAACTAATAGAGCTTTGCGATCGCAATCACTTCCAGAATCTGCCCCACGAAGTCTACTTTCCTGATAAAGCACGAGGGACCTGCCAAAGTTAAACCATTTGGCCAGGAGAGCCCTTTTATGAAGGCATGTGCTCGATTTCGTCGCGAAATTTTTTTGGCGAATTTTACGCCCTCTCATTTTTAAAAGTCGATTCCACAGCAACTAATAGAGCTTTGCGATCGCAATCACTTCCAGAATGTGCAAAAGGTATTCTAGTTTCATAACAGAACAGCAGGGACCTGCCAAAGTTAAACCATTTGGCCAGGAGAGCCCTTTTATGCAGACTTTTGCCAGATTTCGATACCCAAAATTTTTGCGATTTTCACAGATTTTTTTTCAAAAGCCGATTCCAAAGCAACTAATAGAGCTTTGTGATCGCAATCACTTCCAGAATCTGCCCCACGAAGTCTACTTTCCTGATAAAGCACGAGGGACCTGCCAAAGTTAAACCATTTGGCCAGGAGAGCCCTTTTATGAAGGCATGTGCTCGATTTCGTCGCGAAATTTTTTTGGCGAATTTTACGCCCTCTCATTTTTAAAAGTCGATTCCACAGCAACTAATAGAGCTTTGCGATCGCAATCACTTCCAGAATGTTCAAAAGATATTCTAGTTTCATAACAGAACAGCAGGGACCTGCCAAAGTTAAACCATTTGGCCAGGAGAGCCCTTTTATGCAGACTTTTGCCAGATTTCGATACCCAAAATTTTTGCGATTTTCACAGATTTTTTTTCAAAAGCCGATTCCAAAGCAACTAATAGAGCTTTGCGATCGCAATCACTTCCAGAATCTGCCCCACGAAGTCTACTTTCCTGATAAAGCACGAGGGACCTGCCAAAGTTAAACCATTTGGCCAGGAGAGCCCTTTTATGAAGGCATGTGCTCGATTTCGTCGCGAAATTTTTTTGGCGAATTTTACGCCCTCTCATTTTTAAAAGTCGATTCCACAGCAACTAATAGAGCTTTGCGATCGCAATCACTTCCAGAATGTGCAAAAGATATTCTAGTTTCATAACAGAACAGCAGGGACCTGCCAAAGTTAAACCATTTGGCCAGGAGAGCCCTTTTATGCAGACTTTTGCCAGATTTCGATACCCAAAATTTTTGCGATTTTCACAGATTTTTTTTCAAAAGCCGATTCCAAAGCAACTAATAGAGCTTTGCGATCGCAATCACTTCCAGAATCTGCCCCACGAAGTCTACTTTCCTGATAAAGCACGAGGGACCTGCCAAAGTTAAACCATTTGGCCAGGAGAGCCCTTTTATGAAGGCATGTGCTCGATTTCGTCGCGAAATTTTTTTGGCGAATTTTACGCCCTCTCATTTTTAAAAGTCGATTCCACAGCAACTAATAGAGCTTTGCGATCGCAATCACTTCCAGAATGTGCAAAAGATATTCTAGTTTCATAACAGAACAGCAGGGACCTGCCAAAGTTAAACCATTTGGCCAGGAGAGCCCTTTTATGCAGACTTTTGCCAGATTTCAATACCCAAAATTTTTGCGATTTTCACAGATTTTTTTTCAAAAGCCGATTCCAAAGCAACTAATAGAGCTTTGCGATCGCAATCACTTCCAGAATCTGCCCCACGAAGTCTACTTTCCTGATAAAGCACGAGGGACCTGCCAAAGTTAAACCATTTGGCCAGGAGAGCCCTTTTATGAAGGCATGTGCTCGATTTCGTCGCGAAATTTTTTTGGCGAATTTTACGACCTCTCATTTTTAAAAGTCGATTCCACAGCAACTAATAGAGCTTTGCGATCGCAATCACTTCCAGAATGTGCAAAAGATATTCTAGTTTCATAACAGAACAGCAGGGACCTGCCAAAGTTAAACCATTTGGCCAGGAGAGCCCTTTTATGCAGACTTTTGCCAGATTTCGATACCCAAAATTTTTGCGATTTTCACAGATTTTTTTTCAAAAGCCGATTCCAAAGCAACTAATAGAGCTTTGCGATCGCAATCACTTCCAGAATCTGCCCCACGAAGTCTACTTTCCTGATAAAGCACGAGGGACCTGCCAAAGTTAAACCATTTGGCCAGGAGAGCCCTTTTATGAAGGCATGTGCTCGATTTCGTCGCGAAATTTTTTGGCGAATTTTACGCCCTCTCATTTTTAAAAGTCGATTCCACAGCAACTAATAGAGCTTTGCGATCGCAATCACTTCCAGAATGTGCAAAAGATATTCTAGTTTCATAACAGAACAGCAGGGACCTGCCAAAGTTAAACCATTTGGCCAGGAGAGCCCTTTTATGCAGACTTTTGCCAGATTTCGATACCCAAAATTTTTGCGATTTTCACAGATTTTTTTTTCAAAAGCCGATTCCAAAGCAACTAATAGAGCTTTGCGATCGCAATCACTTCCAGAATCTGCCCCACGAAGTCTACTTTCCTGATAAAGCACGAGGGACCTGCCAAAGTTAAACCATTTGGCCAGGAGAGCCCTTTTATGAAGGCATGTGCTCGATTTCGTCGCGAAATTTTTTTGGCGAATTTTACGCCCTCTCATTTTTAAAAGTCGATTCCACAGCAACTAATAGAGCTTTGCGATCGCAATCACTTCCAGAATGTGCAAAAGATATTCTAGTTTCATAACAGAACAGCAGGGACCTGCCAAAGTTAAACCATTTGGCCAGGAGAGCCCTTTTATGCAGACTTTTGCCAGATTTCGATACCCAAAATTTTTGCGATTTTCACAGATTTTTTTTCAAAAGCCGATTCCAAAGCAACTAATAGAGCTTTGCGATCGCAATCACTTCCAGAATCTGCCCCACGAAGTCTACTTTCCTGATAAAGCACGAGGGACCTGCCAAAGTTAAACCATTTGGCCAGGAGAGCCCTTTTATGAAGGCATGTGCTCGATTTCGTCGCGAAATTTTTTTGGCGAATTTTACGCCCTCTCATTTTTAAAAGTCGATTCCACAGCAACTAATAGAGCTTTGCGATCGCAATCACTTCCAGAATGTGCAAAAGATATTCTAGTTTCATAACAGAACAGCAGGGACCTGCCAAAGTTAAACCATTTGGCCAGGAGAGCCCTTTTATGCAGACTTTTGCCAGATTTCGATACCCAAAATTTTTGCGATTTTCACAGATTTTTTTTCAAAAGCCGATTCCAAAGCAACTAATAGAGCTTTGCGATCGCAATCACTTCCAGAATCTGCCCCACGAAGTCTACTTTCCTGATAAAGCACGAGGGACCTGCCAAAGTTAAACCATTTGGCCAGGAGAGCCCTTTTATGAAGGCATGTGCTCGATTTCGTCGCGAAATTTTTTTGGCGAATTTTACGCCCTCTCATTTTTAAAAGTCGATTCCACAGCAACTAATAGAGCTTTGCGATCGCAATCACTTCCAGAATGTGCAAAAGATATTCTAGTTTCATAACAGAACAGCAGGGACCTGCCAAAGTTAAACCATTTGGCCAGGAGAGCCCTTTTATGCAGACTTTTGCCAGATTTCAATACCCAAAATTTTTGCGATTTTCACAGATTTTTTTTCAAAAGCCGATTCCAAAGCAACTAATAGAGCTTTGCGATCGCAATCACTTCCAGAATCTGCCCCACGAAGTCTACTTTCCTGATAAAGCACGAGGGACCTGCCAAAGTTAAACCATTTGGCCAGGAGAGCCCTTTTATGAAGGCATGTGCTCGATTTCGTCGCGAAATTTTTTTGGCGAATTTTACGACCTCTCATTTTTAAAAGTCGATTCCACAGCAACTAATAGAGCTTTGCGATCGCAATCACTTCCAGAATGTGCAAAAGATATTCTAGTTTCATAACAGAACAGCAGGGACCTGCCAAAGTTAAACCATTTGGCCAGGAGAGCCCTTTTATGCAGACTTTTGCCAGATTTCGATACCCAAAATTTTTGCGATTTTCACAGATTTTTTTTCAAAAGCCGATTCCAAAGCAACGAATAGAGCTTTGCGATCGCAATCACTTCCAGAATCTGCCCCACGAAGTCTACTTTCCTGATAAAGCACGAGGGACCTGCCAAAGTTAAACCATTTGGCCAGGAGAGCCCTTTTATGAAGGCATGTGCTCGATTTCGTCGCGAAATTTTTTTGGCGAATTTTACGACCTCTCATTTTTAAAAGTCGATTCCACAGCAACTAATAGAGCTTTGCGATCGCAATCACTTCCAGAATGTGCAAAAGATATTCTAGTTTCATAACAGAACAGCAGGGACCTGCCAAAGTTAAACCATTTGGCCAGGAGAGCCCTTTTATGCAGACTTTTGCCAGATTTCGATACCCAAAATTTTTGCGATTTTCACAGATTTTTTTTCAAAAGCCGATTCCAAAGCAACTAATAGAGCTTTGCGATCGCAATCACTTCCAGAATCTGCCCCACGAAGTCTACTTTCCTGATAAAGCACGAGGGACCTGCCAAAGTTAAACCATTTGGCCAGGAGAGCCCTTTTATGAAGGCATGTGCTCGATTTCGTCGCGAAATTTTTTTGGCGAATTTTACGCCCTCTCATTTTTAAAAGTCGATTCCACAGCAACTAATAGAGCTTTGCGATCGCAATCACTTCCAGAATGTGCAAAAGATATTCTAGTTTCATAACAGAACAGCAGGGACCTGCCAAAGTTAAACCATTTGGCCAGGAGAGCCCTTTTATGCAGACTTTTGCCAGATTTCGATACCCAAAATTTTTGCGATTTTCACAGATTTTTTTTCAAAAGCCGATTCCAAAGCAACTAATAGAGCTTTGCGATCGCAATCACTTCCAGAATCTGCCCCACGAAGTCTACTTTCCTGATAAAGCACGAGGGACCTGCCAAAGTTAAACCATTTGGCCAGGAGAGCCCTTTTATGAAGGCATGTGCTCGATTTCGTCGCGAAATTTTTTTGGCGAATTTTACGCCCTCTCATTTTTAAAAGTCGATTCCACAGCAACTAATAGAGCTTTGCGATCGCAATCACTTCCAGAATGTGCAAAAGATATTCTAGTTTCATAACAGAACAGCAGGGACCTGCCAAAGTTAAACCATTTGGCCAGGAGAGCCCTTTTATGCAGACTTTTGCCAGATTTCGATACCCAAAATTTTTGCGATTTTCACAGATTTTTTTTCAAAAGCCGATTCCAAAGCAACTAATAGAGCTTTGCGATCGCAATCACTTCCAGAATCTGCCCCACGAAGTCTACTTTCCTGATAAAGCACGAGGGACCTGCCAAAGTTAAACCATTTGGCCAGGAGAGCCCTTTTATGAAGGCATGTGCTCGATTTCGTCGCGAAATTTTTTTGGCGAATTTTACGCCCTCTCATTTTTAAAAGTCGATTCCACAGCAACTAATAGAGCTTTGCGATCGCAATCACTTCCAGAATGTGCAAAAGATATTCTAGTTTCATAACAGAACAGCAGGGACCTGCCAAAGTTAAACCATTTGGCCAGGAGAGCCCTTTTATGCAGACTTTTGCCAGATTTCGATACCCAAAATTTTTGCGATTTTCACAGATTTTTTTTCAAAAGCCGATTCCAAAGCAACTAATAGAGCTTTGCGATCGCAATCACTTCCAGAATCTGCCCCACGAAGTCTACTTTCCTGATAAAGCACGAGGGACCTGCCAAAGTTAAACCAATTGGCCAGGAGAGCCCTTTTATGAAGGCATGTGCTCGATTTCGTCGCGAAATTTCTTTGGCGAATTTTACGACCTCTCATTTTTAAAAGTCGATTCCACAGCAACTAATAGAGCTTTGCGATCGCAATCACTTCCAGAATGTGCAAAAGATATTCTAGTTTCATAACAGAACAGCAGGGACCTGCCAAAGTTAAACCATTTGGCCAGGAGAGCCCTTTTATGCAGACTTTTGCCAGATTTCGATACCCAAAATTTTTGCGATTTTCACAGATTTTTTTTCAAAAGCCGATTCCAAAGCAACTAACAGAGCTTTGCGATCGCAATCACTTCCAGAATCTGCCCCACGAAGTCTACTTTCCTGATAAAGCACGAGGGACCTGCCAAAGTTAAACCATTTGGCCAGGAGAGCCCTTTTATGAAGGCATGTGCTCGATTTCGTCGCGAAATTTTTTTGGCGAATTTTACGCCCTCTCATTTTTAAAAGTCGATTCCACAGCAACTAATAGAGCTTTGCGATCGCAATCACTTCCAGAATGTGCAAAAGATATTCTAGTTTCATAACAGAACAGCAGGGACCTGCCAAAGTTAAACCATTTGGCCAGGAGAGCCCTTTTATGCAGACTTTTGCCAGATTTCGATACCCAAAATTTTTGCGATTTTCACAGATTTTTTTTCAAAAGCCGATTCCAAAGCAACTAATAGAGCTTTGCGATCGCAATCACTTCCAGAATCTGCCCCACGAAGTCTACTTTCCTGATAAAGCACGAGGGACCTGCCAAAGTTAAACCATTTGGCCAGGAGAGCCCTTTTATGAAGGCATGTGCTCGATTTCGTCGCGAAATTTTTTTGGCGAATTTTACGCCCTCTCATTTTTAAAAGTCGATTCCACAGCAACTAATAGAGCTTTGCGATCGCAATCACTTCCAGAATGTGCAAAAGATATTCTAGTTTCATAACAGAACAGCAGGGACCTGCCAAAGTTAAACCATTTGGCCAGGAGAGCCCTTTTATGCAGACTTTTGCCAGATTTCGATACCCAAAATTTTTGCGATTTTCACAGATTTTTTTTCAAAAGCCGATTCCAAAGCAACTAATAGAGCTTTGCGATCGCAATCACTTCCAGAATCTGCCCCACGAAGTCTACTTTCCTGATAAAGCACGAGGGACCTGCCAAAGTTAAAGCATTTGGCCAGGAGAGCCCTTTTATGAAGGCATGTGCTCGATTTCGTCGCGAAATTTTTTTGGCGAATTTTACGACCTCTCATTTTTAAAAGTCGATTCCACAGCAACTAATAGAGCTTTGCGATCGCAATCACTTCCAGAATGTGCAAAAGATATTCTAGTTTCATAACAGAACAGCAGGGACCTGCCAAAGTTAAACCATTTGGCCAGGAGAGCCCTTTTATGCAGACTTTTGCCAGATTTCGATACCCAAAATTTTTGCGATTTTCACAGATTTTTTTTCAAAAGCCGATTCCAAAGCAACTAATAGAGCTTTGCGATCGCAATCACTTCCAGAATCTGCCCCACGAAGTCTACTTTCCTGATAAAGCACGAGGGACCTGCCAAAGTTAAACCATTTGGCCAGGAGAGCCCTTTTATGAAGGCATGTGCTCGATTTCGTCGCGAAATTTTTTTGGCGAATTTTACGCCCTCTCATTTTTAAAAGTCGATTCCACAGCAACTAATAGAGCTTTGCGATCGCAATCACTTCCAGAATGTGCAAAAGATATTCTAGTTTCATAACAGAACAGCAGGGACCTGCCAAAGTTAAACCATTTGGCCAGGAGAGCCCTTTTATGCAGACTTTTGCCAGATTTCGATACCCAAAATTTTTGCGATTTTCACAGATTTTTTTTCAAAAGCCGATTCCAAAGCAACTAATAGAGCTTTGCGATCGCAATCACTTCCAGAATCTGCCCCACGAAGTCTACTTTCCTGATAAAGCACGAGGGACCTGCCAAAGTTAAACCATTTGGCCAGGAGAGCCCTTTTATGAAGGCATGTGCTCGATTTCGTCGCGAAATTTTTTTGGCGAATTTTACGCCCTCTCATTTTTAAAAGTCGATTCCACAGCAACTAATAGAGCTTTGCGATCGCAATCACTTCCAGAATGTGCAAAAGATATTCTAGTTTCATAACAGAACAGCAGGGACCTGCCAAAGTTAAACCATTTGGCCAGGAGAGCCCTTTTATGCAGACTTTTGCCAGATTTCGATACCCAAAATTTTTGCGATTTTCACAGATTTTTTTTCAAAAGCCGATTCCAAAGCAACTAATAGAGCTTTGCGATCGCAATCACTTCCAGAATCTGCCCCACGAAGTCTACTTTCCTGATAAAGCACGAGGGACCTGCCAAAGTTAAACCATTTGGCCAGGAGAGCCCTTTTATGAAGGCATGTGCTCGATTTCGTCGCGAAATTTTTTTGGCGAATTTTACGCCCTCTCATTTTTAAAAGTCGATTCCACAGCAACTAATAGAGCTTTGCGATCGCAATCACTTCCAGAATGTGCAAAAGATATTCTAGTTTCATAACAGAACAGCAGGGACCTGCCAAAGTTAAACCATTTGGCCAGGAGAGCCCTTTTATGCAGACTTTTGCCAGATTTCGATACCCAAAATTTTTGCGATTTTCACAGATTTTTTTTCAAAAGCCGATTCCAAAGCAACTAATAGAGCTTTGCGATCGCAATCACTTCCAGAATCTGCCCCACGAAGTCTACTTTCCTGATAAAGCACGAGGGACCTGCCAAAGTTAAACCATTTGGCCAGGAGAGCCCTTTTATGAAGGCATGTGCTCGATTTCGTCGCGAAATTTTTTTGGCGAATTTTACGCCCTCTCATTTTTAAAAGTCGATTCCACAGCAACTAATAGAGCTTTGTGATCGCAATCACTTCCAGAATGTGCAAAAGATATTCTAGTTTCATAACAGAACAGCAGGGACCTGCCAAAGTTAAACCATTTGGCCAGGAGAGCCCTTTTATGCAGACTTTTGCCAGATTTCGATACCCAAAATTTTTGCGATTTTCACAGATTTTTTTTCAAAAGCCGATTCCAAAGCAACTAATAGAGCTTTGCGATCGCAATCACTTCCAGAATCTGCCCCACGAAGTCTACTTTCCTGATAAAGCACGAGGGACCTGCCAAAGTTAAACCATTTGGCCAGGAGAGCCCTTTTATGAAGGCATGTGCTCGATTTCGTCGCGAAATTTTTTTGGCGAATTTTACGCCCTCTCATTTTTAAAAGTCGATTCCACAGCAACTAATAGAGCTTTGCGATCGCAATCACTTCCAGAATGTGCAAAAGATATTCTAGTTTCATAACAGAACAGCAGGGACCTGCCAAAGTTAAACCATTTGGCCAGGAGAGCCCTTTTATGCAGACTTTTGCCAGATTTCGATACCCAAAATTTTTGCGATTTTCACAGATTTTTTTTCAAAAGCCGATTCCAAAGCAACTAATAGAGCTTTGCGATCGCAATCACTTCCAGAATCTGCCCCCACGAAGTCTACTTTCCTGATAAAGCACGAGGGACCTGCCAAAGTTAAACCATTTGGCCAGGAGAGCCCTTTTATGAAGGCATGTGCTCGATTTCGTCGCGAAATTTTTTTGGCGAATTTTACGCCCTCTCATTTTTAAAAGTCGATTCCACAGCAACTAATAGAGCTTTGCGATCGCAATCACTTCCAGAATCTGCCCCACGAAGTCTACTTTCCTGATAAAGCACGAGGGACCTGCCAAAGTTAAACCATTTGGCCAGGAGAGCCCTTTTATGAAGGCATGTGCTCGATTTCGTCGCGAAATTTTTTTGGCGAATTTTACGCCCTCTCATTTTTAAAAGTCGATTCCACAGCAACTAATAGAGCTTTGCGATCGCAATCACTTCCAGAATGTGCAAAAGATATTCTAGTTTCATAACAGAACAGCAGGGACCTGCCAAAGTTAAACCATTTGGCCAGGAGAGCCCTTTTATGCAGACTTTTGCCAGATTTCGATACCCAAAATTTTTGCGATTTTCACAGATTTTTTTTCAAAAGCCGATTCCAAAGCAACTAATAGAGCTTTGCGATCGCAATCACTTCCAGAATCTGCCCCACGAAGTCTACTTTCCTGATAAAGCACGAGGGACCTGCCAAAGTTAAACCATTTGGCCAGGAGAGCCCTTTTATGAAGGCATCTGCTCGATTTCGTCGCGAAATTTTTTTGGCGAATTTTACGACCTCTCATTTTTAAAAGTCGATTCCACAGCAACTAATAGAGCTTTGCGATCGCAATCACTTCCAGAATGTGCAAAAGATATTCTAGTTTCATAACAGAACAGCAGGGACCTGCCAAAGTTAAACCATTTGGCCAGGAGAGCCCTTTTATGCAGACTTTTGCCAGATTTCGATACCCAAAATTTTTGCGATTTTCACAGATTTTTTTTCAAAAGCCGATTCCAAAGCAACTAATAGAGCTTTGCGATCGCAATCACTTCCAGAATCTGCCCCACGAAGTCTACTTTCCTGATAAAGCACGAGGGACCTGCCAAAGTTAAACCATTTGGCCAGGAGAGCCCTTTTATGAAGGCATGTGCTCGATTTCGTCGCGAAATTTTTTTGGCGAATTTTACGCCCTCTCATTTTTAAAAGTCGATTCCACAGCAACTAATAGAGCTTTGCGATCGCGATCACTTCCAGAATGTGCAAAAGATATTCTAGTTTCATAACAGAACAGCAGGGACCTGCCAAAGTTAAACCATTTGGCCAGGAGAGCCCTTTTATGCAGACTTTTGCCAGATTTCGATACCCAAAATTTTTGCGATTTTCACAGATTTTTTTTCAAAAGCCGATTCCAAAGCAACTAATAGAGCTTTGCGATCGCAATCACTTCCAGAATCTGCCCCACGAAGTCTACTTTCCTGATAAAGCACGAGGGACCTGCCAAAGTTAAACCATTTGGCCAGGAGAGCCCTTTTATGAAGGCATGTGCTCGATTTCGTCGCGAAATTTTTTTGGCGAATTTTACGCCCTCTCATTTTTAAAAGTCGATTCCACAGCAACTAATAGAGCTTTGCGATCGCAATCACTTCCAGAATGTGCAAAAGATATTCTAGTTTCATAACAGAACAGCAGGGACCTGCCAAAGTTAAACCATTTGGCCAGGAGAGCCCTTTTATGCAGACTTTTGCCAGATTTCGATACCCAAAATTTTTGCGATTTTCACAGATTTTTTTTCAAAAGCCGATTCCAAAGCAACTAATAGAGCTTTGCGATCGCAATCACTTCCAGAATCTGCCCCACGAAGTCTACTTTCCTGATAAAGCACGAGGGACCTGCCAAAGTTAAAGCATTTGGCCAGGAGAGCCCTTTTATGAAGGCATGTGCTCGATTTCGTCGCGAAATTTTTTTGGCGAATTTTACGACCTCTCATTTTTAAAAGTCGATTCCACAGCAACTAATAGAGCTTTGCGATCGCAATCACTTCCAGAATGTGCAAAAGATATTCTAGTTTCATAACAGAACAGCAGGGACCTGCCAAAGTTAAACCATTTGGCCAGGAGAGCCCTTTTATGCAGACTTTTGCCAGATTTCGATACCCAAAATTTTTGCGATTTTCACAGATTTTTTTTCAAAAGCCGATTCCAAAGCAACTAATAGAGCTTTGCGATCGCAATCACTTCCAGAATCTGCCCCACGAAGTCTACTTTCCTGATAAAGCACGAGGGACCTGCCAAAGTTAAACCATTTGGCCAGGAGAGCCCTTTTATGAAGGCATGTGCTCGATTTCGTCGCGAAATTTTTTTGGCGAATTTTACGCCCTCTCATTTTTAAAAGTCGATTCCACAGCAACTAATAGAGCTTTGCGATCGCAATTACTTCCAGAATGTGCAAAAGATATTCTAGTTTCATAACAGAACAGCAGGGACCTGCCAAAGTTAAACCATTTGGCCAGGAGAGCCCTTTTATGCAGACTTTTGCCAGATTTCGATACCCAAAATTTTTGCGATTTTCACAGATTTTTTTTCAAAAGCCGATTCCAAAGCAACTAATAGAGCTTTGCGATCGCAATCACTTCCAGAATCTGCCCCACGAAGTCTACTTTCCTGATAAAGCACGAGGGACCTGCCAAAGTTAAACCATTTGGCCAGGAGAGCCCTTTTATGAAGGCATGTGCTCGATTTCGTCGCGAAATTTTTTTGGCGAATTTTACGCCCTCTCATTTTTAAAAGTCGATTCCACAGCAACTAATAGAGCTTTGCGATCGCAATCACTTCCAGAATGTGCAAAAGATATTCTAGTTTCATAACAGAACAGCAGGGACCTGCCAAAGTTAAACCATTTGGCCAGGAGAGCCCTTTTATGCAGACTTTTGCCAGATTTCGATACCCAAAATTTTTGCGATTTTCACAGATTTTTTTTCAAAAGCCGATTCCAAAGCAACTAATAGAGCTTTGCGATCGCAATCACTTCCAGAATCTGCCCCACGAAGTCTACTTTCCTGATAAAGCACGAGGGACCTGCCAAAGTTAAACCATTTGGCCAGGAGAGCCCTTTTATGAAGGCATGTGCTCGATTTCGTCGCGAAATTTTTTTGGCGAATTTTACGCCCTCTCATTTTTAAAAGTCGATTCCACAGCAACTAATAGAGCTTTGTGATCGCAATCACTTCCAGAATGTGCAAAAGATATTCTAGTTTCATAACAGAACAGCAGGGACCTGCCAAAGTTAAACCATTTGGCCAAGAGAGCCCTTTTATGCAGACTTTTGCCAGATTTCGATACCCAAAATTTTTGCGATTTTCACAGATTTTTTTTCAAAAGCCGATTCCAAAGCAACTAATAGAGCTTTGCGATCGCAATCACTTCCAGAATCTGCCCCACGAAGTCTACTTTCCTGATAAAGCACGAGGGACCTGCCAAAGTTAAACCATTTGGCCAGGAGAGCCCTTTTATGAAGGCATGTGCTCGATTTCGTCGCGAAATTTTTTTGGCGAATTTTACGCCCTCTCATTTTTAAAAGTCGATTCCACAGCAACTAATAGAGCTTTGCGATCGCAATCACTTCCAGAATGTGCAAAAGATATTCTAGTTTCATAACAGAACAGCAGGGACCTGCCAAAGTTAAACCATTTGGCCAGGAGAGCCCTTTTATGCAGACTTTTGCCAGATTTCGATACCCAAAATTTTTGCGATTTTCACAGATTTTTTTTCAAAAGCCGATTCCAAAGCAACTAATAGAGCTTTGCGATCGCAATCACTTCCAGAATCTGCCCCCACGATGTCTACTTTCCTGATAAAGCACGAGGGACCTGCCAAAGTTAAACCATTTGGCCAGGAGAGCCCTTTTATGAAGGCATGTGCTCGATTTCGTCGCGAAATTTTTTTGGCGAATTTTACGCCCTCTCATTTTTAAAAGTCGATTCCACAGCAACTAATAGAGCTTTGCGATCGCAATCACTTCCAGAATGTGCAAAAGATATTCTAGTTTCATAACAGAACAGCAGGGACCTGCCAAAGTTAAACCATTTGGCCAGAAGAGCCCTTTTATGCAGACTTTTGCCAGATTTCGATACCTAAAATTTTTGCGATTTTCACAGATTTTTTTTCAAAAGCCGATTCCAAAGCAACTAATAGAGCTTTGCGATCGCAATCACTTCCAGAATCTGCCCCACGAAGTCTACTTTCCTGATAAAGCACGAGGGACCTGCCAAAGTTAAACCATTTGGCCAGGAGAGCCCTTTTATGAAGGCATGTGCTCGATTTCGTCGCGAAATTTTTTTGGCGAATTTTACGCCCTCTCATTTTTAAAAGTCGATTCTACAGCAACTAATAGAGCTTTGCGATCGCAATCACTTCCAGAATGTGCAAAAGGTATTCTAGTTTCATAACAGAACAGCAGGGACCTGCCAAAGTTAAACCATTTGGCCAGGAGACCCCTTTTATGCAGACTTTTGCCAGATTTCGATACCCAAAATTTTTGCGATTTTCACAGATTTTTTTTCAAAAGCCGATTCCAAAGCAACTAATAGAGCTTTGCGATCGCAATTACTTCCAGAATCTGCCCCACGAAGTCTACTTTCCTGATAAAGCACGAGGGACCTGCCAAAGTTAAACCATTTGGCCAGGAGAGCCCTTTTATGAAGGCATGTGCTCGATTTCGTCGCGAAATTTTTTTGGCGAATTTTTCGCCCTCTCATTTTTAAAAGTCGATTCCACAGCAACTAATAGAGCTTTGCGATCGCAATCACTTCCAGAATGTGCAAAAGATATTCTAGTTTCATAACAGAACAGCAGGGACCTGCCAAAGTTAAACCATTTGGCCAGGAGAGCCCTTTTATGCAGACTTTTGCCAGATTTCGATACCCAAAATTTTTGCGATTTTCACAGATTTTTTTTCAAAAGCCGATTCCAAAGCAACTAATAGAGCTTTGCGATCGCAATCACTTCCAGAATCTGCCCCACGAAGTCTACTTTCCTGATAAAGCACGAGGGACCTGCCAAAGTTAAACCATTTGGCCAGGAGAGCCCTTTTATGAAGGCATGTGCTCGATTTCGTCGCGAAATTTTTTTGGCGAATTTTACGCCCTCTCATTTTTAAAAGTCGATTCCACAGCAACTAATAGAGCTTTGCGATCGCAATCACTTCCAGAATGTGCAAAAGATATTCTAGTTTCATAACAGAACAGCAGGGACCTGCCAAAGTTAAACCATTTGGCCAGGAGAGCCCTTTTATGCAGACTTTTGCCAGATTTCGATACCCAAAATTTTTGCGATTTTCACAGATTTTTTTTCAAAAGCCGATTCCAAAGCAACTAATAGAGCTTTGCGATCGCAATCACTTCCAGAATCTGCCCCACGAAGTCTACTTTCCTGATAAAGCACGAGGGACCTGCCAAAGTTAAACCATTTGGCCAGGAGAGCCCTTTTATGAAGGCATGTGCTCGATTTCGTCGCGAAATTTTTTTGGCGAATTTTACGCCCTCTCATTTTTAAAAGTCGATTCCACAGCAACTAATAGAGCTTTGCGATCGCAATCACTTCCAGAATGTGCAAAAGATATTCTAGTTTCATAACAGAACAGCAGGGACCTGCCAAAGTTAAACCATTTGGCCAGGAGAGCCCTTTTATGCAGACTTTTGCCATATTTCGATACCCAAAATTTTTGCGATTTTCACAGATTTTTTTTCAAAAGCCGATTCCAAAGCAACTAATAGAGCTTTGCGATCGCAATCACTTCCAGAATCTGCCCCACGAAGTCTACTTTCCTGATAAAGCACGAGGGACCTGCCAAAGTTAAACCATTTGGCCAGGAGAGCCCTTTTATGAAGGCATGTGCTCGATTTCGTCGCGAAATTTTTTTGGCGAATTTTACGACCTCTCATTTTTAAAAGTCGATTCCACAGCAACTAATAGAGCTTTGCGATCGCAATCACTTCCAGAATGTGCAAAAGATATTCTAGTTTCATAACAGAACAGCAGGGACCTGCCAAAGTTAAACCATTTGGCCAGGAGAGCCCTTTTATGCAGACTTTTGCCAGATTTCGATACCCAAAATTTTTGCGATTTTCACAGATTTTTTTTCAAAAGCCGATTCCAAAGCAACTAATAGAGCTTTGCGATCGCAATCACTTCCAGAATGTGCAAAAGATATTCTAGTTTCATAACAGAACAGCAGGGACCTGCCAAAGTTAAACCATTTGGCCAGGAGAGCCCTTTTATGCAGACTTTTGCCAGATTTCGATACCCAAAATTTTTGCGATTTTCACAGATTTTTTTTTAAAAGCCGATTCCAAAGCAACTAATAGAGCTTTGCGATCGCAATCACTTCCAGAATCTGCCCCACGAAGTCTACTTTCCTGATAAAGCACGAGGGACCTGCCAAAGTTAAACCATTTGGCCAGGAGAGCCCTTTTATGAAGGCATGTGCTCGATTTCGTCGCGAAATTTTTTTGGCGAATTTTACGCCCTCTCATTTTTAAAAGTCGATTCCACAGCAACAAATAGAGCTTTGCGATCGCAATCACTTCCAGAATGTGCAAAAGATATTCTAGTTTCATAACAGAACAGCAGGGACCTGCCAAAGTTAAACCATTTGGCCAGGAGAGCCCTTTTATGCAGACTTTTGCCAGATTTCGATACCCAAAATTTTTGCGATTTTCACAGATTTTTTTTCAAAAGCCGATTCCAAAGCAACTAATAGAGCTTTGCGATCGCAATCACTTCCAGAATCTGCCCCACGAAGTCTACTTTCCTGATAAAGCACGAGGGACCTGCCAAAGTTAAACCATTTGGCCAGGAGAGCCCTTTTATGAAGGCATGTGCTCGATTTCGTCGCGAAATTTTTTTGGCGAATTTTACGCCCTCTCATTTTTAAAAGTCGATTCCACAGCAACTAATAGAGCTTTGCGATCGCAATCACTTTCAGAATGTGCAAAAGATATTCTAGTTTCATAACAGAACAGCAGGGACCTGCCAAAGTTAAACCATTTGGCCAGGAGAGCCCTTTTATGCAGACTTTTGCCAGATTTCGATACCCAAAATTTTTGCGATTTTCACAGATTTTTTTTCAAAAGCCGATTCCAAAGCAACTAATAGAGCTTTGCGATCGCAATCACTTCCAGAATCTGCCCCACGAAGTCTACTTTCCTGATAAAGCACGAGGGACCTGCCAAAGTTAAACCATTTGGCCAGGAGAGCCCTTTTATGAAGGCATGTGCTCGATTTCGTCGCGAAATTTTTTTGGCGAATTTTACGCCCTCTCATTTTTAAAAGTCGATTCCACAGCAACTAATAGAGCTTTGCGATCGCAATCACTTCCAGAATGTGCAAAAGATATTCTAGTTTCATAACAGAACAGCAGGGACCTGCCAAAGTTAAACCATTTGGCCAGGAGAGCCCTTTTATGCAGACTTTTGCCAGATTTCGATACCCAAAATTTTTGCGATTTTCACAGATTTTTTTTCAAAAGCCGATTCCAAAGCAACTAATAGAGCTTTGCGATCGCAATCACTTCCAGAATCTGCCCCACGAAGTCTACTTTCCTGATAAAGCACGAGGGACCTGCCAAAGTTAAACCATTTGGCCAGGAGAGCCCTTTTATGAAGGCATGTGCTCGATTTCGTCGCGAAATTTTTTTGGCGAATTTTACGCCCTCTCATTTTTAAAAGTCGATTCCACAGCAACTAATAGAGCTTTGCGATCGCAATCACTTCCAGAATGTGCAAAAGATATTCTAGTTTCATAACAGAACAGCAGGGACCTGCCAAAGTTAAACCATTTGGCCAGGAGAGCCCTTTTATGCAGACTTTTGCCAGATTTCGATACCCAAAATTTTTGCGATTTTCACAGATTTTTTTTCAAAAGCCGATTCCAAAGCAACTAATAGAGCTTTGCGATCGCAATCACTTCCAGAATCTGCCCCACGAAGTCTACTTTCCTGATAAAGCACGAGGGACCTGCCAAAGTTAAACCATTTGGCCAGGAGAGCCCTTTTATGAAGGCATGTGCTCGATTTCGTCGCGAAATTTTTTTGGCGAATTTTACGCCCTCTCATTTTTAAAATTCGATTCCACAGCAACTAATAGAGCTTTGCGATCGCAATCACTTCCAGAATGTGCAAAAGATATTCTAGTTTCATAACAGAACAGCAGGGACCTGCCAAAGTTAAACCATTTGGCCAGGAGAGCCCTTTTATGCAGACTTTTGCCAGATTTCGATACCCAAAATTTTTGCGATTTTCACAGATTTTTTTTCAAAAGCCGGTTCCAAAGCAACTAATAGAGCTTTGCGATCGCAATCACTTCCAGAATCTGCCCCACGAAGTCTACTTTCCTGATAAAGCACGAGGGACCTGCCAAAGTTAAACCATTTGGCCAGGAGAGCCCTTTTATTAAGGCATGTGCTCGATTTCGTCGCGAAATTTTTTTGGCGAATTTTACGCCCTCTCATTTTTAAAAGTCGATTCCACAGCAACTAATAGAGCTTTGCGATCGCAATCACTTCCAGAATGTGCAAAAGATATTCTAGTTTCATAACAGAACAGCAGGGACCTGCCAAAGTTAAACCATTTGGCCAGGAGAGCCCTTTTATGCAGACTTTTGCCAGATTTCGATACCCAAAATTTTTGCGATTTTCACAGATTTTTTTTCAAAAGCCGATTCCAAAGCAACTAATAGAGCTTTGCGATCGCAATCACTTCCAGAATCTGCCCCACGAAGTCTACTTTCCTGATAAAGCACGAGGGACCTGCCAAAGTTAAACCATTTGGCCAGGAGAGCCCTTTTATGAAGGCATGTGCTCGATTTCGTCGCGAAATTTTTTTGGCGAATTTTACGCCCTCTCATTTTTAAAAGTCGATTCCACAGCAACTAATAGAGCTTTGCGATCGCAATCTCTTCCAGAATGTGCAAAAGATATTCTAGTTTCATAACAGAACAGCAGGGACCTGCCAAAGTTAAACCATTTGGCCAGGAGAGCCCTTTTATGCAGACTTTTGCCAGATTTCGATACCCAAAATTTTTGCGATTTTCACAGATTTTTTTTCAAAAGCCAATTCCAAAGCAACTAATAGAGCTTTGCGATCGCAATCACTTCCAGAATCTGCCCCCACGAAGTCTACTTTCCTGATAAAGCACGAGGGACCTGCCAAAGTTAAACCATTTGGCCAGGAGAGCCCTTTTATGAAGGCATGTGCTCGATTTCGTCGCGAAATTTTTTTGGCGAATTTTACGCCCTCTCATTTTTAAAAGTCGATTCCACAGCAACTAATAGAGCTTTGCGATCGCAATCACTTCCAGAATGTGCAAAAGATATTTTAGTTTCATAACAGAACAGCAGGGACCTGCCAAAGTTAAACCATTTGGCCAGGAGAGCCCTTTTATGCAGACTTTTGCCAGATTTCGATACCCAAAATTTTTGCGATTTTCACAGATTTTTTTTCAAAAGCCGATTCCAAAGCAACTAATAGAGCTTTGCGATCGCAATCACTTCCAGAATCTGCCCCACGAAGTCTACTTTCCTGATAAAGCACGAGGGACCTGCCAAAGTTAAACCATTTGGCCAGGAGAGCCCTTTTATGAAGGCATGTGCTCGATTTCGTCGCGAAATTTTTTTGGCGAATTTTACGCCCTCTCATTTTTAAAAGTCGATTCCACAGCAACTAATAGAGCTTTGCGATCGCAATCACTTCCAGAATGTGCAAAAGATATTCTAGTTTCATAACAGAACAGCAGGGACCTGCCAAAGTTAAACCATTTGGCCAGGAGAGCCCTTTTATGCAGACTTTTGCCAGATTTCGATACCCAAAATTTTTGCGATTTTCACAGATTTTTTTTCAAAAGCCGATTCCAAAGCAACTAATAGAGCTTTGCGATCGCAATCACTTCCAGAATCTGCCCCACGAAGTCTACTTTCCTGATAAAGCACGAGGGACCTGCCAAAGTTAAACCATTTGGCCAGGAGAGCCCTTTTATGAAGGCATGTGCTCGATTTCGTCGCGAAATTTTTTTGGCGAATTTTTCGCCCTCTCATTTTTAAAAGTCGATTCCACAGCAACTAATAGAGCTTTGCGATCGCAATCACTTCCAGAATGTGCAAAAGATATTCTAGTTTCATAACAGAACAGCAGGGACCTGCCAAAGTTAAACCATTTGGCCAGGAGAGCCCTTTTATGCAGACTTTTGCCAGATTTCGATACCCAAAATTTTTGCGATTTTCACAGATTTTTTTTCAAAAGCCGATTCCAAAGCAACTAATAGAGCTTTGCGATCGCAATCACTTCCAGAATCTGCCCCACGAAGTCTACTTTCCTGATAAAGCACGAGGGACCTGCCAAAGTTAAACCATTTGGCCAGGAGAGCCCTTTTATGAAGGCATGTGCTCGATTTCGTCGCGAAATTTTTTTGGCGAATTTTACGCCCTCTCATTTTTAAAAGTCGATTCCACAGCAACTAATAGAGCTTTGCGATCGCAATCACTTCCCGAATGTGCAAAAGATATTCTAGTTTCATAACAGAACAGCAGGGACCTGCCAAAGTTAAACCATTTGGCCAGGAGAGCCCTTTTATGCAGACTTTTGCCAGATTTCGATACCCAAAATTTTTGCGATTTTCACAGATTTTTTTTCAAAAGCCGATTCCAAAGCAACTAATAGAGCTTTGCGATCGCAATCACTTCCAGAATCTGCCCCACGAAGTCTACTTTCCTGATAAAGCACGAGGGACCTGCCAAAGTTAAACCATTTGGCCAGGAGAGCCCTTTTATGAAGGCATGTGCTCGATTTCGTCGCGAAATTTTTTTGGCGAATTTTACGCCCTCTCATTTTTAAAAGTCGATTCCACAGCAACTAATAGAGCTTTGCGATCGCAATCACTTCCAGAATGTGCAAAAGATATTCTAGTTTCATAACAGAACAGCAGGGACCTACCAAAGTTAAACCATTTGGCCAGGAGAGCCCTTTTATGCAGACTTTTGCCAGATTTCGATACCTAAAATTTTTGCGATTTTCACAGATTTTTTTTCAAAAGCCGATTCCAAAGCAACTAATAGAGCTTTGCGATCGCAATCACTTCCAGAATCTGCCCCACGAAGTCTACTTTCCTGATAAAGCACGAGGGACCTGCCAAAGTTAAACCATTTGGCCAGGAGAGCCCTTTTATGAAGGCATGTGCTCGATTTCGTCGCGAATTTTTTTTGGCGAATTTTACGCCCTCTCATTTTTAAAAGTCGATTCCACAGCAACTAATAGAGCTTTGCGATCGCAATCACTTCCAGAATGTGCAAAAGATATTCTAGTTTCATAACAGAACAGCAGGGACCTGCCAAAGTTAAACCATTTGGCCAGGAGAGCCCTTTTATGCAGACTTTTGCCAGATTTCGATACCCAAAATTTTTGCGATTTTCACAGATTTTTTTTCAAAAGCCGATTCCAAAGCAACTAATAGAGCTTTGCGATCGCAATCACTTCCAGAATCTGCCCCACGAAGTCTACTTTCCTGATAAAGCACGAGGGACCTGCCAAAGTTAAACCATTTGGCCAGGAGAGCCCTTTTATGAAGGCATGTGCTCGATTTCGTCGCGAAATTTTTTTGGCGAATTTTACGCCCTCTCATTTTTAAAAGTCGATTCCACAGCAACTAATAGAGCTTTGCGATCGCAATCACTTCCAGAATGTGCAAAAGATATTCTAGTTTCATAACAGAACAGCAGGGACCTGCCAAAGTTAAACCATTTGGCCAGGAGAGCCCTTTTATGCAGACTTTTGCCAGATTTCGATACCCAAAATTTTTGCGATTTTCACAGATTTTTTTTCAAAAGCCGATTCCAAAGCAACTAATAGAGCTTTGCGATCGCAATCACTTCCAGAATCTGCCCCACGAAGTCTACTTTCCTGATAAAGCACGAGGGACCTGCCAAAGTTAAACCATTTGGCCAGGAGAGCCCTTTTATGAAGGCATGTGCTCGATTTCGTCGCGAAATTTTTTTGGCGAATTTTACGCCCTCTCATTTTTAAAAGTCGATTCCACAGCAACTAATAGAGCTTTGCGATCGCAATCACTTCCCGAATGTGCAAAAGATATTCTAGTTTCTTAACAGAACAGCAGGGACCTGCCAAAGTTAAACCATTTGGCCAGGAGAGCCCTTTTATGCAGACTTTTGCCAGATTTCGATACCCAAAATTTTTGCGATTTTCACAGATTGTTTTTCAAAAGCCGATTCCAAAGCAACTAATAGAGCTTTGCGATCGCAATCACTTCCAGAATCTGCCCCACGAAGTCTACTTTCCTGATAAAGCACGAGGGACCTGCCAAAGTTAAACCATTTGGCCAGGAGAGCCCTTTTATGAAGGCATGTGCTCGATTTCGTCGCGAAATTTTTTTGGCGAATTTTACGCCCTCTCATTTTTAAAAGTCGATTCCACAGCAACTAATAGAGCTTTGCGATCGCAATCACTTCCAGAATGTGCAAAAGATATTCTAGTTTCATAACAGAACAGCAGGGACCTGCCAAAGTTAAACCATTTGGCCAGGAGAGCCCTTTTATGCAGACTTTTGCCAGATTTCGATACCCAAAATTTTTGCGATTTTCACAGATTTTTTTTCAAAAGCCGATTCCAAAGCAACTAATAGAGCTTTGCGATCGCAATCACTTTCAGAATCTGCCCCACGAAGTCTACTTTCCTGATAAAGCACGAGGGACCTGCCAAAGTTAAACCATTTGGCCAGGAGAGCCCTTTTATGAAGGCATGTGCTCGATTTCGTCGCGAAATTTTTTTGGCGAATTTTACGCCCTCTCATTTTTAAAAGTCGATTCCACAGCAACTAATAGAGCTTTGCGATCGCAATCACTTCCAGAATGTGCAAAAGATATTCTAGTTTCATAACAGAACAGCAGGGACCTGCCAAAGTTAAACCATTTGGCCAGGAGAGCCCTTTTATGCAGACTTTTGCCAGATTTCGATACCCAAAATTTTTGCGATTTTCACAGATTTTTTTTCAAAAGCCGATTCCAAAGCAACTAATAGAGCTTTGCGATCGCAATCGCTTCCAGAATCTGCCCCACGAAGTCTACTTTCCTGATAAAGCACGAGGGACCTGCCAAAGTTAAACCATTTGGCCAGGAGAGCCCTTTTATGAAGGCATGTGCTCGATTTCGTCGCGAAATTTTTTTGGCGAATTTTACGCCCTCTCATTTTTAAAAGTCGATTCCACAGCAACTAATAGAGCTTTGCGATCGCAATCACTTCCAGAATGTGCAAAAGATATTCTAGTTTCATAACAGAACAGCAGGGACCTGCCAAAGTTAAACCATTTGGCCAGGAGAGCCCTTTTATGCAGACTTTTGCCAGATTTCGATACCCAAAATTTTTGCGATTTTCACAGATTTTTTTTCAAAAGCCGATTCCAAAGCAACTAATAGAGCTTTGCGATCGCAATCACTTCCAGAATCTGCCCCACGAAGTCTACTTTCCTGATAAAGCACGAGGGACCTGCCAAAGTTAAACCATTTGGCCAGGAGAGCCCTTTTATGAAGGCATGTGCTCGATTTCGTCGCGAAATTTTTTTGGCGAATTTTACGCCCTCTCATTTTTAAAAGTCGATTCCACAGCAACTAATAGAGCTTTGCGATCGCAATCACTTCCAGAATGTGCAAAAGATATTCTAGTTTCATAACAGAACAGCAGGGACCTGCCAAAGTTAAACCATTTGGCCAGGAGAGCCCTTTTATGCAGACTTTTGCCAGATTTCGATACCCAAAATTTTTGCGATTTTCACAGATTTTTTTTCAAAAGCCGATTCCAAAGCAACTAATAGAGCTTTGCGATCGCAATCACTTCCAGAATCTGCCCCCACGAAGTCTACTTTCCTGATAAAGCACGAGGGACCTGCCAAAGTTAAACCATTTGGCCAGGAGAGCCCTTTTATGAAGGCATGTGCTCGATTTCGTCGCGAAATTTTTTTGGCGAATTTTACGCCCTCTCATTTTTAAAAGTCGATTCCACAGCAACTAATAGAGCTTTGCGATCGCAATCACTTCCAGAATGTGCAAAAGATATTCTAGTTTCATAACAGAACAGCAGGGACCTGCCAAAGTTAAACCATTTGGCCAGGAGAGCCCTTTTATGCAGACTTTTGCCAGATTTCGATACCCAAAATTTTTGCGATTTTCACAGATTTTTTTTCAAAATCCGATTCCAAAGCAACTAATAGAGCTTTGCGATCGCAATCACTTCCAGAATCTGCCCCACGAAGTCTACTTTCCTGATAAAGCACGAGGGACCTGCCAAAGTTAAACCATTTGGCCAGGAGAGCCCTTTTATGAAGGCATGTGCTCGATTTCGTCGCGAAATTTTTTTGGCGAATTTTACGCCCTCTCATTTTTAAAAGTCGATTCCACAGCAACTAATAGAGCTTTGCGATCGCAATCACTTCCAGAATGTGCAAAAGATATTCTAGTTTCATAACAGAACAGCAGGGACCTGCCAAAGTTAAACCATTTGGCCAGGAGAGCCCTTTTATGCAGACTTTTGCCAGATTTCGATACCCAAAATTTTTGCGATTTTCACAGATTTTTTTTCAAAAGCCGATTCCAAAGCAACTAATAGAGCTTTGCGATCGCAATCACTTCCAGAATCTGCCCCACGAAGTCTACTTTCCTGATAAAGCACGAGGGACCTGCCAAAGTTAAACCATTTGGCCAGGAGAGCCCTTTTATGAAGGCATGTGCTCGATTTCGTCGCGAAATTTTTTTGGCGAATTTTACGCCCTCTCATTTTTAAAAGTCGATTCCACAGCAACTAATAGAGCTTTGCGATCGCAATCACTTCCAGAATGTGCAAAAGATATTCTAGTTTCATAACAGAACAGCAGGGACCTGCCAAAGTTAAACCATTTGGCCAGGAGAGCCCTTTTATGCAGACTTTTGCCAGATTTCGATACCCAAAATTTTTGCGATTTTCACAGATTTTTTTTCAAAAGCCGATTCCAAAGCAACTAATAGAGCTTTGCGATCGCAATCACTTCCAGAATCTGCCCCACGAAGTCTACTTTCCTGATAAAGCACGAGGGACCTGCCAAAGTTAAACCATTTGGCCAGGAGAGCCCTTTTATGAAGGCATGTGCTCGATTTCGTCGCGAAATTTTTTTGGCGAATTTTACGCCCTCTCATTTTTAAAAGTCGATTCCACAGCAACTAATAGAGCTTTGCGATCGCAATCACTTCCAGAATGTGCAAAAGATATTCTAGTTTCATAACAGAACAGCAGGGACCTGCCAAAGTTAAACCATTTGGCCAGGAGAGCCCTTTTATGCAGACTTTTGCCAGATTTCGATACCCAAAATTTTTGCGATTTTCACAGATTTTTTTTCAAAAGCCGATTCCAAAGCAACTAATAGAGCTTTGCGATCGCAATCACTTCCAGAATCTGCCCCACGAAGTCTACTTTCCTGATAAAGCACGAGGGACCTGCCAAAGTTAAACCATTTGGCCAGGAGAGCCCTTTTATGAAGGCATGTGCTCGATTTCGTCGCGAAATTTTTTTGGCGAATTTTACGCCCTCTCATTTTTAAAAGTCGATTCCACAGCAACTAATAGAGCTTTGCGATCGCAATCACTTCCAGAATGTGCAAAAGATATTCTAGTTTCATAACAGAACAGCAGGGACCTGCCAAAGTTAAACCATTTGGCCAGGAGAGCCCTTTTATGCAGACTTTTGCCAGATTTCGATACCCAAAATTTTTGCGATTTTCACAGATTTTTTTTCAAAAGCCGATTCCAAAGCAACTAATAGAGCTTTGCGATCGCAATCACTTCCAGAATCTGCCCCACGAAGTCTACTTTCCTGATAAAGCACGAGGGACCTGCCAAAGTTAAACCATTTGGCCAGGAGAGCCCTTTTATGAAGGCATGTGCTCGATTTCGTCGCGAAATTTTTTTGGCGAATTTTACGCCCTCTCATTTTTAAAAGTCGATTCCACAGCAACTAATAGAGCTTTGCGATCGCAATCACTTCCAGAATGTGCAAAAGATATTCTAGGTTTATAACAGAACAGCAGGGACCTGCCAAAGTTAAACCATTTGGCCAGGAGAGCCCTTTTATGCAGACTTTTGCCAGATTTCGATACCCAAAATTTTTGCGATTTTCACAGATTTTTTTTCAAAAGCCGATTCCAAAGCAACTAATAGAGCTTTGCGATCGCAATCACTTCCAGAATCTGCCCCACGAAGTCTACTTTCCTGATAAAGCACGAGGGACCTGCCAAAGTTAAGCCATTTGGCCAGGAGAGCCCTTTTATGAAGGCATGTGCTCGATTTCGTCGCGAAATTTTTTTGGCGAATTTTACGCCCTCTCATTTTTAAAAGTCGATTCCACAGCAACTAATAGAGCTTTGCGATCGCAATCACTTCCAGAATGTGCAAAAGATATTCTAGTTTCATAACAGAACAGCAGGGACCTGCCAAAGTTAAACCATTTGGCCAGGAGAGCCCTTTTATGCAGACTTTTGCCAGATTTCGATACCCAAAATTTTTGCGATTTTCACAGATTTTTTTTCAAAAGCCGATTCCAAAGCAACTAATAGAGCTTTGCGATCGCAATCACTTCCAGAATCTGCCCCACGAAGTCTACTTTCCTGATAAAGCACGAGGGACCTGCCAAAGTTAAACCATTTGGCCAGGAGAGCCCTTTTATGAAGGCATGTGCTCGATTTCGTCGCGAAATTTTTTTGGCGAATTTTACGCCCTCTCATTTTTAAAAGTCGATTCCACAGCAACTAATAGAGCTTTGCGATCGCAATCACTTCCAGAATGTGCAAAAGATATTCTAGTTTCATAACAGAACAGCAGGGACCTGCCAAAGTTAAACCATTTGGCCAGGAGAGCCCTTTTATGCAGACTTTTGCCAGATTTCGATACCCAAAATTTTTGCGATTTTCACAGATTTTTTTTCAAAAGCCGATTCCAAAGCAACTAATAGAGCTTTCCGATCGCAATCACTTCCAGAATCTGCCCCACGAAGTCTACTTTACTGATAAAGCACGAGGGACCTGCCAAAGTTAAACCATTTGGCCAGGAGAGCCCTTTTATGAAGGCATGTGCTCGATTTCGTCGCGAAATTTTTTTGGCGAATTTTACGCCCTCTCATTTTTAAAAGTCGATTCCACAGCAACTAATAGAGCTTTGCGATCGCAATCACTTCCAGAATGTGCAAAAGATATTCTAGTTTCATAACAGAACAGCAGGGACCTGCCAAAGTTAAACCATTTGGCCAGGAGAGCCCTTTTATGCAGACTTTTGCCAGATTTCGATACCCAAAATTTTTGCGATTTTCACAGATTTTTTTTCAAAAGCCGATTCCAAAGCAACTAATAGAGCTTTGCGATCGCAATCACTTCCAGAATCTGCCCCACGAAGTCTACTTTCCTGATAAAGCACGAGGGACCTGCCAAAGTTAAACCATTTGGCCAGGAGAGCCCTTTTATGAAGGCATGTGCTCGATTTCGTCGCGAAATTTTTTTGGCGAATTTTACGCCCTCTCATTTTTAAAAGTCGATTCCACAGCAACTAATAGAGCTTTGCGATCGCAATCACTTCCAGAATGTGCAAAAGATATTCTAGTTTCATAAGAGAACAGCAGGGACCTGCCAAAGTTAAACCATTTGGCCAGGAGAGCCCTTTTATGCAGACTTTTGCCAGATTTCGATACCCAAAATTTTTGCGATTTTCACAGATTTTTTTTCAAAAGCCGATTCCAAAGCAACTAATGGAGCTTTGCGATCGCAATCACTTCCAGAATCTGCCCCACGAAGTCTACTTTCCTGATAAAGCACGAGGGACCTGCCAAAGTTAAACCATTTGGCCAGGAGAGCCCTTTTATGAAGGCATGTGCTCGATTTCGTCGCGAAATTTTTTTGGCGAATTTTACGCCCTCTCATTTTTAAAAGTCGATTCCACAGCAACTAATAGAGCTTTGCGATCGCAATCACTTCCCGAATGTGCAAAAGATATTCTAGTTTCTTAACAGAACAGCAGGGACCTGCCAAAGTTAAACCATTTGGCCAGGAGAGCCCTTTTATGCAGACTTTTGCCAGATTTCGATACCCAAAATTTTTGCGATTTTCACAGATTGTTTTTCAAAAGCCGATTCCAAAGCAACTAATAGAGCTTTGCGATCGCAATCACTTCCAGAATCTGCCCCACGAAGTCTACTTTCCTGATAAAGCACGAGGGACCTGCCAAAGTTAAACCATTTGGCAAGGAGAGCCCTTTTATGAAGGCATGTGCTCGATTTCGTCGCGAAATTTTTTTGGCGAATTTTACGCCCTCTCATTTTTAAAAGTCGATTCCACAGCAACTAATAGAGCTTTGCGATCGCAATCACTTCCAGAATGTGCAAAAGATATTCTAGTTTCATAACAGAACAGCAGGGACCTGCCAAAGTTAAACCATTTGGCCAGGAGAGCCCTTTTATGCAGACTTTTGCCAGATTTCGATACCCAAAATTTTTGCGATTTTCACAGATTTTTTTTCAAAAGCCGATTCCAAAGCAACTAATAGAGCTTTGCGATCGCAATCACTTTCAGAATCTGCCCCACGAAGTCTACTTTCCTGATAAAGCACGAGGGACCTGCCAAAGTTAAACCATTTGGCCAGGAGAGCCCTTTTATGAAGGCATGTGCTCGATTTCGTCGCGAAATTTTTTTGGCGAATTTTACGCCCTCTCATTTTTAAAAGTCGATTCCACAGCAACTAATAGAGCTTTGCGATCGCAATCACTTCCAGAATGTGCAAAAGATATTCTAGTTTCATAACAGAACAGCAGGGACCTGCCAAAGTTAAACCATTTGGCCAGGAGAGCCCTTTTATGCAGACTTTTGCCAGATTTCGATACCCAAAATTTTTGCGATTTTCACAGATTTTTTTTCAAAAGCCGATTCCAAAGCAACTAATAGAGCTTTGCGATCGCAATCGCTTCCAGAATCTGCCCCACGAAGTCTACTTTCCTGATAAAGCACGAGGGACCTGCCAAAGTTAAACCATTTGGCCAGGAGAGCCCTTTTATGAAGGCATGTGCTCGATTTCGTCGCGAAATTTTTTTGGCGAATTTTACGCCCTCTCATTTTTAAAAGTCGATTCCACAGCAACTAATAGAGCTTTGCGATCGCAATCACTTCCAGAATGTGCAAAAGATATTCTAGTTTCATAACAGAACAGCAGGGACCTGCCAAAGTTAAACCATTTGGCCAGGAGAGCCCTTTTATGCAGACTTTTGCCAGATTTCGATACCCAAAATTTTTGCGATTTTCACAGATTTTTTTTCAAAAGCCGATTCCAAAGCAACTAATAGAGCTTTGCGATCGCAATCACTTCCAGAATCTGCCCCACGAAGTCTACTTTCCTGATAAAGCACGAGGGACCTGCCAAAGTTAAACCATTTGGCCAGGAGAGCCCTTTTATGAAGGCATGTGCTCGATTTCGTCGCGAAATTTTTTTGGCGAATTTTACGCCCTCTCATTTTTAAAAGTCGATTCCACAGCAACTAATAGAGCTTTGCGATCGCAATCACTTCCAGAATGTGCAAAAGATATTCTAGTTTCATAACAGAACAGCAGGGACCTGCCAAAGTTAAACCATTTGGCCAGGAGAGCCCTTTTATGCAGACTTTTGCCAGATTTCGATACCCAAAATTTTTGCGATTTTCACAGATTTTTTTTCAAAAGCCGATTCCAAAGCAACTAATAGAGCTTTGCGATCGCAATCACTTCCAGAATCTGCCCCCACGAAGTCTACTTTCCTGATAAAGCACGAGGGACCTGCCAAAGTTAAACCATTTGGCCAGGAGAGCCCTTTTATGAAGGCATGTGCTCGATTTCGTCGCGAAATTTTTTTGGCGAATTTTACGCCCTCTCATTTTTAAAAGTCGATTCCACAGCAACTAATAGAGCTTTGCGATCGCAATCACTTCCAGAATGTGCAAAAGATATTCTAGTTTCATAACAGAACAGCAGGGACCTGCCAAAGTTAAACCATTTGGCCAGGAGAGCCCTTTTATGCAGACTTTTGCCAGATTTCGATACCCAAAATTTTTGCGATTTTCACAGATTTTTTTTCAAAATCCGATTCCAAAGCAACTAATAGAGCTTTGCGATCGCAATCACTTCCAGAATCTGCCCCACGAAGTCTACTTTCCTGATAAAGCACGAGGGACCTGCCAAAGTTAAACCATTTGGCCAGGAGAGCCCTTTTATGAAGGCATGTGCTCGATTTCGTCCCGAAATTTTTTTGGCGAATTTTACGCCCTCTCATTTTTAAAAGTCGATTCCACAGCAACTAATAGAGCTTTGCGATCGCAATCACTTCCAGAATGTGCAAAAGATATTCTAGTTTCATAACAGAACAGCAGGGACCTGCCAAAGTTAAACCATTTGGCCAGGAGAGCCCTTTTATGCAGACTTTTGCCAGATTTCGATACCCAAAATTTTTGCGATTTTCACAGATTTTTTTTCAAAAGCCGATTCCAAAGCAACTAATAGAGCTTTGCGATCGCAATCACTTCTAGAATCTGCCCCACGAAGTCTACTTTCCTGATAAAGCACGAGGGACCTGCCAAAATTAAACCATTTGGCCAGGAGAGCCCTTTTATGAAGGCATGTGCTCGATTTCGTCGCGAAATTTTTTTGGCGAATTTTACGCCCTCTCATTTTTAAAAGTCGATTCCACAGCAACTAATAGAGCTTTGCGATCGCAATCACTTCCAGAATGTGCAAAAGATATTCTAGTTTCATAACAGAACAGCAGGGACCTGCCAAAGTTAAACCATTTGGCCAGGAGAGCCCTTTTATGCAGACTTTTGCCAGATTTCGATACCCAAAATTTTTGCGATTTTCACAGATTTTTTTTCAAAAGCCGATTCCAAAGCAACTAATAGAGCTTTGCGATCGCAATCACTTCCAGAATCTGCCCCACGAAGTCTACTTTCCTGATAAAGCACGAGGGACCTGCCAAAGTTAAACCATTTGGCCAGGAGAGCCCTTTTATGAAGGCATGTGCTCGATTTCGTCGCGAAATTTTTTTGGCGAATTTTACGCCCTCTCATTTTTAAAAGTCGATTCCACAGCAACTAATAGAGCTTTGCGATCGCAATCACTTCCAGAATGTGCAAAAGATATTCTAGTTTCATAACAGAACAGCAGGGACCTGCCAAAGTTAAACCATTTGGCCAGGAGAGCCCTTTTATGCAGACTTTTGCCAGATTTCGATACCCAAAATTTTTGCGATTTTCACAGATTTTTTTTCAAAAGCCGATTCCAAAGCAACTAATAGAGCTTTGCGATCGCAATCACTTCCAGAATCTGCCCCACGAAGTCTACTTTCCTGATAAAGCACGAGGGACCTGCCAAAGTTAAACCATTTGGCCAGGAGAGCCCTTTTATGAAGGCATGTGCTCGATTTCGTCGCGAAATTTTTTTGGCGAATTTTACGCCCTCTCATTTTTAAAAGTCGATTCCACAGCAACTAATAGAGCTTTGCGATCGCAATCACTTCCAGAATGTGCAAAAGATATTCTAGTTTCATAACAGAACAGCAGGGACCTGCCAAAGTTAAACCATTTGGCCAGGAGAGCCCTTTTATGCAGACTTTTGCCAGATTTCGATACCCAAAATTTTTGCGATTTTCACAGATTTTTTTTCAAAAGCCGATTCCAAAGCAACTAATAGAGCTTTGCGATCGCAATCACTTCCAGAATCTGCCCCACGAAGTCTACTTTCCTGATAAAGCACGAGGGACCTGCCAAAGTTAAACCATTTGGCCAGGAGAGCCCTTTTATGAAGGCATGTGCTCGATTTCGTCGCGAAATTTTTTTGGCGAATTTTACGCCCTCTCATTTTTAAAAGTCGATTCCACAGCAACTAATAGAGCTTTGCGATCGCAATCACTTCCAGAATGTGCAAAAGATATTCTAGTTTCATAACAGAACAGCAGGGACCTGCCAAAGTTAAACCATTTGGCCAGGAGAGCCCTTTTATGCAGACTTTTGCCAGATTTCGATACCCAAAATTTTTGCGATTTTCACAGATTTTTTTTCAAAAGCCGATTCCAAAGCAACTAATAGAGCTTTGCGATCGCAATCACTTCCAGAATCTGCCCCCACGAAGTCTACTTTCCTGATAAAGCACGAGGGACCTGCCAAAGTTAAACCATTTGGCCAGGAGAGCCCTTTTATGAAGGCATGTGCTCGATTTCGTCGCGAAATTTTTTTGGCGAATTTTACGCCCTCTCATTTTTAAAAGTCGATTCCACAGCAACTAATAGAGCTTTGCGATCGCAATCACTTCCAGAATGTGCAAAAGATATTCTAGTTTCATAACAGAACAGCAGGGACCTGCCAAAGTTAAACCATTTGGCCAGGAGAGCCCTTCTATGCAGACTTTTGCCAGATTTCGATACCCAAAATTTTTGCGATTTTCACAGATTTTTTTTCAAAATCCGATTCCAAAGCAACTAATAGAGCTTTGCGATCGCAATCACTTCCAGAATCTGCCCCACGAAGTCTACTTTCCTGATAAAGCACGAGGGACCTGCCAAAGTTAAACCATTTGGCCAGGAGAGCCCTTTTATGAAGGCATGTGCTCGATTTCGTCCCGAAATTTTTTTGGCGAATTTTACGCCCTCTCATTTTTAAAAGTCGATTCCACAGCAACTAATAGAGCTTTGCGATCGCAATCACTTCCAGAATGTGCAAAAGATATTCTAGTTTCATAACAGAACAGCAGGGACCTGCCAAAGTTAAACCATTTGGCCAGGAGAGCCCTTTTATGCAGACTTTTGCCAGATTTCGATACCCAAAATTTTTGCGATTTTCACAGATTTTTTTTCAAAAGCCGATTCCAAAGCAACTAATAGAGCTTTGCGATCGCAATCACTTCTAGAATCTGCCCCACGAAGTCTACTTTCCTGATAAAGCACGAGGGACCTGCCAAAATTAAACCATTTGGCCAGGAGAGCCCTTTTATGAAGGCATGTGCTCGATTTCGTCGCGAAATTTTTTTGGCGAATTTTACGCCCTCTCATTTTTAAAAGTCGATTCCACAGCAACTAATAGAGCTTTGCGATCGCAATCACTTCCAGAATGTGCAAAAGATATTCTAGTTTCATAACAGAACAGCAGGGACCTGCCAAAGTTAAACCATTTGGCCAGGAGAGCCCTTTTATGCAGACTTTTGCCAGATTTCGATACCCAAAATTTTTGCGATTTTCACAGATTTTTTTTCAAAAGCCGATTCCAAAGCAACTAATAGAGCTTTGCGATCGCAATCACTTCCAGAATCTGCCCCACGAAGTCTACTTTCCTGATAAAGCACGAGGGACCTGCCAAAGTTAAACCATTTGGCCAGGAGAGCCCTTTTATGAAGGCATGTGCTCGATTTCGTCGCGAAATTTTTTTGGCGAATTTTACGCCCTCTCATTTTTAAAAGTCGATTCCACAGCAACTAATAGAGCTTTGCGATCGCAATCACTTCCAGAATGTGCAAAAGATATTCTAGTTTCATAACAGAACAGCAGGGACCTGCCAAAGTTAAACCATTTGGCCAGGAGAGCCCTTTTATGCAGACTTTTGCCAGATTTCGATACCCAAAATTTTTGCGATTTTCACAGATTTTTTTTCAAAAGCCGATTCCAAAGCAACTAATAGAGCTTTGCGATCGCAATCACTTCCAGAATCTGCCCCACGAAGTCTACTTTCCTGATAAAGCACGAGGGACCTGCCAAAGTTAAACCATTTGGCCAGGAGAGCCCTTTTATGAAGGCATGTGCTCGATTTCGTCGCGAAATTTTTTTGGCGAATTTTACGCCCTCTCATTTTTAAAAGTCGATTCCACAGCAACTAATAGAGCTTTGCGATCGCAATCACTTCCAGAATGTGCAAAAGATATTCTAGTTTCATAACAGAACAGCAGGGACCTGCCAAAGTTAAACCATTTGGCCAGGAGAGCCCTTTTATGCAGACTTTTGCCAGATTTCGATACCCAAAATTTTTGCGATTTTCACAGATTTTTTTTCAAAAGCCGATTCCAAAGCAACTAATAGAGCTTTGCGATCGCAATCACTTCCAGAATCTGCCCCACGAAGTCTACTTTCCTGATAAAGCACGAGGGACCTGCCAAAGTTAAACCATTTGGCCAGGAGAGCCCTTTTATGAAGGCATGTGCTCGATTTCGTCGCGAAATTTTTTTGGCGAATTTTACGCCCTCTCATTTTTAAAAGTCGATTCCACAGCAACTAATAGAGCTTTGCGATCGCAATCACTTCCAGAATGTGCAAAAGATATTCTAGGTTCATAACAGAACAGCAGGGACCTGCCAAAGTTAAACCATTTGGCCAGGAGAGCCCTTTTATGCAGACTTTTGCCAGATTTCGATACCCAAAATTTTTGCGATTTTCACAGATTTTTTTTCAAAAGCCGATTCCAAAGCAACTAATAGAGCTTTGCGATCGCAATCACTTCCAGAATCTGCCCCACGAAGTCTACTTTCCTGATAAAGCACGAGGGACCTGCCAAAGTTAAGCCATTTGGCCAGGAGAGCCCTTTTATGAAGGCATGTGCTCGATTTCGTCGCGAAATTTTTTTGGCGAATTTTACGCCCTCTCATTTTTAAAAGTCGATTCCACAGCAACTAATAGAGCTTTGCGATCGCAATCACTTCCAGAATGTGCAAAAGATATTCTAGTTTCATAACAGAACAGCAGGGACCTGCCAAAGTTAAACCATTTGGCCAGGAGAGCCCTTTTATGCAGACTTTTGCCAGATTTCGATACCCAAAATTTTTGCGATTTTCACAGATTTTTTTTCAAAAGCCGATTCCAAAGCAACTAATAGAGCTTTGCGATCGCAATCACTTCCAGAATCTGCCCCACGAAGTCTACTTTCCTGATAAAGCACGAGGGACCTGCCAAAGTTAAACCATTTGGCCAGGAGAGCCCTTTTATGAAGGCATGTGCTCGATTTCGTCGCGAAATTTTTTTGGCGAATTTTACGCCCTCTCATTTTTAAAAGTCGATTCCACAGCAACTAATAGAGCTTTGCGATCGCAATCACTTCCAGAATGTGCAAAAGATATTCTAGTTTCATAACAGAACAGCAGGGACCTGCCAAAGTTAAACCATTTGGCCAGGAGAGCCCTTTTATGCAGACTTTTGCCAGATTTCGATACCCAAAATTTTTGCGATTTTCACAGATTTTTTTTCAAAAGCCGATTCCAAAGCAACTAATAGAGCTTTCCGATCGCAATCACTTCCAGAATCTGCCCCACGAAGTCTACTTTCCTGATAAAGCACGAGGGACCTGCCAAAGTTAAACCATTTGGCCAGGAGAGCCCTTTTATGAAGGCATGTGCTCGATTTCGTCGCGAAATTTTTTTGGCGAATTTTACGCCCTCTCATTTTTAAAAGTCGATTCCACAGCAACTAATAGAGCTTTGCGATCGCAATCACTTCCAGAATGTGCAAAAGATATTCTAGTTTCATAACAGAACAGCAGGGACCTGCCAAAGTTAAACCATTTGGCCAGGAGAGCCCTTTTATGCAGACTTTTGCCAGATTTCGATACCCAAAATTTTTGCGATTTTCACAGATTTTTTTTCAAAAGCCGATTCCAAAGCAACTAATAGAGCTTTGCGATCGCAATCACTTCTAGAATCTGCCCCACGAAGTCTACTTTCCTGATAAAGCACGAGGGACCTGCCAAAATTAAACCATTTGGCCAGGAGAGCCCTTTTATGAAGGCATGTGCTCGATTTCGTCGCGAAATTTTTTTGGCGAATTTTACGCCCTCTCATTTTTAAAAGTCGATTCCACAGCAACTAATAGAGCTTTGCGATCGCAATCACTTCCAGAATGTGCAAAAGATATTCTAGTTTCATAACAGAACAGCAGGGACCTGCCAAAGTTAAACCATTTGGCCAGGAGAGCCCTTTTATGCAGACTTTTGCCAGATTTCGATACCCAAAATTTTTGCGATTTTCACAGATTTTTTTTCAAAAGCCGATTCCAAAGCAACTAATAGAGCTTTGCGATCGCAATCACTTCCAGAATCTGCCCCACGAAGTCTACTTTCCTGATAAAGCACGAGGGACCTGCCAAAGTTAAACCATTTGGCCAGGAGAGCCCTTTTATGAAGGCATGTGCTCGATTTCGTCGCGAAATTTTTTTGGCGAATTTTACGCCCTCTCATTTTTAAAAGTCGATTCCACAGCAACTAATAGAGCTTTGCGATCGCAATCACTTCCAGAATGTGCAAAAGATATTCTAGTTTCATAACAGAACAGCAGGGACCTGCCAAAGTTAAACCATTTGGCCAGGAGAGCCCTTTTATGCAGACTTTTGCCAGATTTCGATACCCAAAATTTTTGCGATTTTCACAGATTTTTTTTCAAAAGCCGATTCCAAAGCAACTAATAGAGCTTTGCGATCGCAATCACTTCCAGAATCTGCCCCACGAAGTCTACTTTCCTGATAAAGCACGAGGGACCTGCCAAAGTTAAACCATTTGGCCAGGAGAGCCCTTTTATGAAGGCATGTGCTCGATTTCGTCGCGAAATTTTTTTGGCGAATTTTACGCCCTCTCATTTTTAAAAGTCGATTCCACAGCAACTAATAGAGCTTTGCGATCGCAATCACTTCCAGAATGTGCAAAAGATATTCTAGTTTCATAACAGAACAGCAGGGACCTGCCAAAGTTAAACCATTTGGCCAGGAGAGCCCTTTTATGCAGACTTTTGCCAGATTTCGATACCCAAAATTTTTGCGATTTTCACAGATTTTTTTTCAAAAGCCGATTCCAAAGCAACTAATAGAGCTTTGCGATCGCAATCACTTCCAGAATCTGCCCCACGAAGTCTACTTTCCTGATAAAGCACGAGGGACCTGCCAAAGTTAAACCATTTGGCCAGGAGAGCCCTTTTATGAAGGCATGTGCTCGATTTCGTCGCGAAATTTTTTTGGCGAATTTTACGCCCTCTCATTTTTAAAAGTCGATTCCACAGCAACTAATAGAGCTTTGCGATCGCAATCACTTCCAGAATGTGCAAAAGATATTCTAGTTTCATAACAGAACAGCAGGGACCTGCCAAAGTTAAACCATTTGGCCAGGAGAGCCCTTTTATGCAGACTTTTGCCAGATTTCGATACCCAAAATTTTTGCGATTTTCACAGATTTTTTTTCAAAATCCGATTCCAAAGCAACTAATAGAGCTTTGCGATCGCAATCACTTCCAGAATCTGCCCCACGAAGTCTACTTTCCTGATAAAGCACGAGGGACCTGCCAAAGTTAAACCATTTGGCCAGGAGAGCCCTTTTATGAAGGCATGTGCTCGATTTCGTCCCGAAATTTTTTTGGCGAATTTTACGCCCTCTCATTTTTAAAAGTCGATTCCACAGCAACTAATAGAGCTTTGCGATCGCAATCACTTCCAGAATGTGCAAAAGATATTCTAGTTTCATAACAGAACAGCAGGGACCTGCCAAAGTTAAACCATTTGGCCAGGAGAGCCCTTTTATGCAGACTTTTGCCAGATTTCGATACCCAAAATTTTTGCGATTTTCACAGATTTTTTTTCAAAAGCCGATTCCAAAGCAACTAATAGAGCTTTGCGATCGCAATCACTTCTAGAATCTGCCCCACGAAGTCTACTTTCCTGATAAAGCACGAGGGACCTGCCAAAATTAAACCATTTGGCCAGGAGAGCCCTTTTATGAAGGCATGTGCTCGATTTCGTCGCGAAATTTTTTTGGCGAATTTTACGCCCTCTCATTTTTAAAAGTCGATTCCACAGCAACTAATAGAGCTTTGCGATCGCAATCACTTCCAGAATGTGCAAAAGATATTCTAGTTTCATAACAGAACAGCAGGGACCTGCCAAAGTTAAACCATTTGGCCAGGAGAGCCCTTTTATGCAGACTTTTGCCAGATTTCGATACCCAAAATTTTTGCGATTTTCACAGATTTTTTTTCAAAAGCCGATTCCAAAGCAACTAATAGAGCTTTGCGATCGCAATCACTTCCAGAATCTGCCCCACGAAGTCTACTTTCCTGATAAAGCACGAGGGACCTGCCAAAGTTAAACCATTTGGCCAGGAGAGCCCTTTTATGAAGGCATGTGCTCGATTTCGTCGCGAAATTTTTTTGGCGAATTTTACGCCCTCTCATTTTTAAAAGTCGATTCCACAGCAACTAATAGAGCTTTGCGATCGCAATCACTTCCAGAATGTGCAAAAGATATTCTAGTTTCATAACAGAACAGCAGGGACCTGCCAAAGTTAAACCATTTGGCCAGGAGAGCCCTTTTATGCAGACTTTTGCCAGATTTCGATACCCAAAATTTTTGCGATTTTCACAGATTTTTTTTCAAAAGCCGATTCCAAAGCAACTAATAGAGCTTTGCGATCGCAATCACTTCCAGAATCTGCCCCACGAAGTCTACTTTCCTGATAAAGCACGAGGGACCTGCCAAAGTTAAACCATTTGGCCAGGAGAGCCCTTTTATGAAGGCATGTGCTCGATTTCGTCGCGAAATTTTTTTGGCGAATTTTACGCCCTCTCATTTTTAAAAGTCGATTCCACAGCAACTAATAGAGCTTTGCGATCGCAATCACTTCCAGAATGTGCAAAAGATATTCTAGTTTCATAACAGAACAGCAGGGACCTGCCAAAGTTAAACCATTTGGCCAGGAGAGCCCTTTTATGCAGACTTTTGCCAGATTTCGATACCCAAAATTTTTGCGATTTTCACAGATTTTTTTTCAAAAGCCGATTCCAAAGCAACTAATAGAGCTTTGCGATCGCAATCACTTCCAGAATCTGCCCCACGAAGTCTACTTTCCTGATAAAGCACGAGGGACCTGCCAAAGTTAAACCATTTGGCCAGGAGAGCCCTTTTATGAAGGCATGTGCTCGATTTCGTCGCGAAATTTTTTTGGCGAATTTTACGCCCTCTCATTTTTAAAAGTCGATTCCACAGCAACTAATAGAGCTTTGCGATCGCAATCACTTCCAGAATGTGCAAAAGATATTCTAGGTTCATAACAGAACAGCAGGGACCTGCCAAAGTTAAACCATTTGGCCAGGAGAGCCCTTTTATGCAGACTTTTGCCAGATTTCGATACCCAAAATTTTTGCGATTTTCACAGATTTTTTTTCAAAAGCCGATTCCAAAGCAACTAATAGAGCTTTGCGATCGCAATCACTTCCAGAATCTGCCCCACGAAGTCTACTTTCCTGATAAAGCACGAGGGACCTGCCAAAGTTAAGCCATTTGGCCAGGAGAGCCCTTTTATGAAGGCATGTGCTCGATTTCGTCGCGAAATTTTTTTGGCGAATTTTACGCCCTCTCATTTTTAAAAGTCGATTCCACAGCAACTAATAGAGCTTTGCGATCGCAATCACTTCCAGAATGTGCAAAAGATATTCTAGTTTCATAACAGAACAGCAGGGACCTGCCAAAGTTAAACCATTTGGCCAGGAGAGCCCTTTTATGCAGACTTTTGCCAGATTTCGATACCCAAAATTTTTGCGATTTTCACAGATTTTTTTTCAAAAGCCGATTCCAAAGCAACTAATAGAGCTTTGCGATCGCAATCACTTCCAGAATCTGCCCCACGAAGTCTACTTTCCTGATAAAGCACGAGGGACCTGCCAAAGTTAAACCATTTGGCCAGGAGAGCCCTTTTATGAAGGCATGTGCTCGATTTCGTCGCGAAATTTTTTTGGCGAATTTTACGCCCTCTCATTTTTAAAAGTCGATTCCACAGCAACTAATAGAGCTTTGCGATCGCAATCACTTCCAGAATGTGCAAAAGATATTCTAGTTTCATAACAGAACAGCAGGGACCTGCCAAAGTTAAACCATTTGGCCAGGAGAGCCCTTTTATGCAGACTTTTGCCAGATTTCGATACCCAAAATTTTTGCGATTTTCACAGATTTTTTTTCAAAAGCCGATTCCAAAGCAACTAATAGAGCTTTCCGATCGCAATCACTTCCAGAATCTGCCCCACGAAGTCTACTTTCCTGATAAAGCACGAGGGACCTGCCAAAGTTAAACCATTTGGCCAGGAGAGCCCTTTTATGAAGGCATGTGCTCGATTTCGTCGCGAAATTTTTTTGGCGAATTTTACGCCCTCTCATTTTTAAAAGTCGATTCCACAGCAACTAATAGAGCTTTGCGATCGCAATCACTTCCAGAATGTGCAAAAGATATTCTAGTTTCATAACAGAACAGCAGGGACCTGCCAAAGTTAAACCATTTGGCCAGGAGAGCCCTTTTATGCCGACTTTTGCCAGATTTCGATACCCAAAATTTTTGCGATTTTCACAGATTTTTTTTCAAAAGCCGATTCCAAAGCAACTAATAGAGCTTTGCGATCGCAATCACTTCCAGAATCTGCCCCACGAAGTCTACTTTCCTGATAAAGCACGAGGGACCTGCCAAAGTTAAACCATTTGGCCAGGAGAGCCCTTTTATGAAGGCATGTGCTCGATTTCGTCGCGAAATTTTTTTGGCGAATTTTACGCCCTCTCATTTTTAAAAGTCGATTCCACAGCAACTAATAGAGCTTTGCGATCGCAATCACTTCCAGAATGTGCAAAAGATATTCTAGGTTCATAACAGAACAGCAGGGACCTGCCAAAGTTAAACCATTTGGCCAGGAGAGCCCTTTTATGCAGACTTTTGCCAGATTTCGATACCCAAAATTTTTGCGATTTTCACAGATTTTTTTTCAAAAGCCGATTCCAAAGCAACTAATAGAGCTTTGCGATCGCAATCACTTCCAGAATCTGCCCCACGAAGTCTACTTTCCTGATAAAGCACGAGGGACCTGCCAAAGTTAAGCCATTTGGCCAGGAGAGCCCTTTTATGAAGGCATGTGCTCGATTTCGTCGCGAAATTTTTTTGGCGAATTTTACGCCCTCTCATTTTTAAAAGTCGATTCCACAGCAACTAATAGAGCTTTGCGATCGCAATCACTTCCAGAATGTGCAAAAGATATTCTAGTTTCATAACAGAACAGCAGGGACCTGCCAAAGTTAAACCATTTGGCCAGGAGAGCCCTTTTATGCAGACTTTTGCCAGATTTCGATACCCAAAATTTTTGCGATTTTCACAGATTTTTTTTCAAAAGCCGATTCCAAAGCAACTAATAGAGCTTTGCGATCGCAATCACTTCCAGAATCTGCCCCACGAAGTCTACTTTCCTGATAAAGCACGAGGGACCTGCCAAAGTTAAACCATTTGCCCAGGAGAGCCCTTTTATGAAGGCATGTGCTCGATTTCGTCGCGAAATTTTTTTGGCGAATTTTACGCCCTCTCATTTTTAAAAGTCGATTCCACAGCAACTAATAGAGCTTTGCGATCGCAATCACTTCCAGAATGTGCAAAAGATATTCTAGTTTCATAACAGAACAGCAGGGACCTGCCAAAGTTAAACCATTTGGCCAGGAGAGCCCTTTTATGCAGACTTTTGCCAGATTTCGATACCCAAAATTTTTGCGATTTTCACAGATTTTTTTTCAAAAGCCGATTCCAAAGCAACTAATAGAGCTTTGCGATCGCAATCACTTCCAGAATCTGCCCCACGAAGTCTACTTTCCTGATAAAGCACGAGGGACCTGCCAAAGTTAAACCATTTGGCCAGGAGAGCCCTTTTATGAAGGCATGTGCTCGATTTCGTCGCGAAATTTTTTTGGCGAATTTTACGCCCTCTCATTTTTAAAAGTCGATTCCACAGCAACTAATAGAGCTTTGCGATCGCAATCACTTCCAGAATGTGCAAAAGATATTCTAGTTTCATAACAGAACAGCAGGGACCTGCCAAAGTTAAACCATTTGGCCAGGAGAGCCCTTTTATGCAGACTTTTGCCAGATTTCGATACCCAAAATTTTTGCGATTTTCACAGATTTTTTTTCAAAAGCCGATTCCAAAGCAACTAATAGAGCTTTGCGATCGCAATCACTTCCAGAATCTGCCCCACGAAGTCTACTTTCCTGATAAAGCACGAGGGACCTGCCAAAGTTAAACCATTTGGCCAGGAGAGCCCTTTTATGAAGGCATGTGCTCGATTTCGTCGCGAAATTTTTTTGGCGAATTTTACGCCCTCTCATTTTTAAAAGTCGATTCCACAGCAACTAATAGAGCTTTGCGATCGCAATCACTTCCAGAATGTGCAAAAGATATTCTAGTTTCATAACACAACAGCAGGGACCTGCCAAAGTTAAACCATTTGGCCAGGAGAGCCCATTTATGCAGACTTTTGCCAGATTTCGATACCCAAAATTTTTGCGATTTTCACAGATTTTTTTTCAAAAGCCGATTCCAAAGCAACTAATAGAGCTTTGTGATCGCAATCACTTCCAGAATCTGCCCCACGAAGTCTACATTCCTGATAAAGCACGAGGGACCTGCCAAAGTTAAACCATTTGGCCAGGAGAGCCCTTTTATGAAGGCATGTGCTCGATTTCGTCGCGAAATTTTTTTGGCGAATTTTACGCCCTCTCATTTTTAAAAGTCGATTCCACAGCAACTAATAGAGCTTTGCGATCGCAATCACTTCCAGAATGTGCAAAAGATATTCTAGTTTCATAACAGAACAGCAGGGACCTGCCAAAGTTAAACCATTTGGCCAGGAGAGCCCTTTTATGCAGACTTTTGCCAGATTTCGATACCCAAAATTTTTGCGATTTTCACAGATTTTTTTTCAAAAGCCGATTCCAAAGCAACTAATAGAGCTTTGCGATCGCAATCACTTCCAGAATCTGCCCCACGAAGTCTACTTTCCTGATAAAGCACGAGGGACCTGCCAAAGTTAAACCATTTGGCCAGGAGAGCCCTTTTATGAAGGCATGTGCTCGATTTCGTCGCGAAATTTTTTTGGCGAATTTTACGCCCTCTCATTTTTAAAAGTCGATTCCACAGCAACTAATAGAGCTTTGCGATCGCAATCACTTCCAGAATGTGCAAAAGATATTCTAGTTTCATAACAGAACAGCAGGGACCTGCCAAAGTTAAACAATTTGGCCAGGAGAGCCCTTTTATGCAGACTTTTGCCAGATTTCGATACCCAAAATTTTTGCGATTTTCACAGATTTTTTTTCAAAAGCCGATTCCAAAGCAACTAATAGAGCTTTGCGATCGCAATCACTTCCAGAATCTGCCCCACGAAGTCTACTTTCCTGATAAAGCACGAGGGACCTGCGAAAGTTAAACCATTTGGCCAGGAGAGCCCTTTTATGAAGGCATGTGCTCGATTTCGTCGCGAAATTTTTTTGGCGAATTTTACGCCCTCTCATTTTTAAAAGTCGATTCCACAGCAACTAATAGAGCTTTGCGATCGCAATCACTTCCAGAATGTGCAAAAGATATTCTAGTTTCATAACAGAACAGCAGGGACCTGCCAAAGTTAAACCATTTGGCCAGGAGAGCCCTTTTATGCAGACTTTTGCCAGATTTCGATACCCAAAATTTTTGCGATTTTCACAGATTTTTTTTCAAAAGCCGATTCCAAAGCAACTAATAGAGCTTTGCGATCGCAATCACTTCCAGAATCTGCCCCACGAAGTCTACATTCCTGGTAAAGCACGAGGGACCTGCCAAAGTTAAACCATTTGGCCAGGAGAGCCCTTTTATGAAGGCATGTGCTCGATTTCGTCGCGAAATTTTTTTGGCGAATTTTACGCCCTCTCATTTTTAAAAGTCGATTCCACAGCAACTAATAGAGCTTTGCGATCGCAATCACTTCCAGAATGTGCAAAAGATATTCTAGTTTCATAACAGAACAGCAGGGACCTGCCAAAGTTAAACCATTTGGCCAGGAGAGCCCTTTTATGCAGACTTTTGCCAGATTTCGATACCCAAAATTTTTGCGATTTTCACAGATTTTTTTTCAAAAGCCGATTCCAAAGCAACTAATAGAGCTTTGCGATCGCAATCACTTCCAGAATCTGCCCCACGAAGTCTACTTTCCTGATAAAGCACGAGGGACCTGCCAAAGTTAAACCATTTGGCCAGGAGAGCCCTTTTATGAAGGCATGTGCTCGATTTCGTCGCGAAATTTTTTTGGCGAATTTTACGCCCTCTCATTTTTAAAAGTCGATTCCACAGCAACTAATAGAGCTTTGCGATCGCAATCACTTCCAGAATGTGCAAAAGATATTCTAGTTTCATAACAGAACAGCAGGGACCTGCCAAAGTTAAACCATTTGGCCAGGAGAGCCCTTTTATGCAGACTTTTGCCAGATTTCGATACCCAAAATTTTTGCGATTTTCACAGATTTTTTTTCAAAAGCCGATTCCAAAGCAACTAATAGAGCTTTGCGATCGCAATCACTTCCAGAATCTGCCCCACGAAGTCTACTTTCCTGATAAAGCACGAGGGACCTGCCAAAGTTAAACCATTTGGCCAGGAGAGCCCTTTTATGAAGGCATGTGCTCGATTTCGTCGCGAAATTTTTTTGGCGAATTTTACGCCCTCTCATTTTTAAAAGTCGATTCCACAGCAACTAATAGAGCTTTGCGATCGCAATCACTTCCAGAATGTGCAAAAGATATTCTAGTTTCATAACAGAACAGCAGGGACCTGCCAAAGTTAAACCATTTGGCCAGGAGAGCCCTTTTATGCAGACTTTTGCCAGATTTCGATACCCAAAATTTTTGCGATTTTCACAGATTTTTTTTCAAAAGCCGATTCCAAAGCAACTAATAGAGCTTTGCGATCGCAATCACTTCCAGAATCTGCCCCACGAAGTCTACTTTCCTGATAAAGCACGAGGGACCTGCCAAAGTTAAACCATTTGGCCAGGAGAGCCCTTTTATGAAGGCATGTGCTCGATTTCGTCGCGAAATTTTTTTGGCGAATTTTACGCCCTCTCATTTTTAAAAGTCGATTCCACAGCAACTAATAGAGCTTTGCGATCGCAATCACTTCCAGAATGTGCAAAAGATATTCTAGTTTCATAACAGAACAGCAGGGACCTGCCAAAGTTAAACCATTTGGCCAGGAGAGCCCTTTTATGCAGACTTTTGCCAGATTTCGATACCCAAAATTTTTGCGATTTTCACAGATTTTTTTTCAAAAGCCGATTCCAAAGCAACTAATAGAGCTTTGCGATCGCAATCACTTCCAGAATCTGCCCCACGAAGTCTACTTTCCTGATAAAGCACGAGGGACCTGCCAAAGTTAAACCATTTGGCCAGGAGAGCCCTTTTATGAAGGCATGTGCTCGATTTCGTCGCGAAATTTTTTTGGCGAATTTTACGCCCTCTCATTTTTAAAAGTCGATTCCACAGCAACTAATAGAGCTTTGCGATCGCAATCACTTCCAGAATGTGCAAAAGATATTCTAGTTTCATAACAGAACAGCAGGGACCTGCCAAAGTTAAACAATTTGGCCAGGAGAGCCCTTTTATGCAGACTTTTGCCAGATTTCGATACCCAAAATTTTTGCGATTTTCACAGATTTTTTTTCAAAAGCCGATTCCAAAGCAACTAATAGAGCTTTGCGATCGCAATCACTTCCAGAATCTGCCCCACGAAGTCTACTTTCCTGATAAAGCACGAGGGACCTGCGAAAGTTAAACCATTTGGCCAGGAGAGCCCTTTTATGAAGGCATGTGCTCGATTTCGTCGCGAAATTTTTTTGGCGAATTTTACGCCCTCTCATTTTTAAAAGTCGATTCCACAGCAACTAATAGAGCTTTGCGATCGCAATCACTTCCAGAATGTGCAAAAGATATTCTAGTTTCATAACAGAACAGCAGGGACCTGCCAAAGTTAAACCATTTGGCCAGGAGAGCCCTTTTATGCAGACTTTTGCCAGATTTCGATACCCAAAATTTTTGCGATTTTCACAGATTTTTTTTCAAAAGCCGATTCCAAAGCAACTAATAGAACTTTGCGATCGCAATCACTTCCAGAATCTGCCCCACGAAGTCTACTTTCCTGATAAAGCACGAGGGACCTGCCAAAGTTAAACCATTTGGCCAGGAGAGCCCTTTTATGAAGGCATGTGCTCGATTTCGTCGCGAAATTTTTTTGGCGAATTTTACGCCCTCTCATTTTTAAAATTCGATTCCACAGCAACTAATAGAGCTTTGCGATCGCAATCACTTCCAGAATGTGCAAAAGATATTCTAGTTTCATAACAGAACAGCAGGGACCTGCCAAAGTTAAACCATTTGGCCAGGAGAGCCCTTTTATGCAGACTTTTGCCAGATTTCGATACCCAAAATTTTTGCGATTTTCACAGATTTTTTTTCAAAAGCCGATTCCAAAGCAACTAATAGAGCTTTGCGATCGCAATCACTTCCAGAATCTGCCCCACGAAGTCTACTTTCCTGATAAAGCACGAGGGACCTGCCAAAGTTAAACCATTTTGCCAGGAGAGCCCTTTTATGAAGGCATGTGCTCGATTTCGTCGCGAAATTTTTTTGGCGAATTTTACGCCCTCTCATTTTTAAAAGTCGATTCCACAGCAACTAATAGAGCTTTGCGATCGCAATCACTTCCAGAATGTGCAAAAGATATTCTAGTTTCATAACAGAACAGCAGGGACCTGCCAAAGTTAAACCATTTGGCCAGGAGAGCCCTTTTATGCAGACTTTTGCCAGATTTCGATACCCAAAATTTTTGCGATTTTCACAGATTTTTTTTCAAAAGCCGATTCCAAAGCAACTAATAGAGCTTTGCGATCGCAATCACTTCCAGAATCTGCCCCACGAAGTCTACTTTCCTGATAAAGCACGAGGGACCTGCCAAAGTTAAACCATTTGGCCAGGAGAGCCCTTTTATGAAGGCATGTGCTCGATTTCGTCGCGAAATTTTTTTGGCGAATTTTACGCCCTCTCATTTTTAAAAGTCGATTCCACAGCAACTAATAGAGCTTTGCGATCGCAATCACTTCCAGAATGTGCAAAAGATATTCTAGTTTCATAACACAACAGCAGGGACCTGCCAAAGTTAAACCATTTGGCCAGGAGAGCCCATTTATGCAGACTTTTGCCAGATTTCGATACCCAAAATTTTTGCGATTTTCACAGATTTTTTTTCAAAAGCCGATTCCAAAGCAACTAATAGAGCTTTGTGATCGCAATCACTTCCAGAATCTGCCCCACGAAGTCTACATTCCTGATAAAGCACGAGGGACCTGCCAAAGTTAAACCATTTGGCCAGGAGAGCCCTTTTATGAAGGCATGTGCTCGATTTCGTCGCGAAATTTTTTTGGCGAATTTTACGCCCTCTCATTTTTAAAAGTCGATTCCACAGCAACTAATAGAGCTTTGCGATCGCAATCACTTCCAGAATGTGCAAAAGATATTCTAGTTTCATAACAGAACAGCAGGGACCTGCCAAAGTTAAACCATTTGGCCAGGAGAGCCCTTTTATGCAGACTTTTGCCAGATTTCGATACCCAAAATTTTTGCGATTTTCACAGATTTTTTTTCAAAAGCCGATTCCAAAGCAACTAATAGAGCTTTGCGATCGCAATCACTTCCAGAATCTGCCCCACGAAGTCTACTTTCCTGATAAAGCACGAGGGACCTGCCAAAGTTAAACCATTTGGCCAGGAGAGCCCTTTTATGAAGGCATGTGCTCGATTTCGTCGCGAAATTTTTTTGGCGAATTTTACGCCCTCTCATTTTTAAAAGTCGATTCCACAGCAACTAATAGAGCTTTGCGATCGCAATCACTTCCAGAATGTGCAAAAGATATTCTAGTTTCATAACAGAACAGCAGGGACCTGCCAAAGTTAAACAATTTGGCCAGGAGAGCCCTTTTATGCAGACTTTTGCCAGATTTCGATACCCAAAATTTTTGCGATTTTCACAGATTTTTTTTCAAAAGCCGATTCCAAAGCAACTAATAGAGCTTTGCGATCGCAATCACTTCCAGAATCTGCCCCACGAAGTCTACTTTCCTGATAAAGCACGAGGGACCTGCGAAAGTTAAACCATTTGGCCAGGAGAGCCCTTTTATGAAGGCATGTGCTCGATTTCGTCGCGAAATTTTTTTGGCGAATTTTACGCCCTCTCATTTTTAAAAGTCGATTCCACAGCAACTAATAGAGCTTTGCGATCGCAATCACTTCCAGAATGTGCAAAAGATATTCTAGTTTCATAACAGAACAGCAGGGACCTGCCAAAGTTAAACCATTTGGCCAGGAGAGCCCTTTTATGCAGACTTTTGCCAGATTTCGATACCCAAAATTTTTGCGATTTTCACAGATTTTTTTTCAAAAGCCGATTCCAAAGCAACTAATAGAGCTTTGCGATCGCAATCACTTCCAGAATCTGCCCCACGAAGTCTACATTCCTGGTAAAGCACGAGGGACCTGCCAAAGTTAAACCATTTGGCCAGGAGAGCCCTTTTATGAAGGCATGTGCTCGATTTCGTCGCGAAATTTTTTTGGCGAATTTTACGCCCTCTCATTTTTAAAAGTCGATTCCACAGCAACTAATAGAGCTTTGCGATCGCAATCACTTCCAGAATGTGCAAAAGATATTCTAGTTTCATAACAGAACAGCAGGGACCTGCCAAAGTTAAACCATTTGGCCAGGAGAGCCCTTTTATGCAGACTTTTGCCAGATTTCGATACCCAAAATTTTTGCGATTTTCACAGATTTTTTTTCAAAAGCCGATTCCAAAGCAACTAATAGAGCTTTGCGATCGCAATCACTTCCAGAATCTGCCCCACGAAGTCTACTTTCCTGATAAAGCACGAGGGACCTGCCAAAGTTAAACCATTTGGCCAGGAGAGCCCTTTTATGAAGGCATGTGCTCGATTTCGTCGCGAAATTTTTTTGGCGAATTTTACGCCCTCTCATTTTTAAAAGTCGATTCCACAGCAACTAATAGAGCTTTGCGATCGCAATCACTTCCAGAATGTGCAAAAGATATTCTAGTTTCATAACAGAACAGCAGGGACCTGCCAAAGTTAAACCATTTGGCCAGGAGAGCCCTTTTATGCAGACTTTTGCCAGATTTCGATACCCAAAATTTTTGCGATTTTCACAGATTTTTTTTCAAAAGCCGATTCCAAAGCAACTAATAGAGCTTTGCGATCGCAATCACTTCCAGAATCTGCCCCACGAAGTCTACTTTCCTGATAAAGCACGAGGGACCTGCCAAAGTTAAACCATTTGGCCAGGAGAGCCCTTTTATGAAGGCATGTGCTCGATTTCGTCGCGAAATTTTTTTGGCGAATTTTACGCCCTCTCATTTTTAAAAGTCGATTCCACAGCAACTAATAGAGCTTTGCGATCGCAATCACTTCCAGAATGTGCAAAAGATATTCTAGTTTCATAACAGAACAGCAGGGACCTGCCAAAGTTAAACCATTTGGCCAGGAGAGCCCTTTTATGCAGACTTTTGCCAGATTTCGATACCCAAAATTTTTGCGATTTTCACAGATTTTTTTTCAAAAGCCGATTCCAAAGCAACTAATAGAGCTTTGCGATCGCAATCACTTCCAGAATCTGCCCCACGAAGTCTACTTTCCTGATAAAGCACGAGGGACCTGCCAAAGTTAAACCATTTGGCCAGGAGAGCCCTTTTATGAAGGCATGTGCTCGATTTCGTCGCGAAATTTTTTTGGCGAATTTTACGCCCTCTCATTTTTAAAAGTCGATTCCACAGCAACTAATAGAGCTTTGCGATCGCAATCACTTCCAGAATGTGCAAAAGATATTCTAGTTTCATAACAGAACAGCAGGGACCTGCCAAAGTTAAACCATTTGGCCAGGAGAGCCCTTTTATGCAGACTTTTGCCAGATTTCGATACCCAAAATTTTTGCGATTTTCACAGATTTTTTTTCAAAAGCCGATTCCAAAGCAACTAATAGAGCTTTGCGATCGCAATCACTTCCAGAATCTGCCCCACGAAGTCTACTTTCCTGATAAAGCACGAGGGACCTGCCAAAGTTAAACCATTTGGCCAGGAGAGCCCTTTTATGAAGGCATGTGCTCGATTTCGTCGCGAAATTTTTTTGGCGAATTTTACGCCCTCTCATTTTTAAAAGTCGATTCCACAGCAACTAATAGAGCTTTGCGATCGCAATCACTTCCAGAATGTGCAAAAGATATTCTAGTTTCATAACAGAACAGCAGGGACCTGCCAAAGTTAAACAATTTGGCCAGGAGAGCCCTTTTATGCAGACTTTTGCCAGATTTCGATACCCAAAATTTTTGCGATTTTCACAGATTTTTTTTCAAAAGCCGATTCCAAAGCAACTAATAGAGCTTTGCGATCGCAATCACTTCCAGAATCTGCCCCACGAAGTCTACTTTCCTGATAAAGCACGAGGGACCTGCGAAAGTTAAACCATTTGGCCAGGAGAGCCCTTTTATGAAGGCATGTGCTCGATTTCGTCGCGAAATTTTTTTGGCGAATTTTACGCCCTCTCATTTTTAAAAGTCGATTCCACAGCAACTAATAGAGCTTTGCGATCGCAATCACTTCCAGAATGTGCAAAAGATATTCTAGTTTCATAACAGAACAGCAGGGACCTGCCAAAGTTAAACCATTTGGCCAGGAGAGCCCTTTTATGCAGACTTTTGCCAGATTTCGATACCCAAAATTTTTGCGATTTTCACAGATTTTTTTTCAAAAGCCGATTCCAAAGCAACTAATAGAACTTTGCGATCGCAATCACTTCCAGAATCTGCCCCACGAAGTCTACTTTCCTGATAAAGCACGAGGGACCTGCCAAAGTTAAACCATTTGGCCAGGAGAGCCCTTTTATGAAGGCATGTGCTCGATTTCGTCGCGAAATTTTTTTGGCGAATTTTACGCCCTCTCATTTTTAAAATTCGATTCCACAGCAACTAATAGAGCTTTGCGATCGCAATCACTTCCAGAATGTGCAAAAGATATTCTAGTTTCATAACAGAACAGCAGGGACCTGCCAAAGTTAAACCATTTGGCCAGGAGAGCCCTTTTATGCAGACTTTTGCCAGATTTCGATACCCAAAATTTTTGCGATTTTCACAGATTTTTTTTCAAAAGCCGATTCCAAAGCAACTAATAGAGCTTTGCGATCGCAATCACTTCCAGAATCTGCCCCACGAAGTCTACTTTCCTGATAAAGCACGAGGGACCTGCCAAAGTTAAACCATTTTGCCAGGAGAGCCCTTTTATGAAGGCATGTGCTCGATTTCGTCGCGAAATTTTTTTGGCGAATTTTACGCCCTCTCATTTTTAAAAGTCGATTCCACAGCAACTAATAGAGCTTTGCGATCGCAATCACTTCCAGAATGTGCAAAAGATATTCTAGTTTCATAACAGAACAGCAGGGACCTGCCAAAGTTAAACCATTTGGCCAGGAGAGCCCTTTTATGCAGACTTTTGCCAGATTTCGATACCCAAAATTTTTGCGATTTTCACAGATTTTTTTTCAAAAGCCGATTCCAAAGCAACTAATAGAGCTTTGCGATCGCAATCACTTCCAGAATCTGCCCCACGAAGTCTACTTTCCTGATAAAGCACGAGGGACCTGCCAAAGTTAAACCATTTGGCCAGGAGAGCCCTTTTATGAAGGCATGTGCTCGATTTCGTCGCGAAATTTTTTTGGCGAATTTTACGCCCTCTCATTTTTAAAAGTCGATTCCACAGCAACTAATAGAGCTTTGCGATCGCAATCACTTCCAGAATGTGCAAAAGATATTCTAGTTTCATAACAGAACAGCAGGGACCTGCCAAAGTTAAACCATTTGGCCAGGAGAGCCCTTTTATGCAGACTTTTGCCAGATTTCGATACCCAAAATTTTTGCGATTTTCACAGATTTTTTTTCAAAAGCCGATTCCAAAGCAACTAATAGAGCTTTGCGATCGCAATCACTTCCAGAATCTGCCCCACGAAGTCTACTTTCCTGATAAAGCACGAGGGACCTGCCAAAGTTAAACCATTTGGCCAGGAGAGCCCTTTTATGAAGGCATGTGCTCGATTTCGTCGCGAAATTTTTTTGACGAATTTTACGCCCTCTCATTTTTAAAAGTCGATTCCACAGCAACTAATAGAGCTTTGCGATCGCAATCACTTCCAGAATGTGCAAAAGATATTCTAGTTTCATAACAGAACAGCAGGGACCTGCCAAAGTTAAACCATTTGGCCAGGAGAGCCCTTTTATGCAGACTTTTGCCAGATTTCGATACCCAAAATTTTTGCGATTTTCACAGATTTTTTTTCAAAAGCCGATTCCAAAGCAACTAATAGAGCTTTGCGATCGCAATCACTTCCAGAATCTGCCCCACGAAGTCTACTTTCCTGATAAAGCACGAGGGACCTGCCAAAGTTAAACCATTTGGCCAGGAGAGCCCTTTTATGAAGGCATGTGCTCGATTTCGTCGCGAAATTTTTTTGGCGAATTTTACGCCCTCTCATTTTTAAAAGTCGATTCCACAGCAACTAATAGAGCTTTGCGATCGCAATCACTTCCAGAATGTGCAAAAGATATTCTAGTTTCATAACAGAACAGCAGGGACCTGCCAAAGTTAAACCATTTGGCCAGGAGAGCCCTTTTATGCAGACTTTTGCCAGATTTCGATACCCAAAATTTTTGCGATTTTCACAGATTTTTTTTCAAAAGCCGATTCCAAAGCAACTAATAGAGCTTTGCGATCGCAATCACTTCCAGAATCTGCCCCACGAAGTCTACTTTCCTGATAAAGCACGAGGGACCTGCCAAAGTTAAACCATTTGGCCAGGAGAGCCCTTTTATGAAGGCATGTGCTCGATTTCGTCGCGAAATTTTTTTGGCGAATTTTACGCCCTCTCATTTTTAAAAGTCGATTCCACAGCAACTAATAGAGCTTTGCGATCGCAATCACTTCCAGAATGTGCAAAAGATATTCTAGTTTCATAACAGAACAGCAGGGACCTGCCAAAGTTAAACCATTTGGCCAGGAGAGCCCTTTTATGCAGACTTTTGCCAGATTTCGATACCCAAAATTTTTGCGATTTTCACAGATTTTTTTTCAAAAGCCGATTCCAAAGCAACTAATAGAGCTTTGCGATCGCAATCACTTCCAGAATCTGCCCCACGAAGTCTACTTTCCTGATAAAGCACGAGGGACCTGCCAAAGTTAAACCATTTGGCCAGGAGAGCCCTTTTATGAAGGCATGTGCTCGATTTCGTCGCGAAATTTTTTTGGCGAATTTTACGCCCTCTCATTTTTAAAAGTCGATTCCACAGCAACTAATAGAGCTTTGCGATCGCAATCACTTCCAGAATGTGCAAAAGATATTCTAGTTTCATAACAGAACAGCAGGGACCTGCCAAAGTTAAACCATTTGGCCAGGAGAGCCCTTTTATGCAGACTTTTGCCAGATTTCGATACCCAAAATTTTTGCGATTTTCACAGATTTTTTTTCAAAAGCCGATTCCAAAGCAACTAATAGAGCTTTGCGATCGCAATCACTTCCAGAATCTGCCCCACGAAGTCTACTTTCCTGATAAAGCACGAGGGACCTGCCAAAGTTAAACCATTTGGCCAGGAGAGCCCTTTTATGAAGGCATGTGCTCGATTTCGTCGCGAAATTTTTTTGGCGAATTTTACGCCCTCTCATTTTTAAAAGTCGATTCCACAGCAACTAATAGAGCTTTGCGATCGCAATCACTTCCAGAATGTGCAAAAGATATTCTAGTTTCATAACAGAACAGCAGGGACCTGCCAAAGTTAAACAATTTGGCCAGGAGAGCCCTTTTATGCAGACTTTTGCCAGATTTCGATACCCAAAATTTTTGCGATTTTCACAGATTTTTTTTCAAAAGCCGATTCCAAAGCAACTAATAGAGCTTTGCGATCGCAATCACTTCCAGAATCTGCCCCACGAAGTCTACTTTCCTGATAAAGCACGAGGGACCTGCGAAAGTTAAACCATTTGGCCAGGAGAGCCCTTTTATGAAGGCATGTGCTCGATTTCGTCGCGAAATTTTTTTGGCGAATTTTACGCCCTCTCATTTTTAAAAGTCGATTCCACAGCAACTAATAGAGCTTTGCGATCGCAATCACTTCCAGAATGTGCAAAAGATATTCTAGTTTCATAACAGAACAGCAGGGACCTGCCAAAGTTAAACCATTTGGCCAGGAGAGCCCTTTTATGCAGACTTTTGCCAGATTTCGATACCCAAAATTTTTGCGATTTTCACAGATTTTTTTTCAAAAGCCGATTCCAAAGCAACTAATAGAACTTTGCGATCGCAATCACTTCCAGAATCTGCCCCACGAAGTCTACTTTCCTGATAAAGCACGAGGGACCTGCCAAAGTTAAACCATTTGGCCAGGAGAGCCCTTTTATGAAGGCATGTGCTCGATTTCGTCGCGAAATTTTTTTGGCGAATTTTACGCCCTCTCATTTTTAAAATTCGATTCCACAGCAACTAATAGAGCTTTGCGATCGCAATCACTTCCAGAATGTGCAAAAGATATTCTAGTTTCATAACAGAACAGCAGGGACCTGCCAAAGTTAAACCATTTGGCCAGGAGAGCCCTTTTATGCAGACTTTTGCCAGATTTCGATACCCAAAATTTTTGCGATTTTCACAGATTTTTTTTCAAAAGCCGATTCCAAAGCAACTAATAGAGCTTTGCGATCGCAATCACTTCCAGAATCTGCCCCACGAAGTCTACTTTCCTGATAAAGCACGAGGGACCTGCCAAAGTTAAACCATTTTGCCAGGAGAGCCCTTTTATGAAGGCATGTGCTCGATTTCGTCGCGAAATTTTTTTGGCGAATTTTACGCCCTCTCATTTTTAAAAGTCGATTCCACAGCAACTAATAGAGCTTTGCGATCGCAATCACTTCCAGAATGTGCAAAAGATATTCTAGTTTCATAACAGAACAGCAGGGACCTGCCAAAGTTAAACCATTTGGCCAGGAGAGCCCTTTTATGCAGACTTTTGCCAGATTTCGATACCCAAAATTTTTGCGATTTTCACAGATTTTTTTTCAAAAGCCGATTCCAAAGCAACTAATAGAGCTTTGCGATCGCAATCACTTCCAGAATCTGCCCCACGAAGTCTACTTTCCTGATAAAGCACGAGGGACCTGCCAAAGTTAAACCATTTGGCCAGGAGAGCCCTTTTATGAAGGCATGTGCTCGATTTCGTCGCGAAATTTTTTTGGCGAATTTTACGCCCTCTCATTTTTAAAAGTCGATTCCACAGCAACTAATAGAGCTTTGCGATCGCAATCACTTCCAGAATGTGCAAAAGATATTCTAGTTTCATAACAGAACAGCAGGGACCTGCCAAAGTTAAACCATTTGGCCAGGAGAGCCCTTTTATGCAGACTTTTGCCAGATTTCGATACCCAAAATTTTTGCGATTTTCACAGATTTTTTTTCAAAAGCCGATTCCAAAGCAACTAATAGAGCTTTGCGATCGCAATCACTTCCAGAATCTGCCCCACGAAGTCTACTTTCCTGATAAAGCACGAGGGACCTGCCAAAGTTAAACCATTTGGCCAGGAGAGCCCTTTTATGAAGGCATGTGCTCGATTTCGTCGCGAAATTTTTTTGGCGAATTTTACGCCCTCTCATTTTTAAAAGTCGATTCCACAGCAACTAATAGAGCTTTGCGATCGCAATCACTTCCAGAATGTGCAAAAGATATTCTAGTTTCATAACAGAACAGCAGGGACCTGCCAAAGTTAAACCATTTGGCCAGGAGAGCCCTTTTATGCAGACTTTTGCCAGATTTCGATACCCAAAATTTTTGCGATTTTCACAGATTTTTTTTCAAAAGCCGATTCCAAAGCAACTAATAGAGCTTTGCGATCGCAATCACTTCCAGAATCTGCCCCACGAAGTCTACTTTCCTGATAAAGCACGAGGGACCTGCCAAAGTTAAACCATTTGGCCAGGAGAGCCCTTTTATGAAGGCATGTGCTCGATTTCGTCGCGAAATTTTTTTGGCGAATTTTACGCCCTCTCATTTTTAAAAGTCGATTCCACAGCAACTAATAGAGCTTTGCGATCGCAATCACTTCCAGAATGTGCAAAAGATATTCTAGTTTCATAACAGAACAGCAGGGACCTGCCAAAGTTAAACAATTTGGCCAGGAGAGCCCTTTTATGCAGACTTTTGCCAGATTTCGATACCCAAAATTTTTGCGATTTTCACAGATTTTTTTTCAAAAGCCGATTCCAAAGCAACTAATAGAGCTTTGCGATCGCAATCACTTCCAGAATCTGCCCCACGAAGTCTACTTTCCTGATAAAGCACGAGGGACCTGCGAAAGTTAAACCATTTGGCCAGGAGAGCCCTTTTATGAAGGCATGTGCTCGATTTCGTCGCGAAATTTTTTTGGCGAATTTTACGCCCTCTCATTTTTAAAAGTCGATTCCACAGCAACTAATAGAGCTTTGCGATCGCAATCACTTCCAGAATGTGCAAAAGATATTCTAGTTTCATAACAGAACAGCAGGGACCTGCCAAAGTTAAACCATTTGGCCAGGAGAGCCCTTTTATGCAGACTTTTGCCAGATTTCGATACCCAAAATTTTTGCGATTTTCACAGATTTTTTTTCAAAAGCCGATTCCAAAGCAACTAATAGAACTTTGCGATCGCAATCACTTCCAGAATCTGCCCCACGAAGTCTACTTTCCTGATAAAGCACGAGGGACCTGCCAAAGTTAAACCATTTGGCCAGGAGAGCCCTTTTATGAAGGCATGTGCTCGATTTCGTCGCGAAATTTTTTTGGCGAATTTTACGCCCTCTCATTTTTAAAATTCGATTCCACAGCAACTAATAGAGCTTTGCGATCGCAATCACTTCCAGAATGTGCAAAAGATATTCTAGTTTCATAACAGAACAGCAGGGACCTGCCAAAGTTAAACCATTTGGCCAGGAGAGCCCTTTTATGCAGACTTTTGCCAGATTTCGATACCCAAAATTTTTGCGATTTTCACAGATTTTTTTTCAAAAGCCGATTCCAAAGCAACTAATAGAGCTTTGCGATCGCAATCACTTCCAGAATCTGCCCCACGAAGTCTACTTTCCTGATAAAGCACGAGGGACCTGCCAAAGTTAAACCATTTTGCCAGGAGAGCCCTTTTATGAAGGCATGTGCTCGATTTCGTCGCGAAATTTTTTTGGCGAATTTTACGCCCTCTCATTTTTAAAAGTCGATTCCACAGCAACTAATAGAGCTTTGCGATCGCAATCACTTCCAGAATGTGCAAAAGATATTCTAGTTTCATAACAGAACAGCAGGGACCTGCCAAAGTTAAACCATTTGGCCAGGAGAGCCCTTTTATGCAGACTTTTGCCAGATTTCGATACCCAAAATTTTTGCGATTTTCACAGATTTTTTTTCAAAAGCCGATTCCAAAGCAACTAATAGAGCTTTGCGATCGCAATCAATTCCATAATCTGCCCCACGAAGTCTACTTTCCTGATAAAGCACGAGGGACCTGCCAAAGTTAAACCATTTGGCCAGGAGAGCCCTTTTATGAAGGCATGTGCTCGATTTCGTCGCGAAATTTTTTTGGCGAATTTTACGCCCTCTCATTTTTAAAAGTCGATTCCACAGCAACTAATAGAGCTTTGCGATCGCAATCACTTCCAGAATGTGCAAAAGATATTCTAGTTTCATAACACAACAGCAGGGACCTGCCAAAGTTAAACCATTTGGCCAGGAGAGCCCATTTATGCAGACTTTTGCCAGATTTCGATACCCAAAATTTTTGCGATTTTCACAGATTTTTTTTCAAAAGCCGATTCCAAAGCAACTAATAGAGCTTTGCGATCGCAATCACTTCCAGAATCTGCCCCACGAAGTCTACATTCCTGATAAAGCACGAGGGACCTGCCAAAGTTAAACCATTTGGCCAGGAGAGCCCTTTTATGAAGGCATGTGCTAGATTTCGTCGCGAAATTTTTTTGGCGAATTTTACGCCCTCTCATTTTTAAAAGTCGATTCCACAGCAACTAATAGAGCTTTGCGATCGCAATCACTTCCAGAATGTGCAAAAGATATTCTAGTTTCATAACAGAACAGCAGGGACCTGCCAAAGTTAAACCATTTGGCCAGGAGAGCCCTTTTATGCAGACTTTTGCCAGATTTCGATACCCAAAATTTTTGCGATTTTCACAGATTTTTTTTCAAAAGCCGATTCCAAAGCAACTAATAGAGCTTTGCGATCGCAATCACTTCCAGAATCTGCCCCACGAAGTCTACTTTCCTGATAAAGCACGAGGGACCTGCCAAAGTTAAACCATTTGGCCAGGAGAGCCCTTTTATGAAGGCATGTGCTCGATTTCGTCGCGAAATTTTTTTGGCGAATTTTACGCCCTCTCATTTTTAAAAGTCGATTCCACAGCAACTAATAGAGCTTTGCGATCGCAATCACTTCCAGAATGTGCAAAAGATATTCTAGTTTCATAACAGAACAGCAGGGACCTGCCAAAGTTAAACCATTTGGCCAGGAGAGCCCTTTTATGCAGACTTTTGCCAGATTTCGATACCCAAAATTTTTGCGATTTTCACAGATTTTTTTTCAAAAGCCGATTCCAAAGCAACTAATAGAGCTTTGCGATCGCAATCACTTCCAGAATCTGCCCCACGAAGTCTACTTTCCTGATAAAGCACGAGGGACCTGCCAAAGTTAAACCATTTGGCCAGGAGAGCCCTTTTATGAAGGCATGTGCTCGATTTCGTCGCGAAATTTTTTTGGCGAATTTTACGCCCTCTCATTTTTAAAAGTCGATTCCACAGCAACTAATAGAGCTTTGCGATCGCAATCACTTCCAGAATGTGCAAAAGATATTCTAGTTTCATAACAGAACAGCAGGGACCTGCCAAAGTTAAACCATTTGGCCAGGAGAGCCCTTTTATGCAGACTTTTGCCAGATTTCGATACCCAAAATTTTTGCGATTTTCACAGATTTTTTTTCAAAAGCCGATTCCAAAGCAACTAATAGAGCTTTGCGATCGCAATCACTTCCAGAATCTGCCCCACGAAGTCTACTTTCCTGATAAAGCACGAGGGACCTGCCAAAGTTAAACCATTTGGCCAGGAGAGCCCTTTTATGAAGGCATGTGCTCGATTTCGTCGCGAAATTTTTTTGGCGAATTTTACGCCCTCTCATTTTTAAAAGTCGATTCCACAGCAACTAATAGAGCTTTGCGATCGCAATCACTTCCAGAATGTGCAAAAGATATTCTAGTTTCATAACAGAACAGCAGGGACCTGCCAAAGTTAAACCATTTGGCCAGGAGAGCCCTTTTATGCAGACTTTTGCCAGATTTCGATACCCAAAATTTTTGCGATTTTCACAGATTTTTTTTCAAAAGCCGATTCCAAAGCAACTAATAGAGCTTTGCGATCGCAATCACTTCCAGAATCTGCCCCACGAAGTCTACTTTCCTGATAAAGCACGAGGGACCTGCCAAAGTTAAACCATTTGGCCAGGAGAGCCCTTTTATGAAGGCATGTGCTCGATTTCGTCGCGAAATTTTTTTGGCGAATTTTACGCCCTCTCATTTTTAAAAGTCGATTCCACAGCAACTAATAGAGCTTTGCGATCGCAATCACTTCCAGAATGTGCAAAAGATATTCTAGTTTCATAACAGAACAGCAGGGACCTGCCAAAGTTAAACAATTTGGCCAGGAGAGCCCTTTTATGCAGACTTTTGCCAGATTTCGATACCCAAAATTTTTGCGATTTTCACAGATTTTTTTTCAAAAGCCGATTCCAAAGCAACTAATAGAGCTTTGCGATCGCAATCACTTCCAGAATCTGCCCCACGAAGTCTACTTTCCTGATAAAGCACGAGGGACCTGCGAAAGTTAAACCATTTGGCCAGGAGAGCCCTTTTATGAAGGCATGTGCTCGATTTCGTCGCGAAATTTTTTTGGCGAATTTTACGCCCTCTCATTTTTAAAAGTCGATTCCACAGCAACTAATAGAGCTTTGCGATCGCAATCACTTCCAGAATGTGCAAAAGATATTCTAGTTTCATAACAGAACAGCAGGGACCTGCCAAAGTTAAACCATTTGGCCAGGAGAGCCCTTTTATGCAGACTTTTGCCAGATTTCGATACCCAAAATTTTTGCGATTTTCACAGATTTTTTTTCAAAAGCCGATTCCAAAGCAACTAATAGAACTTTGCGATCGCAATCACTTCCAGAATCTGCCCCACGAAGTCTACTTTCCTGATAAAGCACGAGGGACCTGCCAAAGTTAAACCATTTGGCAAGGAGAGCCCTTTTATGAAGGCATGTGCTCGATTTCGTCGCGAAATTTTTTTGGCGAATTTTACGCCCTCTCATTTTTAAAATTCGATTCCACAGCAACTAATAGAGCTTTGCGATCGCAATCACTTCCAGAATGTGCAAAAGATATTCTAGTTTCATAACAGAACAGCAGGGACCTGCCAAAGTTAAACCATTTGGCCAGGAGAGCCCTTTTATGCAGACTTTTGCCAGATTTCGATACCCAAAATTTTTGCGATTTTCACAGATTTTTTTTCAAAAGCCGATTCCAAAGCAACTAATAGAGCTTTGCGATCGCAATCACTTCCAGAATCTGCCCCACGAAGTCTACTTTCCTGATAAAGCACGAGGGACCTGCCAAAGTTAAACCATTTTGCCAGGAGAGCCCTTTTATGAAGGCATGTGCTCGATTTCGTCGCGAAATTTTTTTGGCGAATTTTACGCCCTCTCATTTTTAAAAGTCGATTCCACAGCAACTAATAGAGCTTTGCGATCGCAATCACTTCCAGAATGTGCAAAAGATATTCTAGTTTCATAACAGAACAGCAGGGACCTGCCAAAGTTAAACCATTTGGCCAGGAGAGCCCTTTTATGCAGACTTTTGCCAGATTTCGATACCCAAAATTTTTGCGATTTTCACAGATTTTTTTTCAAAAGCCGATTCCAAAGCAACTAATAGAGCTTTGCGATCGCAATCACTTCCAGAATCTGCCCCACGAAGTCTACTTTCCTGATAAAGCACGAGGGACCTGCCAAAGTTAAACCATTTGGCCAGGAGAGCCCTTTTATGAAGGCATGTGCTCGATTTCGTCGCGAAATTTTTTTGGCGAATTTTACGCCCTCTCATTTTTAAAAGTCGATTCCACAGCAACTAATAGAGCTTTGCGATCGCAATCACTTCCAGAATGTGCAAAAGATATTCTAGGTTCATAACAGAACAGCAGGGACCTGCCAAAGTTAAACCATTTGGCCAGGAGAGCCCTTTTATGCAGACTTTTGCCAGATTTCGATACCCAAAATTTTTGCGATTTTCACAGATTTTTTTTCAAAAGCCGATTCCAAAGCAACTAATAGAGCTTTGCGATCGCAATCACTTCCAGAATCTGCCCCACGAAGTCTACTTTCCTGATAAAGCACGAGGGACCTGCCAAAGTTAAGCCATTTGGCCAGGAGAGCCCTTTTATGAAGGCATGTGCTCGATTTCGTCGCGAAATTTTTTTGGCGAATTTTACGCCCTCTCATTTTTAAAAGTCGATTCCACAGCAACTAATAGAGCTTTGCGATCGCAATCACTTCCAGAATGTGCAAAAGATATTCTAGTTTCATAACAGAACAGTAGGGACCTGCCAAAGTTAAACCATTTGGCCAGGAGAGCCCTTTTATGCAGACTTTTGCCAGATTTCGATACCCAAAATTTTTGCGATTTTCACAGATTTTTTTTCAAAAGCCGATTCCAAAGCAACTAATAGAGCTTTGCGATCGCAATCACTTCCAGAATCTGCCCCACGAAGTCTACTTTCCTGATAAAGCACGAGGGACCTGCCAAAGTTAAACCATTTGGCCAGGAGAGCCCTTTTATGAAGGCATGTGCTCGATTTCGTCGCGAAATTTTTTTGGCGAATTTTACGCCCTCTCATTTTTAAAAGTCGATTCCACAGCAACTAATAGAGCTTTGCGATCGCAATCACTTCCAGAATGTGCAAAAGATATTCTAGTTTCATAACAGAACAGCAGGGACCTGCCAAAGTTAAACCATTTGACCAGGAGAGCCCTTTTATGCAGACTTTTGCCAGATTTCGATACCCAAAATTTTTGCGATTTTCACAGATTTTTTTTTCAAAAGCCGATTCCAAAGCAACTAATAGAGCTTTGCGATCGCAATCACTTCCAGAATCTGCCCCACGAAGTCTACTTTCCTGATAAAGCACGAGGGACCTGCCAAAGTTAAACCATTTGGCCAGGAGAGCCCTTTTATGAAGGCATGTGCTCGATTTCGTCGCGAAATTTTTTTGGCGAATTTTACGCCCTCTCATTTTTAAAAGTCGATTCCACAGCAACTAATAGAGCTTTGCGATCGCAATCACTTCCAGAATGGGCAAAAGATATTCTAGTTTCATAACAGAACAGCAGGGACCTGCCAAAGTTAAACCATTTGGCCAGGAGAGCCCTTTTATGCAGACTTTTGCCAGATTTCGATACCCAAAATTTTTGCGATTTTCACAGATTTTTTTTCAAAAGCCGATTCCAAAGCAACTAATAGAGCTTTGCGATCGCAATCACTTCCAGAATCTGCCCCACGAAGTGTACTTTCCTGATAAAGCACGAGGGACCTGCCAAAGTTAAACCATTTGGCCAGGAGAGCCCTTTTTTGAAGGCATGTGCTCGATTTCGTCGCCAAATTTTTTTGTCGAATTTTACGACCTCTCATTTTTAAAAGTCGATTCCACAGCAGCTAATAGAGCTTTGCGATCGCAATCACTTCCAGAATGTGCAAAAGATATTCTAGTTTCATAACAGAACAGCAGGGACCTGCCAAAGTTAAACCATTTGGCCAGGAGAGCCCTTTTATGCAGACTTTTGCCAGATTTCGATACCCAAAATTTTTGCGATTTTCACAGATTTTTTTTCAAAAGCCGATTCCAAAGCAACTAATAGAGCTTTGCGATCGCAATCACTTCCAGAATCTGCCCCACGAAGTGTACTTTCCTGATAAAGCACGAGGGACCTGCCAAAGTTAAACCATTTGGCCAGGAGAGCCCTTTTATGAAGGCATGTGCTCGATTTCGTCGCGAAATTTTTTTGGCGAATTTTACGCCCTCTCATTTTTAAAAGTCGATTCCACAGCAACTAATAGAGCTTTGCGATCGCAATCACTTCCAGAATGTGCAAAAGATATTCTAGTTTCATAACAGAACAGCAGGGACCTGCCAAAGTTAAACCATTTGGCCAGGAGAGCCCTTTTATGCAGACTTTTGCCAGATTTCGATACCCAAAATTTTTGCGATTTTCACAGATTTTTTTTCAAAAGCCGATTCCAAAGCAACTAATAGAGCTTTGCGATCGCAATCACTTCCAGAATCTGCCCCACGAAGTCTACTTTCCTGATAAAGCACGAGGGACCTGCCAAAGTTAAACCATTTGGCCAGGAGAGCCCTTTTATGAAGGCATGTGCTCGATTTCGTCGCGAAATTTTTTTGGCGAATTTTACGCCCTCTCATTTTTAAAAGTCGATTCCACAGCAACTAATAGAGCTTTGCGATCGCAATCACTTCCAGAATGTGCAAAAGATATTCTAGTTTCATAACAGAACAGCAGGGACCTGCCAAAGTTAAACCATTTGACCAGGAGAGCCCTTTTATGCAGACTTTTGCCAGATTTCGATACCCAAAATTTTTGCGATTTTCACAGATTTTTTTTTCAAAAGCCGATTCCAAAGCAACTAATAGAGCTTTGCGATCGCAATCACTTCCAGAATCTGCCCCACGAAGTCTACTTTCCTGATAAAGCACGAGGGACCTGCCAAAGTTAAACCATTTGGCCAGGAGAGCCCTTTTAAGAAGGCATGTGCTGGATTTCGTCGCGAAATTTTTTTGGCGAATTTTACGCCCTCTCATTTTTAAAAGTCGATTCCACAGCAACTAATAGAGCTTTGCGATCGCAATCACTTCCAGAATGGGCAAAAGATATTCTAGTTTCATAACAGAACAGCAGGGACCTGCCAAAGTTAAACCATTTGGCCAGGAGAGCCCTTTTATGCAGACTTTTGCCAGATTTCGATACCCAAAATTTTTGCGATTTTCACAGATTTTTTTTCAAAAGCCGATTCCAAAGCAACTAATAGAGCTTTGCGATCGCAATCACTTCCAGAATCTGCCCCACGAAGTCTACCTTCCTGATAAAGCACGAGGGACCTGCCAAAGTCAAACCATTTGGCCAGGAGAGCCCTTTTATGAAGGCATGTGCTCGATTTCGTCGCGAAATTTTTTTGGCGAATTTTACGCCCTCTCATTTTTAAAAGTCGATTCCACAGCAACTAATAGAGCTTTGCGATCGCAATCACTTCCAGAATGTGCAAAAGATATTCTAGTTTCATAACAGAACAGCAGGGACCTGCCAAAGTTAAACCATTTGGCCAGGAGAGCCCTTTTATGCAGACTTTTGCCAGATTTCGATACCCAAAATTTTTGCGATTTTCACAGATTTTTTTTCAAAAGCCGATTCCAAAGCAACTAATAGAGCTTTGCGATCGCAATCACTTCCAGAATCTGCCCCACGAAGTCTACTTTCCTGATAAAGCACGAGGGACCTACCAAAGTTAAACCATTTGGCCAGGAGAGCCCTTTTATGAAGGCATGTGCTCGATTTCGTCGCGAAATTTTTTTGGCGAATTTTACGCCCTCTCATTTTTAAAAGTCGATTCCACAGCAACTAATAGAGCTTTGCGATCGCAATCACTTCCAGAATGTGCAAAAGATATTCTAGTTTCATAACAGAACAGCAGGGACCTGCCAAAGTTAAACCATTTGGCCAGGAGAGCCCTTTTATGCAGACTTTTGCCAGATTTCGATACCCAAAATTTTTGCGATTTTCACAGATTTTTTTTCAAAAGCCGATTCCAAAGCAACTAATAGAGCTTTGCGATCGCAATCACTTCCAGAATCTGCCCCACGAAGTCTACTTTCCTGATAAAGCACGAGGGACCTGCCAAAGTTAAACCATTTGGCCAGGAGAGCCCTTTTATGAAGGCATGTGCTCGATTTCGTCGCGAAATTTTTTTGGCGAATTTTACGCCCTCTCATTTTTAAAAGTCGATTCCACAGCAACTAATAGAGCTTTGCGATCGCAATCACTTCCAGAATGTGCAAAAGATATTCTAGTTTCATAACAGAACAGCAGGGACCTGCCAAAGTTAAACCATTTGACCAGGAGAGCCCTTTTATGCAGACTTTTGCCAGATTTCGATACCCAAAATTTTTGCGATTTTCACAGATTTTTTTTTCAAAAGCCGATTCCAAAGCAACTAATAGAGCTTTGCGATCGCAATCACTTCCAGAATCTGCCCCACGAAGTCTACTTTCCTGATAAAGCACGAGGGACCTGCCAAAGTTAAACCATTTGGCCAGGAGAGCCCTTTTATGAAGGCATGTGCTCGATTTCGTCGCGAAATTTTTTTGGCGAATTTTACGCCCTCTCATTTTTAAAAGTCGATTCCACAGCAACTAATAGAGCTTTGCGATCGCAATCACTTCCAGAATGTGCAAAAGATATTCTAGTTTCATAACAGAACAGCAGGGACCTGCCAAAGTTAAACCATTTGGCCAGGAGAGCCCTTTTATGCAGACTTTTGCCAGATTTCGATACAAAAATTTTTGCGATTTTCACAGATTTTTTTTCAAAAGCCGATTCCAAAGCAACTACTAGAGCTTTGCGATCGCAATCACTTCCAGAATCTGCCCCACGAAGTCTACTTTCCTGATAAAGCACGAGGGACCTGCCAAAGTTAAACCATTTGGCCAGGAGAGCCCTTTTATGAAGGCATGTGCTCGATTTCGTCGCGAAATTTTTTTGGCGAATTTTACGCCCTCTCATTTTTAAAAGTCGATTCCACAGCAACTAATAGAGCTTTGCGATCGCAATCACTTCCAGAATGTGCAAAAGATATTCTAGTTTCATAACAGAACAGCAGGGACCTGCCAAAGTTAAACCATTTGGCTAGGAGAGCCCTTTTATGCAGACTTTTGCCAGATTTCGATACCCAAAATTTTTGCGATTTTCACAGATTTTTTTTCAAAAGCCGATTCCAAAGCAACTAATAGAGCTTTGCGATCGCAATCACTTCCAGAATCTGCCCCACGAAGTCTACTTTCCTGATAAAGCACGAGGGACCTGCCAAAGTTAAACCATTTGGCCAGGAGAGCCCTTTTATGAAGGCATGTGCTCGATTTCGTCGCGAAATTTTTTTGGCGAATTTTACGCCCTCTCATTTTTAAAAGTCGATTCCACAGCAACTAATAGAGCTTTGCGATCGCAATCACTTCCAGAATGTGCAAAAGATATTCTAGTTTCATAACAGAACAGCAGGGACCTGCCAAAGTTAAACCATTTGGCCAGGAGAGCCCTTTTATGCAGACTTTTGCCAGATTTCGATACCCAAAATTTTTGCGATTTTCACAGATTTTTTTTCAAAAGCCGATTCCAAAGCAACTAATAGAGCTTTGCGATCGCAATCACTTCCAGAATCTGCCCCACGAAGTCTACTTTCCTGATAAAGCACGAGGGACCTGCCAAAGTTAAACCATTTGGCCAGGAGAGCCCTTTTATGAAGGCATGTGCTCGATTTCGTCGCGAAATTTTTTTGGCGAATTTTACGCCCTCTCATTTTTAAAAGTCGATTCCACAGCAACTAATAGAGCTTTGCGATCGCAATCACTTCCAGAATGTGCAAAAGATATTCTAGTTTCATAACAGAACAGCAGGGACCTGCCAAAGTTAAACCATTTGGCCAGGAGAGCCCTTTTATGCAGACTTTTGCCAGATTTCGATACCCAAAATTTTTGCGATTTTCACAGATTTTTTTTCAAAAGCCGATTCCAAAGCAACTAATAGAGCTTTGCGATCGCAATCACTTCCAGAATCTGCCCCACGAAGTCTACTTTCCTGATAAAGCACGAGGGACCTGCCAAAGTTAAACCATTTGGCCAGGAGAGCCCTTTTATGAAGGCATGTGCTCGATTTCGTCGCGAAATTTTTTTGGCGAATTTTACGCCCTCTCATTTTTAAAAGTCGATTCCACAGCAACTAATAGAACTTTGCGATCGCAATCACTTCCAGAATGTGCAAAAGATATTCTAGTTTCATAACAGAACAGCAGGGACCTGAAAAAGTTAAACCATTTGGCCAGGAGAGCCCTTTTATGCAGACTTTTGCCAGATTTCGATACCCAAAATTTTTGCGATTTTCACAGATTTTTTTTCAAAAGCCGATTCCAAAGCAACTAATAGAGCTTTGCGATCGCAATCACTTCCAGAATCTGCCCCACGAAGTCTACTTTCCTGATAAAGCACGAGGGACCTGCCAAAGTTAAACCATTTGGCCAGGAGAGCCCTTTTATGAAGGCATGTGCTCGATTTCGTCGCGAAATTTTTTTGGCGAATTTTACGCCCTCTCATTTTTAAAAGTCGATTCCACAGCAACTAATAGAGCTTTGCGATCGCAATCACTTCCAGAATGTGCAAAAGATATTCTAGTTTCATAACAGAACAGCAGGGACCTGCCAAAGTTAAACCATTTGGCCAGGAGAGCCCTTTTATGCAGACTTTTGCCAGATTTCGATACCCAAAATTTTTGCGATTTTCACAGATTTTTTTTCAAAAGCCGATTCCAAAGCAACTAATAGAGCTTTGCGATCGCAATCACTTCCAGAATCTGCCCCACGAAGTCTACTTTCCTGATAAAGCACGAGGGACCTGCCAAAGTTAAACCATTTGGCCAGGAGAGCCCTTTTATGAAGGCATGTGCTCGATTTCGTCGCGAAATTTTTTTGGCGAATTTTACGCCCTCTCATTTTTAAAAGTCGATTCCACAGCAACTAATAGAGCTTTGCGATCGCAATCACTTCCAGAATGTGCAAAAGATATTCTAGTTTTATAACAGAACAGCAGGGACCTGCCAAAGTTAAACCATTTGGCCAGGAGAGCCCTTTTATGCAGACTTTTGCCAGATTTCGATACCCAAAATTTTTGCGATTTTCACAGATTTTTTTTCAAAAGCCGATTCCAAAGCAACTAATAGAGCTTTGCGATCGCAATCACTTCCAGAATCTGCCCCACGAAGTCTACTTTCCTGATAAAGCACGAGGGACCTGCCAAAGTTAAACCATTTGGCCAGGAGAGCCCTTTTATGAAGGCATGTGCTCGATTTCGTCGCGAAATTTTTTTGGCGAATTTTACGCCCTCTCATTTTTAAAAGTCGATTCCACAGCAACTAATAGAGCTTTGCGATCGCAATCACTTCCAGAATGTGCAAAAGATATTCTAGTTTCATAACAGAACAGCAGGGACCTGCCAAATTTAAACCATTTGGCCAGGAGAGCCCTTTTATGCAGACTTTTGCCAGATTTCGATACCCAAAATTTTTGCGATTTTCACAGATTTTTTTTCAAAAGCCGATTCCAAAGCAACTAATAGAGCTTTGCGATCGCAATCACTTCCAGAATCTGCCCCACGAAGTCTACTTTCCTGATAAAGCACGAGGGACCTGCCAAAGTTAAACCATTTGGCCAGGAGAGCCCTTTTATGAAGGCATGTGCTCGATTTCGTCGCGAAATTTTTTTGGCGAATTTTACGCCCTCTCATTTTTAAAAGTTGATTCCACAGCAACTAATAGAGCTTTGCGATCGCAATCACTTCCAGAATGTGCAAAAGATATTCTAGTTTCATAACAGAACAGCAGGGACCTGCCAAAGTTAAACCATTTGACCAGGAGAGCCCTTTTATGCAGACTTTTGCCAGATTTCGATACCCAAAATTTTTGCGATTTTCACAGATTTTTTTTTCAAAAGCCGATTCCAAAGCAACTAATAGAGCTTTGCGATCGCAATCACTTCCAGAATCTGCCCCACGAAGTCTACTTTCCTGATAAAGCACGAGGGACCTGCCAAAGTTAAACCATTTGGCCAGGAGAGCCCTTTTATGAAGGCATGTGCTCGATTTCGTCGCGAAATTTTTTTGGCGAATTTTACGCCCTCTCATTTTTAAAAGTCGATTCCACAGCAACTAATAGAGCTTTGCGATCGCAATCACTTCCAGAATGTGCAAAAGATATTCTAGTTTCATAACAGAACAGCAGGGACCTGCCAAAGTTTAACCATTTGGCCAGGAGAGCCCTTTTATGCAGACTTTTGCCAGATTTCGATACCCAAAATTTTTGCGATTTTCACAGATTTTTTTTCAAAAGCCGATTCCAAAGCAACTAATAGAGCTTTGCGATTGCAATCACTTCCAGAATCTGCCCCACGAAGTCTACTTTCCTGATAAAGCACGAGGGACCTGCCAAAGTTAAACCATTTGGCCAGGAGAGCCCTTTTATGAAGGCATGTGCTCGATTTCGTCGCGAAATTTTTTTGGCGAATTTTACGCCCTCTCATTTTTAAAAGTCGATTCCACAGCAACTAATAGAGCTTTGCGATCGCAATCACTTCCAGAATTTGCAAAAGATATTCTAGTTTCATAACAGAACAGCAGGGACCTGCCAAAGTTAAACCATTTGACCAGGAGAGCCCTTTTATGCAGACTTTTGCCAGATTTCGATACCCAAAATTTTTGCGATTTTCACAGATTTTTTTTTCAAAAGCCGATTCCAAAGCAACTAATAGAGCTTTGCGATCGCAATCACTTCCAGAATCTGCCCCACGAAGTCTACTTTCCTGATAAAGCACGAGGGACCTGCCAAAGTTAAACCATTTGGCCAGGAGAGCCCTTTTATGAAGGCATGTGCTCGATTTCGTCGCGAAATTTTTTTGGCGAATTTTACGCCCTCTCATTTTTAAAAGTCGATTCCACAGCAACTAATAGAGCTTTGCGATCGCAATCACTTCCAGAATGGGCAAAAGATATTCTAGTTTCATAACAGAACAGCAGGGACCTGCCAAAGTTAAACCATTTGGCCAGGAGAGCCCTTTTATGCAGACTTTTGCCAGATTTCGATACCCAAAATTTTTGCGATTTTCACAGATTTTTTTTCAAAAGCCGATTCCAAAGCAACTAATAGAGCTTTGCGATCGCAATCACTTCCAGAATCTGCCCCACGAAGTCTACCTTCCTGATAAAGCACGAGGGACCTGCCAAAGTTAAACCATTTGGCCAGGAGAGCCCTTTTATGAAGGCATGTGCTCGATTTCGTCGCGAAATTTTTTTGGCGAATTTTACGCCCTCTCATTTTTAAAAGTCGATTCCACAGCAACTAATAGAGCTTTGCGATCGCAATCACTTCCAGAATGTGCAAAAGATATTCTAGTTTCATAACAGAACAGCAGGGACCTGCCAAAGTTAAACCATTTGGCCAGGAGAGCCCTTTTATGCAGACTTTTGCCAGATTTCGATACCCAAAATTTTTGCGATTTTCACAGATTTTTTTTCAAAAGCCGATTCCAAAGCAACTAATAGAGCTTTGCGATCGCAATCACTTCCAGAATCTGCCCCACGAAGTCTACTTTCCTGATAAAGCACGAGGGACCTGCCAAAGTTAAACCATTTGGCCAGGAGAGCCCTTTTATGAAGGCATGTGCTCGATTTCGTCGCGAAATTTTTTTGGCGAATTTTACGCCCTCTCATTTTTAAAAGTCGATTCCACAGCAACTAATAGAGCTTTGCGATCGCAATCACTTCCAGAATGTGCAAAAGATATTCTAGTTTCATAACAGAACAGCAGGGACCTGCCAAAGTTAAACCATTTGGCCAGGAGAGCCCTTTTATGCAGACTTTTGCCAGATTTCGATACCCAAAATTTTTGCGATTTTCACAGATTTTTTTTCAAAAGCCGATTCCAAAGCAACTAATAGAGCTTTGCGATCGCAATCACTTCCAGAATCTGCCCCACGAAGTCTACTTTCCTGATAAAGCACGAGGGACCTGCCAAAGTTAAACCATTTGGCCAGGAGAGCCCTTTTATGAAGGCATGTGCTCGATTTCGTCGCGAAATTTTTTTGGCGAATTTTACGCCCTCTCATTTTTAAAAGTCGATTCCACAGCAACTAATAGAGCTTTGCGATCGCAATCACTTCCAGAATGTGCAAAAGATATTCTAGTTTCATAACAGAACAGCAGGGACCTGCCAAAGTTAAACCATTTGGCCAGGAGAGCCCTTTTATGCAGACTTTTGCCAGATTTCGATACCCAAAATTTTTGCGATTTTCACAGATTTTTTTTCAAAAGCCGATTCCAAAGCAACTAATAGAGCTTTGCGATCGCAATCACTTCCAGAATCTGCCCCACGAAGTCTACTTTCCTGATAAAGCACGAGGGACCTGCCAAAGTTAAACCATTTGGCCAGGAGAGCCCTTTTATGAAGGCATGTGCTCGATTTCGTCGCGAAATTTTTTTGGCGAATTTTACGCCCTCTCATTTTTAAAAGTCGATTCCACAGCAACTAATAGAGCTTTGCGATCGCAATCACTTCCAGAATGTGCAAAAGATATTCTAGTTTCATAACAGAACAGCAGGGACCTGAAAAAGTTAAACCATTTGGCCAGGAGAGCCCTTTTATGCAGACTTTTGCCAGATTTCGATACCCAAAATTTTTGCGATTTTCACAGATTTTTTTTCAAAAGCCGATTCCAAAGCAACTAATAGAGCTTTGCGATCGCAATCACTTCCAGAATCTGCCCCACGAAGTCTACTTTCCTGATAAAGCACGAGGGACCTGCCAAAGTTAAACCATTTGGCCAGGAGAGCCCTTTTATGAAGGCATGTGCTCGATTTCGTCGCGAAATTTTTTTGGCGAATTTTACGCCCTCTCATTTTTAAAAGTCGATTCCACAGCAACTAATAGAGCTTTGCGATCGCAATCACTTCCAGAATGTGCAAAAGATATTCTAGTTTCATAACAGAACAGCAGGGACCTGCCAAAGTTAAACCATTTGGCCAGGAGAGCCCTTTTATGCAGACTTTTGCCAGATTTCGATACCCAAAATTTTTGCGATTTTCACAGATTTTTTTTCAAAAGCCGATTCCAAAGCAACTAATAGAGCTTTGCGATCGCAATCACTTCCAGAATCTGCCCCACGAAGTCTACTTTCCTGATAAAGCACGAGGGACCTGCCAAAGTTAAACCATTTGGCCAGGAGAGCCCTTTTATGAAGGCATGTGCTCGATTTCGTCGCGAAATTTTTTTGGCGAATTTTACGCCCTCTCATTTTTAAAAGTCGATTCCACAGCAACTAATAGAGCTTTGCGATCGCAATCACTTCCAGAATGTGCAAAAGATATTCTAGTTTCATAACAGAACAGCAGGGACCTGCCAAAGTTAAACCATTTGACCAGGAGAGCCCTTTTATGCAGACTTTTGCCAGATTTCGATACCCAAAATTTTTGCGATTTTCACAGATTTTTTTTTCAAAAGCCGATTCCAAAGCAACTAATAGAGCTTTGCGATCGCAATCACTTCCAGAATCTGCCCCACGAAGTCTACTTTCCTGATAAAGCACGAGGGACCTGCCAAAGTTAAACCATTTGGCCAGGAGAGCCCTTTTATGAAGGCATGTGCTCGATTTCGTCGCGAAATTTTTTTGGCGAATTTTACGCCCTCTCATTTTTAAAAGTCGATTCCACAGCAACTAATAGAGCTTTGCGATCGCAATCACTTCCAGAATGGGCAAAAGATATTCTAGTTTCATAACAGAACAGCAGGGACCTGAAAAAGTTAAACCATTTGGCCAGGAGAGCCCTTTTATGCAGACTTTTGCCAGATTTCGATACCCAAAATTTTTGCGATTTTCACAGATTTTTTTTCAAAAGCCGATTCCAAAGCAACTAATAGAGCTTTGCGATCGCAATCACTTCCAGAATCTGCCCCACGAAGTCTACTTTCCTGATAAAGCACGAGGGACCTGCCAAAGTTAAACCATTTGGCCAGGAGAGCCCTTTTATGAAGGCATGTGCTCGATTTCGTCGCGAAATTTTTTTGGCGAATTTTACGCCCTCTCATTTTTAAAAGTCGATTCCACAGCAACTAATAGAGCTTTGCGATCGCAATCACTTCCAGAATGTGCAAAAGATATTCTAGTTTCATAACAGAACAGCAGGGACCTGCCAAAGTTAAACCATTTGGCCAGGAGAGCCCTTTTATGCAGACTTTTGCCAGATTTCGATACCCAAAATTTTTGCGATTTTCACAGATTTTTTTTCAAAAGCCGATTCCAAAGCAACTAATAGAGCTTTGCGATCGCAATCACTTCCAGAATCTGCCCCACGAAGTCTACTTTCCTGATAAAGCACGAGGGACCTGCCAAAGTTAAACCATTTGGCCAGGAGAGCCCTTTTATGAAGGCATGTGCTCGATTTCGTCGCGAAATTTTTTTGGCGAATTTTACGCCCTCTCATTTTTAAAAGTCGATTCCACAGCAACTAATAGAGCTTTGCGATCGCAATCACTTCCAGAATGTGCAAAAGATATTCTAGTTTCATAACAGAACAGCAGGGACCTGCCAAAGTTAAACCATTTGACCAGGAGAGCCCTTTTATGCAGACTTTTGCCAGATTTCGATACCCAAAATTTTTGCGATTTTCACAGATTTTTTTTTCAAAAGCCGATTCCAAAGCAACTAATAGAGCTTTGCGATCGCAATCACTTCCAGAATCTGCCCCACGAAGTCTACTTTCCTGATAAAGCACGAGGGACCTGCCAAAGTTAAACCATTTGGCCAGGAGAGCCCTTTTATGAAGGCATGTGCTCGATTTCGTCGCGAAATTTTTTTGGCGAATTTTACGCCCTCTCATTTTTAAAAGTCGATTCCACAGCAACTAATAGAGCTTTGCGATCGCAATCACTTCCAGAATGTGCAAAAGATATTCTAGTTTCATAACAGAACAGCAGGGACCTGCCAAAGTTAAACCATTTGGCCAGGAGAGCCCTTTTATGCAGACTTTTGCCAGATTTCGATACCCAAAATTTTTGCGATTTTCACAGATTTTTTTTCAAAAGCCGATTCCAAAGCAACTAATAGAGCTTTGCGATCGCAATCACTTCCAGAATCTGCCCCACGAAGTCTACTTTCCTGATAAAGCACGAGGGACCTGCCAAAGTTAAACCATTTGGCCAGGAGAGCCCTTTTATGAAGGCATGTGCTCGATTTCGTCGCGAAATTTTTTTGGCGAATTTTACGCCCTCTCATTTTTAAAAGTCGATTCCACAGCAACTAATAGAGCTTTGCGATCGCAATCACTTCCAGAATGTGCAAAAGATATTCTAGTTTCATAACAGAACAGCAGGGACCTGCCAAAGTTAAACCATTTGGCCAGGAGAGCCCTTTTATGCAGACTTTTGCCAGATTTCGATACCCAAAATTTTTGCGATTTTCACAGATTTTTTTTTCAAAAGCCGATTCCAAAGCAACTAATAGAGCTTTGCGATCGCAATCACTTCCAGAATCTGCCCCACGAAGTCTACTTTCCTGATAAAGCACGAGGGACCTGCCAAAGTTAAACCATTTGGCCAGGAGAGCCCTTTTATGAAGGCATGTGCTCGATTTCGTCGCGAAATTTTTTTGGCGAATTTTACGCCCTCTCATTTTTAAAAGTCGATTCCACAGCAACTAATAGAGCTTTGCGATCGCAATCACTTCCAGAATGGGCAAAAGATATTCTAGTTTCATAACAGAACAGCAGGGACCTGCCAAAGTTAAACCATTTGGCCAGGAGAGCCCTTTTATGCAGACTTTTGCCAGATTTCGATACCCAAAATTTTTGCGATTTTCACAGATTTTTTTTCAAAAGCCGATTCCAAAGCAACTAATAGAGCTTTGCGATCGCAATCACTTCCAGAATCTGCCCCACGAAGTCTACCTTCCTGATAAAGCACGAGGGACCTGCCAAAGTTAAACCATTTGGCCAGGAGAGCCCTTTTATGAAGGCATGTGCTCGATTTCGTCGCGAAATTTTTTTGGCGAATTTTACGCCCTCTCATTTTTAAAAGTCGATTCCACAGCAACTAATAGAGCTTTGCGATCGCAATCACTTCCAGAATGTGCAAAAGATATTCTAGTTTCATAACAGAACAGCAGGGACCTGCCAAAGTTAAACCATTTGGCCAGGAGAGCCCTTTTATGCAGACTTTTGCCAGATTTCGATACCCAAAATTTTTGCGATTTTCACAGATTTTTTTTCAAAAGCCGATTCCAAAGCAACTAATAGAGCTTTGCGATCGCAATCACTTCCAGAATCTGCCCCACGAAGTCTACTTTCCTGATAAAGCACGAGGGACCTGCCAAAGTTAAACCATTTGGCCAGGAGAGCCCTTTTATGAAGGCATGTGCTCGATTTCGTCGCGAAATTTTTTTGGCGAATTTTACGCCCTCTCATTTTTAAAAGTCCATTCCACAGCAACTAATAGAGCTTTGCGATCGCAATCACTTCCAGAATGTGCAAAAGATATTCTAGTTTCATAACAGAACAGCAGGGACCTGCCAAAGTTAAACCATTTGGCCAGGAGAGCCCTTTTATGCAGACTTTTGCCAGATTTCGATACCCAAAATTTTTGCGATTTTCACAGATTTTTTTCAAAAGCCGATTCCAAAGCAACTAATAGAGCTTTGCGATCGCAATCACTTTCAGAATCTGCCCCACGAAGTCTACTTTCCTGATAAAGCACGAGGGACCTGCCAAAGTTAAACCATTTGGCCAGGAGAGCCCTTTTATGAAGGCATGTGCTCGATTTCGTCGCGAAATTTTTTTGGCGAATTTTACGCCCTCTCATTTTTAAAAGTCGATTCCACAGCAACTAATAGAGCTTTGCGATCGCAATCACTTCCAGAATGTGCAAAAGATATTCTAGTTTCATAACAGAACAGCAGGGACCTGCCAAAGTTAAACCATTTGGCCAGGAGAGCCCTTTTATGCAGACTTTTGCCAGATTTCGATACCCAAAATTTTTGCGATTTTCACAGATTTTTTTTCAAAAGCCGATTCCAAAGCAACTAATAGAGCTTTGCGATCGCAATCACTTCCAGAATCTGCCCCACGAAGTCTACTTTCCTGATAAAGCACGAGGGACCTGCCAAAGTTAAACCATTTGGCCAGGAGAGCCCTTTTATGAAGGCATGTGCTCGATTTCGTCGCGAAATTTTTTTGGCGAATTTTACGCCCTCTCATTTTTAAAAGTCGATTCCACAGCAACTAATAGAGCTTTGCGATCGCAATCACTTCCAGAATGTGCAAAAGATATTCTAGTTTCATAACAGAACAGCAGGGACCTGCCAAAGTTAAACCATTTGGCCAGGAGAGCCCTTTTATGCAGACTTTTGCCAGATTTCGATACCCAAAATTTTTGCGATTTTCACAGATTTTTTTTCAAAAGCCGATTCCAAAGCAACTAATAGAGCTTTGCGATCGCAATCACTTCCAGAATCTGCCCCACGAAGTCTACTTTCCTGATAAAGCACGAGGGACCTGCCAAAGTTAAACCATTTGGCCAGGAGAGCCCTTTTATGAAGGCATGTGCTCGATTTCGTCGCGAAATTTTTTTGGCGAATTTTACGCCCTCTCATTTTTAAAAGTCGATTCCACAGCAACTAATAGAGCTTTGCGATCGCAATCACTTCCAGAATGTGCAAAAGATATTCTAGTTTCATAACAGAACAGCAGGGACCTGAAAAAGTTAAACCATTTGGCCAGGAGAGCCCTTTTATGCAGACTTTTGCCAGATTTCGATACCCAAAATTTTTGCGATTTTCACAGATTTTTTTTCAAAAGCCGATTCCAAAGCAACTAATAGAGCTTTGCGATCGCAATCACTTCCAGAATCTGCCCCACGAAGTCTACTTTCCTGATAAAGCACGAGGGACCTGCCAAAGTTAAACCATTTGGCCAGGAGAGCCCTTTTATGAAGGCATGTGCTCGATTTCGTCGCGAAATTTTTTTGGCGAATTTTACGCCCTCTCATTTTTAAAAGTCGATTCCACAGCAACTAATAGAGCTTTGCGATCGCAATCACTTCCAGAATGTGCAAAATATATTCTAGTTTCATAACAGAACAGCAGGGACCTGCCAAAGTTAAACCATTTGGCCAGGAGAGCCCTTTTATGCAGACTTTTGCCAGATTTCGATACCCAAAATTTTTGCGATTTTCACAGATTTTTTTTCAAAAGCCGATTCCAAAGCAACTAATAGAGCTTTGCGATCGCAATCACTTCCAGAATCTGCCCCACGAAGTCTACTTTCCTGATAAAGCACGAGGGACCTGCCAAAGTTAAACCATTTGGCCAGGAGAGCCCTTTTATGAAGGCATGTGCTCGATTTCGTCGCGAAATTTTTTTGGCGAATTTTACGCCCTCTCATTTTTAAAAGTCGATTCCACAGCAACTAATAGAGCTTTGCGATCGCAATCACTTCCAGAATGTGCAAAAGATATTCTAGTTTCATAACAGAACAGCAGGGACCTGCCAAAGTTAAACCATTTGGCCAGGAGAGCCCTTTTATGCAGACTTTTGCCAGATTTCGATACCCAAAATTTTTGCGATTTTCACAGATTTTTTTTCAAAAGCCGATTCCAAAGCAACTAATAGAGCTTTGCGATCGCAATCACTTCCAGAATCTGCCCCACGAAGTCTACTTTCCTGATAAAGCACGAGGGACCTGCCAAAGTTAAACCATTTGGCCAGGAGAGCCCTTTTATGAAGGCATGTGCTCGATTTCGTCGCGAAATTTTTTTGGCGAATTTTACGCCCTCTCATTTTTAAAAGTCGATTCCACAGCAACTATTAGAGCTTTGCGATCGCAATTACTTCCAGAATGTGCAAAATATATTCTAGTTTCATAACAGAACAGCAGGGACCTGCCAAAGTTAAACCATTTGGCCAGGAGAGCCCTTTTATGCAGACTTTTGCCAGATTTCGATACCCAAAATTTTTGCGATTTTCACAGATTTTTTTTCAAAAGCCGATTCCAAAGCAACTAATAGAGCTTTGCGATCGCAATCACTTCCAGAATCTGCCCCACGAAGTCTACCTTCCTGATAAAGCACGAGGGACCTGCCAAAGTTAAACCATTTGGCCAGGAGAGCCCTTTTATGAAGGCATGTGCTCGATTTCGTCGCGAAATTTTTTTGGCGAATTTTACGCCCTCTCATTTTTAAAAGTCTATTCCACAGCAACTAATAGAGCTTTGCGATCGCAATCACTTCCAGAATGTGCAAAAGATATTCTAGTTTCATAACAGAACAGCAGGGACCTGCCAAAGTTAAACCATTTGGCCAGGAGAGCCCTTTTATGCAGACTTTTGCCAGATTTCGATACCCAAAATTTTTGCGATTTTCACAGATTTTTTTTCAAAAGCCGATTCCAAAGCAACTAATAGAGCTTTGCGATCGCAATCACTTCCAGAATCTGCCCCACGAAGTCTACTTTCCTGATAAAGCACGAGGGACCTGCCAAAGTTAAACCATTTGGCCAGGAGAGCCCTTTTATGAAGGCATGTGCTCGATTTCGTCGCGAAATTTTTTTGGCGAATTTTACGCCCTCTCATTTTTAAAAGTCGATTCCACAGCAACTAATAGAGCTTTGCGATCGCAATCACTTCCAGAATGTGCAAAAGATATTCTAGTTTCATAACAGAACAGCAGGGACCTGCCAAAGTTAAACCATTTGGCCAGGAGAGCCCTTTTATGCAGACTTTTGCCAGATTTCGATACCCAAAATTTTTGCGATTTTCACAGATTTTTTTTCAAAAGCCGATTCCAAAGCAACTAATAGAGCTTTGCGATCGCAATCACTTCCAGAATCTGCCCCACGAAGTCTACTTTCCTGATAAAGCACGAGGGACCTGCCAAAGTTAAACCATTTGGCCAGGAGAGCCCTTTTATGAAGGCATGTGCTCGATTTCGTCGCGAAATTTTTTTGGCGAATTTTACGCCCTCTCATTTTTAAAAGTCGATTCCACAGCAACTAATAGAGCTTTGCGATCGCAATCACTTCCAGAATGTGCAAAAGATATTCTAGTTTCATAACAGAACAGCAGGGACCTGCCAAAGTTAAACCATTTGGCCAGGAGAGCCCTTTTATGCAGACTTTTGCCAGATTTCGATACCCAAAATTTTTGCGATTTTCACAGATTTTTTTTCAAAAGCCGATTCCAAAGCAACTAATAGAGCTTTGCGATCGCAATCACTTCCAGAATCTGCCCCACGAAGTCTACTTTCCTGATAAAGCACGAGGGACCTGCCAAAGTTAAACCATTTGGCCAGGAGAGCCCTTTTATGAAGGCATGTGCTCGATTTCGTCGCGAAATTTTTTTGGCGAATTTTACGCCCTCTCATTTTTAAAAGTCGATTCCACAGCAACTAATAGAGCTTTGCGATCGCAATCACTTCCAGAATGTGCAAAAGATATTCTAGTTTCATAACAGAACAGCAGGGACCTGAAAAAGTTAAACCATTTGGCCAGGAGAGCCCTTTTATGCAGACTTTTGCCAGATTTCGATACCCAAAATTTTTGCGATTTTCACAGATTTTTTTTCAAAAGCCGATTCCAAAGCAACTAATAGAGCTTTGCGATCGCAATCACTTCCAGAATCTGCCCCACGAAGTCTACTTTCCTGATAAAGCACGAGGGACCTGCCAAAGTTAAACCATTTGGCCAGGAGAGCCCTTTTATGAAGGCATGTGCTCGATTTCGTCGCGAAATTTTTTTGGCGAATTTTACGCCCTCTTATTTTTAAAAGTCGATTCCACAGCAACTAATAGAGCTTTGCGATCGCAATCACTTCCAGAATATGCAAAATATATTCTAGTTTCATAACAGAACAGCAGGGACCTGCCAAAGTTAAACCATTTGGCCAGGAGAGCCCTTTTATGCAGACTTTTGCCAGATTTCGATACCCAAAATTTTTGCGATTTTCACAGATTTTTTTTCAAAAGCCGATTCCAAAGCAACTAATAGAGCTTTGCGATCGCAATCACTTCCAGAATCTGCCCCACGAAGTCTACTTTCCTGATAAAGCACGAGGGACCTGCCAAAGTTAAACCATTTGGCCAGGAGAGCCCTTTTATGAAGGCATGTGCTCGATTTCGTCGCGAAATTTTTTTGGCGAATTTTACGCCCTCTCATTTTTAAAAGTCGATTCCACAGCAACTAATAGAGCTTTGCGATCGCAATCACTTCCAGAATGTGCAAAAGATATTCTAGTTTCATAACAGAACAGCAGGGACCTGCCAAAGTTAAACCATTTGGCCAGGAGAGCCCTTTTATGCAGACTTTTGCCAGATTTCGATACCCAAAATTTTTGCGATTTTCACAGATTTTTTTTCAAAAGCCGATTCCAAAGCAACTAATAGAGCTTTGCGATCGCAATCACTTCCAGAATCTGCCCCACGAAGTCTACTTTCCTGATAAAGCACGAGGGACCTGCCAAAGTTAAACCATTTGGCCAGGAGAGCCCTTTTATGAAGGCATGTGCTCGATTTCGTCGCGAAATTTTTTTGGCGAATTTTACGCCCTCTCATTTTTAAAAGTCGATTCCACAGCAACTAATAGAGCTTTGCGATCGCAATCACTTCCAGAATGTGCAAAAGATATTCTAGTTTCATAACAGAACAGCAGGGACCTGCCAAAGTTAAACCATTTGGCCAGGAGAGCCCTTTTATGCAGACTTTTGCCAGATTTCGATACCCAAAATTTTTGCGATTTTCACAGATTTTTTTTCAAAAGCCGATTCCAAAGCAACTAATAGAGCTTTGCGATCGCAATCACTTCCAGAATCTGCCCCACGAAGTCTACCTTCCTGATAAAGCACGAGGGACCTGCCAAAGTTAAACCATTTGGCCAGGAGAGCCCTTTTATGAAGGCATGTGCTCGATTTCGTCGCGAAATTTTTTTGGCGAATTTTACGCCCTCTCATTTTTAAAAGTCGATTCCACAGCAACTAATAGAGCTTTGCGATCGCAATCACTTCCAGAATGTGCAAAAGATATTCTAGTTTCATAACAGAACAGCAGGGACCTGCCAAAGTTAAACCATTTGGCCAGGAGAGCCCTTTTATGCAGACTTTTGCCAGATTTCGATACCCAAAATTTTTGCGATTTTCACAGATTTTTTTTCAAAAGCCGATTCCAAAGCAACTAATAGAGCTTTGCGATCGCAATCACTTCCAGAATCTGCCCCACGAAGTCTACTTTCCTGATAAAGCACGAGGGACCTGCCAAAGTTAAACCATTTGGCCAGGAGAGCCCTTTTATGAAGGCATGTGCTCGATTTCGTCGCGAAATTTTTTTGGCGAATTTTACGCCCTCTCATTTTTAAAAGTCGATTCCACAGCAACTAATAGAGCTTTGCGATCGCAATCACTTCCAGAATGTGCAAAATATATTCTAGTTTCATAACAGAACAGCAGGGACCTGCCAAAGTTAAACGATTTGGCCAGGAGAGCCCTTTTATGCAGACTTTTGCCAGATTTCGATACCCAAAATTTTTGCGATTTTCACAGATTTTTTTTCAAAAGCCGATTCCAAAGCAACTAATAGAGCTTTGCGATCGCAATCACTTCCAGAATCTGCCCCACGAAGTCTACTTTCCTGATAAAGCACGAGGGACCTGCCAAAGTTAAACCATTTGGCCAGGAGAGCCCTTTTATGAAGGCATGTGCTCGATTTCGTCGCGAAATTTTTTTGGCGAATTTTACGCCCTCTCATTTTTAAAAGTCGATTCCACAGCAACTAATAGAGCTTTGCGATCGCAATCACTTCCAGAATGTGCAAAAGATATTCTAGTTTCATAACAGAACAGCAGGGACCTGCCAAAGTTAAAAAACCATTTGGCCAGGAGAGCTCTTTTATGCAGACTTTTGCCAGATTTCGATACCCAAAATTTTTGCGATTTTCACAGATTTTTTTTCAAAAGCCGATTCCAAAGCAACTAATAGAGCTTTGCGATCGCAATCACTTCCAGAATCTGCCCCACGAAGTCTACTTTCCTGATAAAGCACGAGGGACCTGCCAAAGTTAAACCATTTGGCCAGGAGAGCCCTTTTATGAAGGCATGTGCTCGATTTCGTCGCGAAATTTTTTTGGCGAATTTTACGCCCTCTCATTTTTAAAAGTCGATTCCACAGCAACTAATAGAGCTTTGCGATCGCAATCACTTCCAGAATGTGCAAAAGATATTCTAGTTTCATAACAGAACAGCAGGGACCTGCCAAAGTTAAACCATTTGGCCAGGAGAGCCCTTTTATGCAGACTTTTGCCAGATTTCGATACCCAAAATTTTTGCGATTTTCACAGATTTTTTTTCAAAAGCCGATTCCAAAGCAACTAATAGAGCTTTGCGATCGCAATCACTTCCAGAATCTGCCCCACGAAGTCTACTTTCCTGATAAAGCACGAGGGACCTGCCAAAGTTAAACCATTTGGCCAGGAGAGCCCTTTTATGAAGGCATGCGCTCGATTTCGTCGCGAAATTTTTTTGGCGAATTTTACGCCCTCTCATTTTTAAAAGTCGATTCCACAGCAACTAATAGAGCTTTGCGATCGCAATCACTTCCAGAATGTGCAAAAGATATTCTAGTTTCATAACAGAACAGCAGGGACCTGCCAAAGTTAAACCATTTGGCCAGGAGAGCCCTTTTATGCAGACTTTTGCCAGATTTCGATACCCAAAATTTTTGCGATTTTCACAGATTTTTTTTCAAAAGCCGATTCCAAAGCAACTAATAGAGCTTTGCGATCGCAATCACTTCCAGAATCTGCCCCACGAAGTCTACTTTCCTGATAAAGCACGAGGGACCTGCCAAAGTTAAACCATTTGGCCAGGAGAGCCCTTTTATGCAGACTTTTGCCAGATTTCGATACCCAAAATTTTTGCGATTTTCACAGATTTTTTTTCAAAAGCCGATTCCAAAGCAACTAATAGAGCTTTGCGATCGCAATCACTTCCAGAATCTGCCCCACGAAGTCTACTTTCCTGATAAAGCACGAGGGACCTGCCAAAGTTAAACCATTTGGCCAGGAGAGCCCTTTTATGAAGGCATGTGCTCGATTTCGTCGCGAAATTTTTTTCGCGAATTTTACGCCCTCTCATTTTTAAAAGTCGATTCCACAGCAACTAATAGAGCTTTGCGATCGCAATCACTTCCAGAATGTGCAAAAGATATTCTAGTTTCATAACAGAACAGCAGGGACCTGCCAAAGTTAAACCATTTGGCCAGGAGAGCCCTTTTATGCAGACTTTTGCCAGATTTCGATACCCAAAATTTTTGCGATTTTCACAGATTTTTTTTCAAAAGCCGATTCCAAAGCAACTAATAGAGCTTTGCGATCGCAATCACTTCCAGAATCTGCCCCACGAAGTCTACTTTCCTGATAAAGCACGAGGGACCTGCCAAAGTTAAACCATTTGGCCAGGAGAGCCCTTTTATGAAGGCATGTGCTCGATTTCGTCGCGAAATTTTTTTGGCGAATTTTACGCCCTCTCATTTTTAAAAGTCGATTCCACAGCAACTAATAGAGCTTTGCGATCGCAATCACTTCCAGAATGTGCAAAAGATATTCTAGTTTCATAACAGAACAGCAGGGACCTGCCAAAGTTAAACCATTTGGCCAGGAGAGCCCTTTTATGCAGACTTTTGCCAGATTTCGATACCCAAAATTTTTGCGATTTTCACAGATTTTTTTTCAAAAGCCGATTCCAAAGCAACTAATAGAGCTTTGCGATCGCAATCACTTCCAGAATCTGCCCCACGAAGTCTACTTTCCTGATAAAGCACGAGGGACCTGCCAAAGTTAAACCATTTGGCCAGGAGAGCCCTTTTATGAAGGCATGTGCTCGATTTCGTCGCGAAATTTTTTTGGCGAATTTTACGCCCTCTCATTTTTAAAAGTCGATTCCACAGCAACTAATAGAGCTTTGCGATCGCAATCACTTCCAGAATGTGCAAAAGATATTCTAGTTTCATAACAGAACAGCAGGGACCTGCCAAAGTTAAACCATTTGGCCAGGAGAGCCCTTTTATGCAGACTTTTGCCAGATTTCGATACCCAAAATTTTTGCGATTTTCACAGATTTTTTTTCAAAAGCCGATTCCAAAGCAACTAATAGAGCTTTGCGATCGCAATCACTTCCAGAATCTGCCCCACGAAGTCTACTTTCCTGATAAAGCACGAGGGACCTGCCAAAGTTAAACCATTTGGCCAGGAGAGCCCTTTTATGAAGGCATGTGCTCGATTTCGTCGCGAAATTTTTTTGGCGAATTTTACGCCCTCTCATTTTTAAAAGTCGATTCCACAGCAACTAATAGAGCTTTGCGATCGCAATCACTTCCAGAATGTGCAAAAGATATTCTAGTTTCATAACAGAACAGCAGGGACCTGCCAAAGTTAAACCATTTGGCCAGGAGAGCCCTTTTATGCAGACTTTTGCCAGATTTCGATACCCAAAATTTTTGCGATTTTCACAGATTTTTTTTCAAAAGCCGATTCCAAAGCAACTAATAGAGCTTTGCGATCGCAATCACTTCCAGAATCTGCCCCACGAAGTCTACTTTCCTGATAAAGCACGAGGGACCTGCCAAAGTTAAACCATTTGGCCAGGAGAGCCCTTTTATGAAGGCATGTGCTCGATTTCGTCGCGAAATTTTTTTGGCGAATTTTACGCCCTCTCATTTTTAAAAGTCGATTCCACAGCAACTAATAGAGCTTTGCGATCGCAATCACTTCCAGAATGTGCAAAAGATATTCTAGTTTCATAACAGAACAGCAGGGACCTGCCAAAGTTAAACCATTTGGCCAGGAGAGCCCTTTTATGCAGACTTTTGCCAGATTTCGATACCCAAAATTTTTGCGATTTTCACAGATTTTTTTTCAAAAGCCGATTCCAAAGCAACTAATAGAGCTTTGCGATCGCAATCACTTCCAGAATCTGCCCCACGAAGTCTACTTTCCTGATAAAGCACGAGGGACCTGCCAAAGTTAAACCATTTGGCCAGGAGAGCCCTTTTATGAAGGCATGTGCTCGATTTCGTCGCGAAATTTTTTTGGCGAATTTTACGCCCTCTCATTTTTAAAAGTCGATTCCACAGCAACTAATAGAGCTTTGCGATCGCAATCACTTCCAGAATGTGCAAAAGATATTCTAGTTTCATAACAGAACAGCAGGGACCTGAAAAAGTTAAACCATTTGGCCAGGAGAGCCCTTTTATGCAGACTTTTGCCAGATTTCGATACCCAAAATTTTTGCGATTTTCACAGATTTTTTTTCAAAAGCCGATTCCAAAGCAACTAATAGAGCTTTGCGATCGCAATCACTTCCAGAATCTGCCCCACGAAGTCTACTTTCCTGATAAAGCACGAGGGACCTGCCAAAGTTAAACCATTTGGCCAGGAGAGCCCTTTTATGAAGGCATGTGCTCGATTTCGTCGCGAAATTTTTTTGGCGAATTTTACGCCCTCTCATTTTTAAAAGTCGATTCCACAGCAACTAATAGAGCTTTGCGATCGCAATCACTTCCAGAATGTGCAAAAGATATTCTAGTTTCATAACAGAACAGCAGGGACCTGCCAAAGTTAAACCATTTGGCCAGGAGAGCCCTTTTATGCAGACTTTTGCCAGATTTCGATACCCAAAATTTTTGCGATTTTCACAGATTTTTTTTCAAAAGCCGATTCCAAAGCAACTAATAGAGCTTTGCGATCGCAATCACTTCCAGAATCTGCCCCACGAAGTCTACTTTCCTGATAAAGCACGAGGGACCTGCCAAAGTTAAACCATTTGGCCAGGAGAGCCCTTTTATGAAGGCATGCGCTCGATTTCGTCGCGAAATTTTTTTGGCGAATTTTACGCCCTCTCATTTTTAAAAGTCGATTCCACAGCAACTAATAGAGCTTTGCGATCGCAATCACTTCCAGAATGTGCAAAAGATATTCTAGTTTCATAACAGAACAGCAGGGACCTGCCAAAGTTAAACCATTTGGCCAGGAGAGCCCTTTTATGCAGACTTTTGCCAGATTTCGATACCCAAAATTTTTGCGATTTTCACAGATTTTTTTTCAAAAGCCGATTCCAAAGCAACTAATAGAGCTTTGCGATCGCAATCACTTCCAGAATCTGCCCCACGAAGTCTACTTTCCTGATAAAGCACGAGGGACCTGCCAAAGTTAAACCATTTGGCCAGGAGAGCCCTTTTATGCAGACTTTTGCCAGATTTCGATACCCAAAATTTTTGCGATTTTCACAGATTTTTTTTCAAAAGCCGATTCCAAAGCAACTAATAGAGCTTTGCGATCGCAATCACTTCCAGAATCTGCCCCACGAAGTCTACTTTCCTGATAAAGCACGAGGGACCTGCCAAAGTTAAACCATTTGGCCAGGAGAGCCCTTTTATGAAGGCATGTGCTCGATTTCGTCGCGAAATTTTTTTCGCGAATTTTACGCCCTCTCATTTTTAAAAGTCGATTCCACAGCAACTAATAGAGCTTTGCGATCGCAATCACTTCCAGAATGTGCAAAAGATATTCTAGTTTCATAACAGAACAGCAGGGACCTGCCAAAGTTAAACCATTTGGCCAGGAGAGCCCTTTTATGCAGACTTTTGCCAGATTTCGATACCCAAAATTTTTGCGATTTTCACAGATTTTTTTTCAAAAGCCGATTCCAAAGCAACTAATAGAGCTTTGCGATCGCAATCACTTCCAGAATCTGCCCCACGAAGTCTACTTTCCTGATAAAGCACGAGGGACCTGCCAAAGTTAAACCATTTGGCCAGGAGAGCCCTTTTATGAAGGCATGTGCTCGATTTCGTCGCGAAATTTTTTTGGCGAATTTTACGCCCTCTCATTTTTAAAAGTCGATTCCACAGCAACTAATAGAGCTTTGCGATCGCAATCACTTCCAGAATGTGCAAAAGATATTCTAGTTTCATAACAGAACAGCAGGGACCTGCCAAAGTTAAACCATTTGGCCAGGAGAGCCCTTTTATGCAGACTTTTGCCAGATTTCGATACCCAAAATTTTTGCGATTTTCACAGATTTTTTTTCAAAAGCCGATTCCAAAGCAACTAATAGAGCTTTGCGATCGCAATCACTTCCAGAATCTGCCCCACGAAGTCTACTTTCCTGATAAAGCACGAGGGACCTGCCAAAGTTAAACCATTTGGCCAGGAGAGCCCTTTTATGAAGGCATGTGCTCGATTTCGTCGCGAAATTTTTTTGGCGAATTTTACGCCCTCTCATTTTTAAAAGTCGATTCCACAGCAACTAATAGAGCTTTGCGATCGCAATCACTTCCAGAATGTGCAAAAGATATTCTAGTTTCATAACAGAACAGCAGGGACCTGCCAAAGTTAAACCATTTGGCCAGGAGAGCCCTTTTATGCAGACTTTTGCCAGATTTCGATACCCAAAATTTTTGCGATTTTCACAGATTTTTTTTCAAAAGCCGATTCCAAAGCAACTAATAGAGCTTTGCGATCGCAATCACTTCCAGAATCTGCCCCACGAAGTCTACTTTCCTGATAAAGCACGAGGGACCTGCCAAAGTTAAACCATTTGGCCAGGAGAGCCCTTTTATGAAGGCATGTGCTCGATTTCGTCGCGAAATTTTTTTGGCGAATTTTACGCCCTCTCATTTTTAAAAGTCGATTCCACAGCAACTAATAGAGCTTTGCGATCGCAATCACTTCCAGAATGTGCAAAAGATATTCTAGTTTCATAACAGAACAGCAGGGACCTGCCAAAGTTAAACCATTTGGCCAGGAGAGCCCTTTTATGCAGACTTTTGCCAGATTTCGATACCCAAAATTTTTGCGATTTTCACAGATTTTTTTTCAAAAGCCGATTCCAAAGCAACTAATAGAGCTTTGCGATCGCAATCACTTCCAGAATCTGCCCCACGAAGTCTACTTTCCTGATAAAGCACGAGGGACCTGCCAAAGTTAAACCATTTGGCCAGGAGAGCCCTTTTATGAAGGCATGTGCTCGATTTCGTCGCGAAATTTTTTTGGCGAATTTTACGCCCTCTCATTTTTAAAAGTCGATTCCACAGCAACTAATAGAGCTTTGCGATCGCAATCACTTCCAGAATGTGCAAAAGATATTCTAGTTTCATAACAGAACAGCAGGGACCTGCCAAAGTTAAACCATTTGGCCAGGAGAGCCCTTTTATGCAGACTTTTGCCAGATTTCGATACCCAAAATTTTTGCGATTTTCACAGATTTTTTTTCAAAAGCCGATTCCAAAGCAACTAATAGAGCTTTGCGATCGCAATCACTTCCAGAATCTGCCCCACGAAGTCTACTTTCCTGATAAAGCACGAGGGACCTGCCAAAGTTAAACCATTTGGCCAGGAGAGCCCTTTTATGAAGGCATGTGCTCGATTTCGTCGCGAAATTTTTTTGGCGAATTTTACGCCCTCTCATTTTTAAAAGTCGATTCCACAGCAACTAATAGAGCTTTGCGATCGCAATCACTTCCAGAATGTGCAAAAGATATTCTAGTTTCATAACAGAACAGCAGGGACCTGAAAAAGTTAAACCATTTGGCCAGGAGAGCCCTTTTATGCAGACTTTTGCCAGATTTCGATACCCAAAATTTTTGCGATTTTCACAGATTTTTTTTCAAAAGCCGATTCCAAAGCAACTAATAGAGCTTTGCGATCGCAATCACTTCCAGAATCTGCCCCACGAAGTCTACTTTCCTGATAAAGCACGAGGGACCTGCCAAAGTTAAACCATTTGGCCAGGAGAGCCCTTTTATGAAGGCATGTGCTCGATTTCGTCGCGAAATTTTTTTGGCGAATTTTACGCCCTCTTATTTTTAAAAGTCGATTCCACAGCAACTAATAGAGCTTTGCGATCGCAATCACTTCCAGAATGTGCAAAATATATTCTAGTTTCATAACAGAACAGCAGGGACCTGCCAAAGTTAAACCATTTGGCCAGGAGAGCCCTTTTATGCAGACTTTTGCCAGATTTCGATACCCAAAATTTTTGCGATTTTCACAGATTTTTTTTCAAAAGCCGATTCCAAAGCAACTAATAGAGCTTTGCGATCGCAATCACTTCCAGAATCTGCCCCACGAAGTCTACTTTCCTGATAAAGCACGAGGGACCTGCCAAAGTTAAACCATTTGGCCAGGAGAGCCCTTTTATGAAGGCATGCGCTCGATTTCGTCGCGAAATTTTTTTGGCGAATTTTACGCCCTCTCATTTTTAAAAGTCGATTCCACAGCAACTAATAGAGCTTTGCGATCGCAATCACTTCCAGAATGTGCAAAAGATATTCTAGTTTCATAACAGAACAGCAGGGACCTGCCAAAGTTAAACCATTTGGCCAGGAGAGCCCTTTTATGCAGACTTTTGCCAGATTTCGATACCCAAAATTTTTGCGATTTTCACAGATTTTTTTTCAAAAGCCGATTCCAAAGCAACTAATAGAGCTTTGCGATCGCAATCACTTCCAGAATCTGCCCCACGAAGTCTACTTTCCTGATAAAGCACGAGGGACCTGCCAAAGTTAAACCATTTGGCCAGGAGAGCCCTTTTATGAAGGCATGTGCTCGATTTCGTCGCGAAATTTTTTTGGCGAATTTTACGCCCTCTCATTTTTAAAAGTCGATTCCACAGCAACTAATAGAGCTTTGCGATCGCAATCACTTCCAGAATGTGCAAAAGATATTCTAGTTTCATAACAGAACAGCAGGGACCTGCCAAAGTTAAACCATTTGGCCAGGAGAGCCCTTTTATGCAGACTTTTGCCAGATTTCGATACCCAAAATTTTTGCGATTTTCACAGATTTTTTTTCAAAAGCCGATTCCAAAGCAACTAATAGAGCTTTGCGATCGCAATCACTTCCAGAATCTGCCCCACGAAGTCTACCTTCCTGATAAAGCACGAGGGACCTGCCAAAGTTAAACCATTTGGCCAGGAGAGCCCTTTTATGAAGGCATGTGCTCGATTTCGTCGCGAAATTTTTTTGGCGAATTTTACGCCCTCTCATTTTTAAAAGTCGATTCCACAGCAACTAATAGAGCTTTGCGATCGCAATCACTTCCAGAATGTGCAAAAGATATTCTAGTTTCATAACAGAACAGCAGGGACCTGCCAAAGTTAAACCATTTGGCCAGGAGAGCCCTTTTATGCAGACTTTTGCCAGATTTCGATACCCAAAATTTTTGCGATTTTCACAGATTTTTTTTCAAAAGCCGATTCCAAAGCAACTAATAGAGCTTTGCGATCGCAATCACTTCCAGAATCTGCCCCACGAAGTCTACTTTCCTGATAAAGCACGAGGGACCTGCCAAAGTTAAACCATTTGGCCAGGAGAGCCCTTTTATGAAGGCATGTGCTCGATTTCGTCGCGAAATTTTTTTGGCGAATTTTACGCCCTCTCATTTTTAAAAGTCGATTCCACAGCAACTAATAGAGCTTTGCGATCGCAATCACTTCCAGAATGTGCAAAATATATTCTAGTTTCATAACAGAACAGCAGGGACCTGCCAAAGTTAAACCATTTGGCCAGGAGAGCCCTTTTATGCAGACTTTTGCCAGATTTCGATACCCAAAATTTTTGCGATTTTCACAGATTTTTTTTCAAAAGCCGATTCCAAAGCAACTAATAGAGCTTTGCGATCGCAATCACTTCCAGAATCTGCCCCACGAAGTCTACTTTCCTGATAAAGCACGAGGGACCTGCCAAAGTTAAACCATTTGGCCAGGAGAGCCCTTTTATGAAGGCATGCGCTCGATTTCGTCGCGAAATTTTTTTGGCGAATTTTACGCCCTCTCATTTTTAAAAGTCGATTCCACAGCAACTAATAGAGCTTTGCGATCGCAATCACTTCCAGAATGTGCAAAAGATATTCTAGTTTCATAACAGAACAGCAGGGACCTGCCAAAGTTAAACCATTTGGCCAGGAGAGCCCTTTTATGCAGACTTTTGCCAGATTTCGATACCCAAAATTTTTGCGATTTTCACAGATTTTTTTTCAAAAGCCGATTCCAAAGCAACTAATAGAGCTTTGCGATCGCAATCACTTCCAGAATCTGCCCCACGAAGTCTACTTTCCTGATAAAGCACGAGGGACCTGCCAAAGTTAAACCATTTGGCCAGGAGAGCCCTTTTATGCAGACTTTTGCCAGATTTCGATACCCAAAATTTTTGCGATTTTCACAGATTTTTTTTCAAAAGCCGATTCCAAAGCAACTAATAGAGCTTTGCGATCGCAATCACTTCCAGAATCTGCCCCACGAAGTCTACTTTCCTGATAAAGCACGAGGGACCTGCCAAAGTTAAACCATTTGGCCAGGAGAGCCCTTTTATGAAGGCATGTGCTCGATTTCGTCGCGAAATTTTTTTCGCGAATTTTACGCCCTCTCATTTTTAAAAGTCGATTCCACAGCAACTAATAGAGCTTTGCGATCGCAATCACTTCCAGAATGTGCAAAAGATATTCTAGTTTCATAACAGAACAGCAGGGATCTGCCAAAGTTAAACCATTTGGCCAGGAGAGCCCTTTTATGCAGACTTTTGCCAGATTTCGATACCCAAAATTTTTGCGATTTTCACAGATTTTTTTTCAAAAGCCGATTCCAAAGCAACTAATAGAGCTTTGCGATCGCAATCACTTCCAGAATCTGCCCCACGAAGTCTACTTTCCTGATAAAGCACGAGGGACCTGCCAAAGTTAATCCATTTGGCCAGGAGAGCCCTTTTATGAAGGCATGTGCTCGATTTCGTCGCGAAATTTTTTTGGCGAATTTTACGCCCTCTCATTTTTAAAAGTCGATTCCACAGCAACTAATAGAGCTTTGCGATCGCAATCACTTCCAGAATGTGCAAAAGATATTCTAGTTTCATAACAGAACAGCAGGGACCTGAAAAAGTTAAACCATTTGGCCAGAAGAGCCCTTTTATGCAGACTTTTGCCAGATTTCGATACCCAAAATTTTTGCGATTTTCACAGATTTTTTTTCAAAAGCCGATTCCAAAGCAACTAATAGAGCTTTGCGATCGCAATCACTTCCAGAATCTGCCCCACGAAGTCTACTTTCCTGATAAAGCACGAGGGACCTGCCAAAGTTAAACCATTTGGCCAGGAGAGCCCTTTTATGAAGGCATGTGCTCGATTTCGTCGCGAAATTTTTTTGGCGAATTTTACGCCCTCTCATTTTTTAAAGTCGATTCCACAGCAACTAATAGAGCTTTGCGATCGCAATCACTTCCAGAATGTGCAAAAGATATTCTAGTTTCATAACAGAACAGCAGGGACCTGCCAAAGTTAAACCATTTGGCCAGGAGAGCCCTTTTATGCAGACTTTTGCCAGATTTCGATACCCAAAATTTTTGCGATTTTCACAGATTTTTTTTCAAAAGCCGATTCCAAAGCAACTAATAGAGCTTTGCGATCGCAATCACTTCCAGAATCTGCCCCACGAAGTCTACTTTCCTGATAAAGCACGAGGGACCTGCCAAAGTTAAACCATTTGGCCAGGAGAGCCCTTTTATGAAGGCATGTGCTCGATTTCGTCGCGAAATTTTTTTGGCGAATTTTACGCCCTCTCATTTTTAAAAGTCGATTCCACAGCAACTAATAGAGCTTTGCGATCGCAATCACTTCCAGAATGTGCAAAATATATTCTAGTTTCATAACAGAACAGCAGGGACCTGCCAAAGTTAAACCATTTGGCCAGGAGAGCCCTTTTATGCAGACTTTTGCCAGATTTCGATACCCAAAATTTTTGCGATTTTCACAGATTTTTTTTCAAAAGCCGATTCCAAAGCAACTAATAGAGCTTTGCGATCGCAATCACTTCCAGAATCTGCCCCACGAAGTCTACTTTCCTGATAAAGCACGAAGGACCTGCCAAAATTAAACCATTTGGCCAGGAGAGCCCTTTTATGAAGGCATGTGCTCGATTTCGTCGCGAAATTTTTTTGGCGAATTTTACGCCCTCTCATTTTTAAAAGTCGATTCCACAGCAACTAATAGAGCTTTGCGATCGCAATCACTTCCAGAATGTGCAAAAGATATTCTAGTTTCATAACAGAACAGCAGGGACCTGCCAAAGTTAAACCATTTGGCCAGGAGAGCCCTTTTATGCAGACTTTTGCCAGATTTCGATACCCAAAATTTTTGCGATTTTCACAGATTTTTTTTCAAAAGCCGATTCCAAAGCAACTAATAGAGCTTTGCGCTCGCAATCACTTCCAGAATCTGCCCCACGAAGTCTACTTTCCTGATAAAGCACGAGGGACCTGCCAAAGTTAAACCATTTGGCCAGGAGAGCCCTTTTATGCAGACTTTTGCCAGATTTCGATACCCAAAATTTTTGCGATTTTCACAGATTTTTTTTCAAAAGCCGATTCCAAAGCAACTAATAGAGCTTTGCGATCGCAATCACTTCCAGAATCTGCCCCACGAAGTCTACTTTCCTGATAAAGCACGAGGGACCTGCCAAAGTTAAACCATTTGGCCAGGAGAGCCCTTTTATGAAGGCATGTGCTCGATTTCGTCGCGAAATTTTTTTGGCGAATTTTACGCCCTCTCATTTTTAAAAGTCGATTCCACAGCAACTAATAGAGCTTTGCGATCGCAATCACTTCCAGAATGTGCAAAAGATATTCTAGTTTCATAACAGAACAGCAGGGACCTGCCAAAGTTAAACCATTTGGCCAGGAGAGCCCTTTTATGCAGACTTTTGCCAGATTTCGATACCCAAAATTTTTGCGATTTTCACAGATTTTTTTTCAAAAGCCGATTCCAAAGCAACTAATAGAGCTTTGCGATCGCAATCACTTCCAGAATCTGCCCCACGAAGTCTACTTTCCTGATAAAGCACGAGGGACCTGCCAAAGTTAAACCATTTGGCCAGGAGAGCCCTTTTATGAAGGCATGTGCTCGATTTCGTCGCGAAATTTTTTTGGCGAATTTTACGCCCTCTCATTTTTAAAAGTCGATTCCACAGCAACTAATAGAGCTTTGCGATCGCAATCACTTCCAGAATGTGCAAAAGATATTCTAGTTTCATAACAGAACAGCAGGGACCTGCCAAAGTTAAACCATTTGGCCAGGAGAGCCCTTTTATGCAGACTTTTGCCAGATTTCGATACCCAAAATTTTTGCGATTTTCACAGATTTTTTTTCAAAAGCCGATTCCAAAGCAACTAATAGAGCTTTGCGATCGCAATCACTTCCAGAATCTGCCCCACGAAGTCTACTTTCCTGATAAAGCACGAGGGACCTGCCAAAGTTAAACCATTTGGCCAGGAGAGCCCTTTTATGAAGGCATGTGCTCGATTTTGTCGCGAAATTTTTTTGGCGAATTTTACGCCCTCTCATTTTTAAAAGTCGATTCCACAGCAACTAATAGAGCTTTGCGATCGCAATCACTTCCAGAATGTGCAAAAGATATTCTAGTTTCATAACAGAACAGCAGGGACCTGCCAAAGTTAAACCATTTGGCCAGGAGAGCCCTTTTATGCAGACTTTTGCCAGATTTCGATACCCAAAATTTTTGCGATTTTCACAGATTTTTTTTCAAAAGCCGATTCCAAAGCAACTAATAGAGCTTTGCGATCGCAATCACTTCCAGAATCTGCCCCACGAAGTCTACTTTCCTGATAAAGCACGAGGGACCTTCCAAAGTTAAACCATTTGGCCAGGAGAGCCCTTTTATGAAGGCATGTGCTCGATTTCGTCGCGAAATTTTTTTGGCGAATTTTACGCCCTCTCATTTTTAAAAGTCGATTCCACAGCAACTAATAGAGCTTTGCGATCGCAATCACTTCCAGAATGTGCAAAAGATATTCTAGTTTCATAACAGAACAGCAGGGACCTGCCAAAGTTAAACCATTTGGCCAGGAGAGCCCTTTTATGCAGACTATTGCCAGATTTCGATACCCAAAATTTTTGCGATTTTCACAGATTTTTTTTCAAAAGCCGATTCCAAAGCAACTAATAGAGCTTTGCGATCGCAATCACTTCCAGAATCTGCCCCACGAAGTCTACTTTCCTGATAAAGCACGAGGGACCTGCCAAAGTTAAACCATTTGGCCAAGAGAGCCCTTTTATGAAGGCATGTGCTCGATTTCGTCGCGAAATTTTTTTGGCGAATTTTACGCCCTCTCATTTTTAAAAGTCGATTCCACAGCAACTAATAGAGCTTTGCAATCGCAATCACTTCCAGAATGTGCAAAAGATATTCTAGTTTCATAACAGAACAGCAGGGACCTGCCAAAGTTAAACCATTTGGCCAGGAGAGCCCTTTTATGCAGACTTTTGCCAGATTTCGATACCCAAAATTTTTGCGATTTTCACAGATTTTTTTTCAAAAGCCGATTCCAAAGCAACTAATAGAGCTTTGCGATCGCAATCACTTCCAGAATCTGCACCACGAAGTCTACTTTCCTGATAAAGCACGAGGGACCTGCCAAAGTTAAACCATTTGGCCAGGAGGGCCCTTTTATGAAGGCATGTGCTCGATTTCGTCGCGAAATTTTTTTGGCGAATTTTACGCCCTCTCATTTTTAAAAGTCGATTCCACAGCAACTAATAGAGCTTTGCGATCGCAATCACTTCCAGAATGTGCAAAAGATATTCTAGTTTCATAACAGAACAGCAGGGACCTGCCAAAGTTAAACCATTTGGCCAGGAGAGCCCTTTTATGCAGACTTTTGCCAGATTTCGATACCCAAAATTTTTGCGATTTTCACAGATTTTTTTTCAAAAGCCGATTCCAAAGCAACTAATAGAGCTTTGCGATCGCAATCACTTCCAGAATCTGCCCCACGAAGTCTACTTTCCTGATAAAGCACGAGGGACCTGCCAAAGTTATACCACTTGGCCAGGAGAGCCCTTTTATGAAGGCATGTGCTCGATTTCGTCGCGAAATTTTTTTGGCGAATTTTACGCCCTCTCATTTTTAAAAGTCGATTCCACAGCAACTAATAGAGCTTTGCGATCGCAATCACTTCCAGAATGTGCAAAAGATATTCTAGTTTCATAACAGAACAGCAGGGACCTGCCAAAGTTAAACCATTTGGCCAGGAGAGCCCTTTTATGCAGACTTTTGCCAGATTTCGATACCCAAAATTTTTGCGATTTTCACAGATTTTTTTTCAAAAGCCGATTCCAAAGCAACTAATAGAGCTTTGCGATCGCAATCACTTCCAGAATCTGCCCCACGAAGTCTACTTTCCTGATAAAGCACGAGGGACCTGCCAAAGTTAAACCATTTGGCCAGGAGAGCCCTTTTATGAAGGCATGTGCTCGATTTCGTCGCGAAATTTTTTTGGCGAATTTTACGCCCTCTCATTTTTAAAAGTCGATTCCACAGCAACTAATAGAGCTTTGCGATCGCAATCACTTCCAGAATATGCAAAAGATATTCTAGTTTCATAACAGAACAGCAGGGACCTGCCAAAGTTAAACCATTTGGCCAGGAGAGCCCTTTTATGCAGACTTTTGCCAGATTTCGATACCCAAAATTTTTGCGATTTTCACAGATTTTTTTTCAAAAGCCGATTCCAAAGCAACTAATAGAGCTTTGCGATCGCAATCACTTCCAGAATCTGCCCCACGAAGTCTACTTTCCTGATAAAGCACGAGGGACCTGCCAAAGTTAAACCATTTGGCCAGGAGAGCCCTTTTATGAAGGCATGTGCTCGATTTCGTCGCGAAATTTTTTTGGCGAATTTTACGCCCTCTCATTTTTAAAAGTCGATTCCACAGCAACTAATAGAGCTTTGCGATCGCAATCACTTCCAGAATGTGCAAAAGATATTCTAGTTTCATAACAGAACAGCAGGGACCTGCCAAAGTTAAACCATTTGGCCAGGAGAGCCCTTTTATGCAGACTTTTGCCAGATTTCGATACCCAAAATTTTTGCGATTTTCACAGATTTTTTTTCAAAAGCCGATTCCAAAGCAACTAATAGAGCTTTGCGATCGCAATCACTTCCAGAATCTGCCTTACGAAGTCTACTTTCCTGATAAAGCACGAGGGACCTGCCAAAGTTAAACCATTTGGCCAGGAGAGCCCTTTTATGAAGGCGTGTGCTCGATTTCGTCGCGAAATTTTTTTGGCGAATTTTACGCCCTCTCATTTTTAAAAGTCGATTCCACAGCAACTAATAGAGCTTTGCGATCGCAATCACTTCCAGAATGTGCAAAAGATATTCTAGTTTCATAACAGAACAGCAGGGAACTGCCAAAGTTAAACCATTTGGCCAGGAGAGCCCTTTTATGCAGACTTTTGCCAGATTTCGATACCCAAAATTTTTGCGATTTTCACAGATTTTTTTTAAAAGCCGATTCCAAAGCAACTAATAGAGCTTTGCGATCGCAATCACTTCCAGAATCTGCCCCACGAAGTCTACTTTCCTGATAAAGCACGAGGGACCTGCCAAAGTTAAACCATTTGGCCAGGAGAGCCCTTTTATGAAGGCATGAGCTCGATTTCGTCGCGAAATTTTTTTGGCGAATTTTACGCCCTCTCATTTTTAAAAGTCGATTCCACAGCAACTAATAGAGCTTTGCGATCGCAATCACTTCCAGAATGTGCAAAAGATATTCTAGTTTCATAACAGAACAGCAGGGACCTGCCAAAGTTAAACCATTTGGCCAGGAGAGCCCTTTTATGCAGACTTTTGCCAGATTTCGATACCCAAAATTTTTGCGATTTTCACAGATTTTTTTTCAAAAGCCGATTCCAAAGCAACTAATAGAGCTTTGCGATCGCAATCACTTCCAGAATCTGCCCCACGAAGTCTACTTTCCTGATAAAGCACGAGGGACCTGCCAAAGTTAAACCATTTGGCCAGGAGAGCCCTTTTATGAAGGCATGTGCTCGATTTCGTCGCGAAATTTTTTTGGCGAATTTTACGCCCTCTCATTTTTAAAAGTCGATTCCACAGCAACTAATAGAGCTTTGCGATCGCAATCACTTCCAGAATGTGCAAAAGATATTCTAGTTTCATAACAGAACAGCAGGGACCTGCCAAAGTTAAACCATTTGGCCAGGAGAGCCCTTTTATGCAGACTTTTGCCAGATTTCGATACCCAAAATTTTTGCGATTTTCACAGATTTTTTTTCAAAAGCCGATTCCAAAGCAACTAATAGAGCTTTGCGATCGCAATCACTTCCAGAATCTGCCCCACGAAGTCTACTTTCCTGATAAAGCACGAGGGACCTGCCAAAGTTAAACCATTTGGCCAGGAGAGCCCTTTTATGAAGGCATGTGCTCGATTTCGTCGCGAAATTTTTTTGGCGAATTTTACGCCCTCTCATTTTTAAAAGTCGATTCCACAGCAACTAATAGAGCTTTGCGATCGCAATCACTTCCAGAATGTGCAAAAGATATTCTAGTTTCATAACAGAACAGCAGGGACCTGCCAAAGTTAAACCATTTGGCCAGGAGAGCCCTTTTATGCAGACTTTTGCTAGATTTCGATACCCAAAATTTTTGCGATTTTCACAGATTTTTTTTCAAAAGCCGATTCCAAAGCAACTAATAGAGCTTTGCGATCGCAATCACTTCCAGAATCTGCCCCACGAAGTCTACTTTCCTGATAAAGCACGAGGGACCTTCCAAAGTTAAACCATTTGGCCAGGAGAGCCCTTTTATGAAGGCATGTGCTCGATTTCGTCGCGAAATTTTTTTGGCGAATTTTACGCCCTCTCATTTTTAAAAGTCGATTCCACAGCAACTAATAGAGCTTTGCGATCGCAATCACTTCCAGAATGTGCAAAAGATATTCTAGTTTCATAACAGAACAGCAGGGACCTGCCAAAGTTAAACCATTTGGCCAGGAGAGCCCTTTTATGCAGACTATTGCCAGATTTCGATACCCAAAATTTTTGCGATTTTCACAGATTTTTTTTCAAAAGCCGATTCCAAAGCAACTAATAGAGCTTTGCGATCGCAATCACTTCCAGAATCTGCCCCACGAAGTCTACTTTCCTGATAAAGCACGAGGGACCTGCCAAAGTTAAACCATTTGGCCAAGAGAGCCCTTTTATGAAGGCATGTGCTCGATTTCGTCGCGAAATTTTTTTGGCGAATTTTACGCCCTCTCATTTTTAAAAGTCGATTCCACAGCAACTAATAGAGCTTTGCAATCGCAATCACTTCCAGAATGTGCAAAAGATATTCTAGTTTCATAACAGAACAGCAGGGACCTGCCAAAGTTAAACCATTTGGCCAGGAGAGCCCTTTTATGCAGACTTTTGCCAGATTTCGATACCCAAAATTTTTGCGATTTTCACAGATTTTTTTTCAAAAGCCGATTCCAAAGCAACTAATAGAGCTTTGCGATCGCAATCACTTCCAGAATCTGCACCACGAAGTCTACTTTCCTGATAAAGCACGAGGGACCTGCCAAAGTTAAACCATTTGGCCAGGAGAGCCCTTTTATGAAGGCATGTGCTCGATTTCGTCGCGAAATTTTTTTGGCGAATTTTACGCCCTCTCATTTTTAAAAGTCGATTCCACAGCAACTAATAGAGCTTTGCGATCGCAATCACTTCCAGAATGTGCAAAAGATATTCTAGTTTCATAACAGAACAGCAGGGACCTGCCAAAGTTAAACCATTTGGCCAGGAGAGCCCTTTTATGCAGACTTTTGCCAGATTTCGATACCCAAAATTTTTGCGATTTTCACAGATTTTTTTTCAAAAGCCGATTCCAAAGCAACTAATAGAGCTTTGCGATCGCAATCACTTCCAGAATCTGCCCCACGAAGTCTACTTTCCTGATAAAGCACGAGGGACCTGCCAAAGTTAAACCATTTGGCCAGGAGAGCCCTTTTATGAAGGCATGTGCTCGATTTCGTCGCGAAATTTTTTTGGCGAATTTTACGCCCTCTCTTATTTAAAAGTCGATTCCACAGCAACTAATAGAGCTTTGCGATCGCAATCACTTCCAGAATGTGCAAAAGATATTCTAGTTTCATAACAGAACAGCAGGGACCTGCCAAAGTTAAACCATTTGGCCAGGAGAGCCCTTTTATGCAGACTTTTGCCAGATTTCGATACCCAAAATTTTTGCGATTTTCACAGATTTTTTTTCAAAAGCCGATTCCAAAGCAACTAATAGAGCTTTGCGATCGCAATCACTTCCAGAATCTGCCCCACGAAGTCTACTTTCCTGATAAAGCACGAGGGACCTGCCAAAGTTAAACCATTTGGCCAGGAGAGCCCTTTTATGAAGGCATGTGCTCGATTTCGTCGCGAAATTTTTTTGGCGAATTTTACGCCCTCTCATTTTTAAAAGTCGATTCCACAGCAACTAATAGAGCTTTGCGATCGCAATCACTTCCAGAATGTGCAAAAGATATTCTAGTTTCATAACAGAACAGCAGGGACCTGCCAAAGTTAAACCATTTGGCCAGGAGAGCCCTTTTATGCAGACTTTTGCCAGATTTCGATACCCAAAATTTTTGCGATTTTCACAGATTTTTTTTCAAAAGCCGATTCCAAAGCAACTAATAGAGCTTTGCGATCGCAATCACTTCCAGAATCTGCCCCACGAAGTCTACTTTCCTGATAAAGCACGAGGGACCTGCCAAAGTTATACCACTTGGCCAGGAGAGCCCTTTTATGAAGGCATGTGCTCGATTTCGTCGCGAAATTTTTTTGGCGAATTTTACGCCCTCTCATTTTTAAAAGTCGATTCCACAGCAACTAATAGAGCTTTGCGATCGCAATCACTTCCAGAATGTGCAAAAGATATTCTAGTTTCATAACAGAACAGCAGGGACCTGCCAAAGTTAAACCATTTGGCCAGGAGAGCCCTTTTATGCAGACTTTTGCCAGATTTCGATACCCAAAATTTTTGCGATTTTCACAGATTTTTTTTCAAAAGCCGATTCCAAAGCAACTAATAGAGCTTTGCGATCGCAATCACTTCCAGAATCTGCCCCACGAAGTCTACTTTCCTGATAAAGCACGAGGGACCTGCCAAAGTTAAACCATTTGGCCAGGAGAGCCCTTTTATGAAGGCATGTGCTCGATTTCGTCGCGAAATTTTTTTGGCGAATTTTACGCCCTCTCATTTTTAAAAGTCGATTCCACAGCAACTAATAGAGCTTTGCGATCGCAATCACTTCCAGAATGTGCAAAAGATATTCTAGTTTCATAACAGAACAGCAGGGACCTGCCAAAGTTAAACCATTTGGCCAGGAGAGCCCTTTTATGCAGACTTTTGCCAGATTTCGATACCCAAAATTTTTGCGATTTTCACAGATTTTTTTTCAAAAGCCGATTCCAAAGCAACTAATAGAGCTTTGCGATCGCAATCACTTCCAGAATCTGCCCCACGAAGTCTACTTTCCTGATAAAGCACGAGGGACCTGCCAAAGTTAAACCATTTGGCCAGGAGAGCCTTTTATGAAGGCGTGTGCTCGATTTCGTCGCGAAATTTTTTTGGCGAATTTTACGCCCTCTCATTTTTAAAAGTCGATTCCACAGCAACTAATAGAGCTTTGCGATCGCAATCACTTCCAGAATGTGCAAAAGATATTCTAGTTTCATAACAGAACAGCAGGGAACTGCCAAAGTTAAACCATTTGGCCAGGAGAGCCCTTTTATGCAGACTTTTGCCAGATTTCGATACCCAAAATTTTTGCGATTTTCACAGATTTTTTTTCAAAAGCCGATTCCAAAGCAACTAATAGAGCTTTGCGATCGCAATCACTTCCAGAATCTGCCCCACGAAGTCTACTTTCCTGATAAAGCACGAGGGACCTGCCAAAGTTAAACCATTTGGCCAGGAGAGCCCTTTTATGAAGGCATGAGCTCGATTTCGTCGCGAAATTTTTTTGGCGAATTTTACGCCCTCTCATTTTTAAAAGTCGATTCCACAGCAACTAATAGAGCTTTGCGATCGCAATCACTTCCAGAATGTGCAAAAGATATTCTAGTTTCATAACAGAACAGCAGGGACCTGCCAAAGTTAAACCATTTGGCCAGGAGAGCCCTTTTATGCAGACTTTTGCCAGATTTCGATACCCAAAATTTTTGCGATTTTCACAGATTTTTTTTCAAAAGCCGATTCCAAAGCAACTAATAGAGCTTTGCGATCGCAATCACTTCCAGAATCTGCCCCACGAAGTCTACTTTCCTGATAAAGCACGAGGGACCTGCCAAAGTTAAACCATTTGGCCAGGAGAGCCCTTTTATGAAGGCATGTGCTCGATTTCGTCGCGAAATTTTTTTGGCGAATTTTACGCCCTCTCTTATTTAAAAGTCGATTCCACAGCAACTAATAGAGCTTTGCGATCGCAATCACTTCCAGAATGTGCAAAAGATATTCTAGTTTCATAACAGAACAGCAGGGACCTGCCAAAGTTAAACCATTTGGCCAGGAGAGCCCTTTTATGCAGACTTTTGCCAGATTTCGATACCCAAAATTTTTGCGATTTTCACAGATTTTTTTTCAAAAGCCGATTCCAAAGCAACTAATAGAGCTTTGCGATCGCAATCACTTCCAGAATCTGCCCCACGAAGTCTACTTTCCTGATAAAGCACGAGGGACCTGCCAAAGTTAAACCATTTGGCCAGGAGAGCCCTTTTATGAAGGCATGTGCTCGATTTCGTCGCGAAATTTTTTTGGCGAATTTTACGCCCTCTCATTTTTAAAAGTCGATTCCACAGCAACTAATAGAGCTTTGCGATCGCAATCACTTCCAGAATGTGCAAAAGATATTCTAGTTTCATAACAGAACAGCAGGGACCTGCCAAAGTTAAACCATTTGGCCAGGAGAGCCCTTTTATGCAGACTTTTGCCAGATTTCGATACCCAAAATTTTTGCGATTTTCACAGATTTTTTTTCAAAAGCCGATTCCAAAGCAACTAATAGAGCTTTGCGATCGCAATCACTTCCAGAATCTGCCCCATGAAGTCTACTTTCCTGATAAAGCACGAGGGACCTGCCAAAGTTATTCCATTTGGCCAGGAGAGCCCTTTTATGAAGGCATGTGCTCGATTTCGTCGCGAAATTTTTTTGGCGAATTTTACGCCCTCTCATTTTTAAAAGTCGATTCCACAGCAACTAATAGAGCTTTGCGATCGCAATCACTTCCAGAATGTGCAAAAGATATTCTAGTTTCATAACAGAACAGCAGGGACCTGCCAAAGTTAAACCATTTGGCCAGGAGAGCCCTTTTATGCAGACTTTTGCCAGATTTCGATACCCAAAATTTTTGCGATTTTCACAGATTTTTTTTCAAAAGCCGATTCCAAAGCAACTAATAGAGCTTTGCGATCGCAATCACTTCCAGAATCTGCCCCACGAAGTCTACTTTCCTGATAAAGCACGAGGGACCTGCCAAAGTTAAACCATTTGGCCAGGAGAGCCCTTTTATGAAGGCGTGTGCTCGATTTTGTCGCGAAATTTTTTTGGCGAATTTTACGCCCTCTCATTTTTAAAAGTCGATTCCACAGCAACTAATAGAGCTTTGCGATCGCAATCACTTCCAGAATGTGCAAAAGATATTCTAGTTTCATAACAGAACAGCAGGGACCTGCCAAAGTTAAACCATTTGGCCAGGAGAGCCCTTTTATGCAGACTTTTGCCAGATTTCGATACCCAAAATTTTTGCGATTTTCACAGATTTTTTTTCAAAAGCCGATTCCAAAGCAACTAATAGAGCTTTGCGATCGCAATCACTTCCAGAATCTGCCCCACGAAGTCTACTTTCCTGATAAAGCACGAGGGACCTGCCAAAGTTAAACCATTTGGCCAGGAGAGCCCTTTTATGAAGGCATGTGCTCGATTTCGTCGCGAAATTTTTTTGGCGAATTTTACGCCCTCTCATTTTTAAAAGTCGATTCCACAGCAACTAATAGAGCTTTGCGATCGCAATCACTTCCAGAATGTGCAAAAGATATTCTAGTTTCATCACAGAACAGCAGGGACCTGCCAAAGTTAAACCATTTGGCCAGGAGAGCCCTTTTATGCAGACTTTTGCCAGATTTCGATACCCAAAATTTTTGCGATTTTCACAGATTTTTTTTCAAAAGCCGATTCCAAAGCAACTAATAGAGCTTTGCGATCGCAATCACTTCCAGAATCTGCCCCACGAAGTCTACTTTCCTGATAAAGCACGAGGGACCTGCCAAAGTTAAACCATTTGGCCAGGAGAGCCCTTTTATGAAGGCATGAGCTCGATTTCGTCGCGAAATTTTTTTGGCGAATTTTACGCCCTCTCATTTTTAAAAGTCGATTCCACAGCAACTAATAGAGCTTTGCGATCGCAATCACTTCCAGAATGTGCAAAAGATATTCTAGTTTCATAACAGAACAGCAGGGACCTGCCAAAGTTAAACCATTTGGCCAGGAGAGCCCTTTTATGCAGACTTTTGCCAGATTTCGATACCCAAAATTTTTGCGATTTTCACAGATTTTTTTTCAAAAGCCGATTCCAAAGCAACTAATAGAGCTTTGCGATCGCAATCACTTCCAGAATCTGCCCCACGAAGTCTACTTTCCTGATAAAGCACGAGGGACCTGCCAAAGTTAAACCATTTGGCCAGGAGAGCCCTTTTATGAAGGCATGTGCTCGATTTCGTCGCGAAATTTTTTTGGCGAATTTTACGCCCTCTCATTTTTAAAAGTCGATTCCACAGCAACTAATAGAGCTTTGCGATCGCAATCACTTCCAGAATGTGCAAAAGATATTCTAGTTTCATAACAGAACAGCAGGGACCTGCCAAAGTTAAACCATTTGGCCAGGAGAGCCCTTTTATGCAGACTTTTGCCAGATTTCGATACCCAAAATTTTTGCGATTTTCACAGATTTTTTTTCAAAAGCCGATTCCAAAGCAACTAATAGAGCTTTGCGATCGCAATCACTTCCAGAATCTGCCTTACGAAGTCTACTTTCCTGATAAAGCACGAGGGACCTGCCAAAGTTAAACCATTTGGCCAGGAGAGCCCTTTTATGAAGGCGTGTGCTCGATTTCGTCGCGAAATTTTTTTGGCGAATTTTACGCCCTCTCATTTTTAAAAGTCGATTCCACAGCAACTAATAGAGCTTTGCGATCGCAATCACTTCCAGAATGTGCAAAAGATATTCTAGTTTCATAACAGAACAGCAGGGAACTGCCAAAGTTAAACCATTTGGCCAGGAGAGCCCTTTTATGCAGACTTTTGCCAGATTTCGATACCCAAAATTTTTGCGATTTTCACAGATTTTTTTTCAAAAGCCGATTCCAAAGCAACTAATAGAGCTTTGCGATCGCAATCACTTCCAGAATCTGCCCCACGAAGTCTACTTTCCTGATAAAGCACGAGGGACCTGCCAAAGTTAAACCATTTGGCCAGGAGAGCCCTTTTATGAAGGCATGAGCTCGATTTCGTCGCGAAATTTTTTTGGCGAATTTTACGCCCTCTCATTTTTAAAAGTCGATTCCACAGCAACTAATAGAGCTTTGCGATCGCAATCACTTCCAGAATGTGCAAAAGATATTCTAGTTTCATAACAGAACAGCAGGGACCTGCCAAAGTTAAACCATTTGGCCAGGAGAGCCCTTTTATGCAGACTTTTGCCAGATTTCGATACCCAAAATTTTTGCGATTTTCACAGATTTTTTTTCAAAAGCCGATTCCAAAGCAACTAATAGAGCTTTGCGATCGCAATCACTTCCAGAATCTGCCCCACGAAGTCTACTTTCCTGATAAAGCACGAGGGACCTGCCAAAGTTAAACCATTTGGCCAGGAGAGCCCTTTTATGAAGGCATGTGCTCGATTTCGTCGCGAAATTTTTTTGGCGAATTTTACGCCCTCTCTTATTTAAAAGTCGATTCCACAGCAACTAATAGAGCTTTGCGATCGCAATCACTTCCAGAATGTGCAAAAGATATTCTAGTTTCATAACAGAACAGCAGGGACCTGCCAAAGTTAAACCATTTGGCCAGGAGAGCCCTTTTATGCAGACTTTTGCCAGATTTCGATACCCAAAATTTTTGCGATTTTCACAGATTTTTTTTCAAAAGCCGATTCCAAAGCAACTAATAGAGCTTTGCGATCGCAATCACTTCCAGAATCTGCCCCACGAAGTCTACTTTCCTGATAAAGCACGAGGGACCTGCCAAAGTTAAACCATTTGGCCAGGAGAGCCCTTTTATGAAGGCATGTGCTCGATTTCGTCGCGAAATTTTTTTGGCGAATTTTACGCCCTCTCATTTTTAAAAGTCGATTCCACAGCAACTAATAGAGCTTTGCGATCGCAATCACTTCCAGAATGTGCAAAAGATATTCTAGTTTCATAACAGAACAGCAGGGACCTGCCAAAGTTAAACCATTTGGCCAGGAGAGCCCTTTTATGCAGACTTTTGCCAGATTTCGATACCCAAAATTTTTGCGATTTTCACAGATTTTTTTTCAAAAGCCGATTCCAAAGCAACTAATAGAGCTTTGCGATCGCAATCACTTCCAGAATCTGCCCCACGAAGTCTACTTTCCTGATAAAGCACGAGGGACCTGCCAAAGTTAAACCATTTGGCCAGGAGAGCCCTTTTATGAAGGCATGTGCTCGATTTCGTCGCGAAATTTTTTTGGCGAATTTTACGCCCTCTCATTTTTAAAAGTCGATTCCACAGCAACTAATAGAGCTTTGCGATCGCAATCACTTCCAGAATGTGCAAAAGATATTCTAGTTTCATAACAGAACAGCAGGGACCTGCCAAAGTTAAACCATTTGGCCAGGAGAGCCCTTTTATGCAGACTTTTGCCAGATTTCGATACCCAAAATTTTTGCGATTTTCACAGATTTTTTTTCAAAAGCCGATTCCAAAGCAACTAATAGAGCTTTGCGATCGCAATCACTTCCAGAATCTGCCCCACGAAGTCTACTTTCCTGATAAAGCACGAGGGACCTGCCAAAGTTAAACCATTTGGCCAGGAGAGCCCTTTTATGAAGGCATGTGCTCGATTTCGTCGCGAAATTTTTTTGGCGAATTTTACGCCCTCTCATTTTTAAAAGTCGATTCCACAGCAACTAATAGAGCTTTGCGATCGCAATCACTTCCAGAATGTGCAAAAGATATTCTAGTTTCATAACAGAACAGCAGGGACCTGCCAAAGTTAAACCATTTGGCCAGGAGAGCCCTTTTATGCAGACTTTTGCCAGATTTCGATACCCAAAATTTTTGCGATTTTCACAGATTTTTTTTCAAAAGCCGATTCCAAAGCAACTAATAGAGCTTTGCGATCGCAATCACTTCCAGAATCTGCCCCATGAAGTCTACTTTCCTGATAAAGCACGAGGGACCTGCCAAAGTTATTCCATTTGGCCAGGAGAGCCCTTTTATGAAGGCATGTGCTCGATTTCGTCGCGAAATTTTTTTGGCGAATTTTACGCCCTCTCATTTTTAAAAGTCGATTCCACAGCAACTAATAGAGCTTTGCGATCGCAATCACTTCCAGAATGTGCAAAAGATATTCTAGTTTCATAACAGAACAGCAGGGACCTGCCAAAGTTAAACCATTTGGCCAGGAGAGCCCTTTTATGCAGACTTTTGCCAGATTTCGATACCCAAAATTTTTGCGATTTTCACAGATTTTTTTTCAAAAGCCGATTCCAAAGCAACTAATAGAGCTTTGCGATCGCAATCACTTCCAGAATCTGCCCCACGAAGTCTACTTTCCTGATAAAGCACGAGGGACCTGCCAAAGTTAAACCATTTGGCCAGGAGAGCCCTTTTATGAAGGCGTGTGCTCGATTTTGTCGCGAAATTTTTTTGGCGAATTTTACGCCCTCTCATTTTTAAAAGTCGATTCCACAGCAACTAATAGAGCTTTGCGATCGCAATCACTTCCAGAATGTGCAAAAGATATTCTAGTTTCATAACAGAACAGCAGGGACCTGCCAAAGTTAAACCATTTGGCCAGGAGAGCCCTTTTATGCAGACTTTTGCCAGATTTCGATACCCAAAATTTTTGCGATTTTCACAGATTTTTTTTCAAAAGCCGATTCCAAAGCAACTAATAGAGCTTTGCGATCGCAATCACTTCCAGAATCTGCCCCACGAAGTCTACTTTCCTGATAAAGCACGAGGGACCTGCCAAAGTTAAACCATTTGGCCAGGAGAGCCCTTTTATGAAGGCATGTGCTCGATTTCGTCGCGAAATTTTTTTGGCGAATTTTACGCCCTCTCATTTTTAAAAGTCGATTCCACAGCAACTAATAGAGCTTTGCGATCGCAATCACTTCCAGAATGTGCAAAAGATATTCTAGTTTCATCACAGAACAGCAGGGACCTGCCAAAGTTAAACCATTTGGCCAGGAGAGCCCTTTTATGCAGACTTTTGCCAGATTTCGATACCCAAAATTTTTGCGATTTTCACAGATTTTTTTTCAAAAGCCGATTCCAAAGCAACTAATAGAGCTTTGCGATCGCAATCACTTCCAGAATCTGCCCCACGAAGTCTACTTTCCTGATAGAGCACGAGGGACCTGCCAAAGTTAAACCATTTGGCCAGGAGAGCCCTTTTATGAAGGCATGTGCTCGATTTCGTCGCGAAATTTTTTTGGCGAATTTTACGCCCTCTCATTTTTAAAAGTCGATTCCACAGCAACTAATAGAGCTTTGCGATCGCAATCACTTCCAGAATGTGCAAAAGATATTCTAGTTTCATAACAGAACAGCAGGGACCTGCCAAAGTTAAACCATATGGCCAGGAGAGCCCTTTTATGCAGACTTTTGCCAGATTTCGATACCCAAAATTTTTGCGATTTTCACAGATTTTTCTTCAAAAGCCGATTTCAAAGCAACTAATAGAGCTTTGCGATCGCAATCACTTCCAGAATCTGCCCCACGAAGTCTACTTTCCTGATAAAGCACGAGGGACCTGCCAAAGTTAAACCATTTGGCCAGGAGAGCCCTTTTATGAAGGCATGTGCTCGATTTCGTCGCGAAATTTTTTTGGCGAATTTTACGCCCTCTCATTTTTAAAAGTCGATTCCGCAGCAACTAATAGAGCTTTGCGATCGCAATCACTTCCAGAATGTGCAAAAGATATTCTAGTTTCATAACAGAACAGCAGGGACCTGCCAAAGTTAAACCATTTGGCCAGGAGAGCCCTTTTATGCAGACTTTTAGCAGATTTCGATACCCAAAATTTTTGCGATTTTCACAGATTTTTTTTCAAAAGCCAATTCCAAAGCAACTAATAGAGCTTTGCGATCGCAATCACTTCCAGAATCTGCCCCACGAAGTCTACTTTCCTGATAAAGCACGAGGGACCTGCCAAAGTTAAACCATTTGGCCAGGAGAGCCCTTTTATGAAGGCATGTGCTCGATTTCGTCGCGAAATTTTTTTGGCGAATTTTACGCCCTCTCATTTTTAAAAGTCGATTCCACAGCAACTAATAGAGCTTTGCGATCGCAATCACTTCCAGAATGTGCAAAAGATATTCTAGTTTCATAACAGAACAGCAGGGACCTGCCAAAGTTAAACCATTTGGCCAGGAGAGCCCTTTTATGCAGACTTTTGCCAGATTTCGATACCCAAAATTTTTGCGATTTTCACAGATTTTTTTTCAAAAGCCGATTCCAAAGCAACTAATAGAGCTTTCCGATCGCAATCACTTCCAGAATCTGCCCCACGAAGTCTACTTTCCTGATAAAGCACGAGGGACCTGCCAAAGTTAAACCATTTGGCCAGGAGAGCCCTTTTATGAAGGCATGTGCTCGATTTCGTCGCGAAATTTTTTTGGCGAATTTTACGCCCTCTCATTTTTAAAAGTCGATTCCACAGCAACTAATAGAGCTTTGCGATCGCAATCACTTCCAGAATGTGCAAAAGATATTCTAGTTTCATAACAGAACAGCAGGGACCTGCCAAAGTTAAACCATTTGGCCAGGAGAGCCCTTTTATGCAGACTTTTGCCAGATTTCGATACCCAAAATTTTTGCGATTTTCACAGATTTTTTTTCAAAAGCCGATTCCAAAGCAACTAATAGAGCTTTGCGATCGCAATCACTTCCAGAATCTGCCCCACGAAGTCTACTTTCCTGATAAAGCACGAGGGACCTGCCAAAGTTAAACCATTTGGCCAGGAGAGCCCTTTTATGAAGGCATGTGCTCGATTTCGTCGCGAAATTTTTTTGGCGAATTTTACGCCCTCTCATTTTTAAAAGTCGATTCCACAGCAACTAATAGAGCTTTGCGATCGCAATCACTTCCAGAATGTGCAAAAGATATTCTAGTTTCATAACAGAACAGCAGGGACCTGCCAAAGTTAAACCATTTGGCCAGGAGAGCCCTTTTATGCAGACTTTTGCCAGATTTCTATACCCAAAATTTTTGCGATTTTCACAGATTTTTTTTCAAAAGCCGATTCCAAAGCAACTAATAGAGCTTTGCGATCGCAATCACTTCCAGAATCTGCCCCACGAAGTCTACTTTCCTGATAAAGCACGAGGGACCTGCCAAAGTTAAACCATTTGGCCAGGAGAGCCCTTTTATGAAGGCATGTGCTCGATTTCGTCGCGAAATTTTTTTGGCGAATTTTACGCCCTCTCATTTTTAAAAGTCGATTCCACAGCAACTAATAGAGCTTTGCGATCGCAATCACTTCCAGAAAGTGCAAAAGATATTCTAGTTTCATAACAGAACAGCAGGGACCTGCCAAAGTTAAACCATTTGGCCAGGAGAGCCCTTTTATGCAGACTTTTGCCAGATTTCGATACCCAAAATTTTTGCGATTTTCACAGATTTTTTTTCAAAAGCCGATTCCAAAGCAACTAATAGAGCTTTGCGATCGCAATCACTTCCATAATCTGCCCCACGAAGTCTACTTTCCTGATAAAGCACGAGGGACCTGCCAAAGTTAAACCATTTGGCCAGGAGAGCCCTTTTATGAAGGCATGTGCTCGATTTCGTCGCGAAATTTTTTTGGCGAATTTTACGCCCTCTCATATTTAAAAGTCGATTCCACAGCAACTAATAGAGCTTTGCGATCGCAATCACTTCCAGAATGTGCAAAAGATATTCTAGTTTCATAACAGAACAGCAGGGACCTGCCAAAGTTAAACCATTTGGCCAGGAGAGCCCTTTTATGCAGACTTTTGCCAGATTTCGATACCCAAAATTTTTGCGATTTTCACAGATTTTTTTTCAAAAGCCGATTCCAAAGCAACTAATAGAGCTTTGCGATCGCAATCACTTCCAGAATCTGCCCCACGAAGTCTACTTTCCTGATAAAGCACGAGGGACCTGCCAAAGTTAAACCATTTGGCCAGGAGAGCCCTTTTATGAAGGCATGTGCTCGATTTCGTCGCGAAATTTTTTTGGCGAATTTTACGCCCTCTCATTTTTAAAAGTCGATTCCACAGCAACTAATAGAGCTTTGCGATCGCAATCACTTCCAGAATGTGCAAAAGATATTCTAGTTTCATAACAGAACAGCAGGGACCTGCCAAAGTTAAACCATTTGGCCAGGAGAGCCCTTTTATGCAGACTTTTGCCAGATTTCGATACCCAAAATTTTTGCGATTTTCACAGATTTTTTTTCAAAAGCCGATTCCAAAGCAACTAATAGAGCTTTGCGATCGCAATCACTTCCAGAATCTGCCCCACGAAGTCTACTTTCCTGATAAAGCACGAGGGACCTGCCAAAGTTAAACCATTTGGCCAGGAGAGCCCTTTTATGAAGGCATGTGCTCGATTTCGTCGCGAAATTTTTTTGGCGAATTTTACGCCCTCTCATTTTTAAAAGTCGATTCCACAGCAACTAATAGAGCTTTGCGATCGCAATCACTTCCAGAATGTGCAAAAGATATTCTAGTTTCATAACAGAACAGCAGGGACCTGCCAAAGTTAAACCATTTGGCCAGGAGAGCCCTTTTATGCAGACTTTTGCCAGATTTCGATACCCAAAATTTTTGCGATTTTCACAGATTTTTTTTCAAAAGCCGATTCCAAAGCAACTAATAGAGCTTTGCGATCGCAATCACTTCCAGAATCTGCCCCACGAAGTCTACTTTCCTGATAAAGCACGAGGGACCTGCCAAAGTTAAACCATTTGGCCAGGAGAGCCCTTTTATGAAGGCATGTGCTCGATTTCGTCGCGAAATTTTTTTGGCGAATTTTACGCCCTCTCATTTTTAAAAGTCGATTCCACAGCAACTAATAGAGCTTTGCGATCGCAATCACTTCCAGAATGTGCAAAAGATATTCTAGTTTCATAACAGAACAGCAGGGACCTGTCAAAGTTAAACCATTTGGCCAGGAGAGCCCTTTTATGCAGACTTTTGCCAGATTTCGATACCCAAAATTTTTGCGATTTTCACAGATTTTTTTTCAAAAGCCGATTCCAAAGCAACTAATAGAGCTTTGCGATCGCAATCACTTGCAGAATCTGCCCCACGAAGTCTACTTTCCTGATAAAGCACGAGGGACCTGCCAAAGTTAAACCATTTGGCAAGGAGAGCCCTTTTATGAAGGCATGTGCTCGATTTCGTCGCGAAATTTTTTTGGCGAATTTTACGCCCTCTCATTTTTAAAAGTCGATTCCACAGCAACTAATAGAGCTTTGCGATCGCAATCACTTCCAGAAAGTGCAAAAGATATTCTAGTTTCATAACAGAACAGCAGGGACCTGCCAAAGTTAAACCATTTGGCCAGGAGAGCCCTTTTATGCAGACTTTTGCCAGATTTCGATACCCAAAATTTTTGCGATTTTCACAGATTTTTTTTCAAAAGCCGATTCCAAAGCAACTAATAGAGCTTTGCGATCGCAATCACTTCCAGAATCTGCCCCACGAAGTCTACTTTCCTGATAAAGCACGAGGGACCTGCCAAAGTTAAACCATTTGGCCAGGAGAGCCCTTTTATGAAGGCATGTGCTCGATTTCGTCGCGAAATTTTTTTGGCGAATTTTACGCCCTCTCATTTTTAAAAGTCGATTCCACAGCAACTAATAGAGCTTTGCGATCGCAATCACTTCCAGAATGTGCAAAAGATATTCTAGTTTCATAACAGAACAGCAGGGACCTGCCAAAGTTAAACCATTTGGCCAGGAGAGCCCTTTTATGCAGACTTTTGCCAGATTTCGATACCCAAAATTTTTGCGATTTTCACAGATTTTTTTTCAAAAGCCGATTCCAAAGCAACTAATAGAGCTTTGCGATCGCAATCACTTCCAGAATCTGCCCCACGAAGTCTACTTTCCTGATAAAGCACGAGGGACCTGCCAAAGTTAAACCATTTGGCCAGGAGAGCCCTTTTATGAAGGCATGTGCTCGATTTCGTCGCGAAATTTTTTTGGCGAATTTTACGCCCTCTCATTTTTAAAAGTCGATTCCACAGCAACTAATAGAGCTTTGCGATCGCAATCACTTCCAGAATGTGCAAAAGATATTCTAGTTTCATAACAGAACAGCAGGGACCTGCCAAAGTTAAACCATTTGGCCAGGAGAGCCCTTTTATGCAGACTTTTGCCAGATTTCGATACCCAAAATTTTTGCGATTTTCACAGATTTTTTTTCAAAAGCCGATTCCAAAGCAACTAATAGAGCTTTGCGATCGCAATCACTTCCAGAATCTGCCCCACGAAGTCTACTTTCCTGATAAAGCACGAGGGACCTGCCAAAGTTAAACCATTTGGCCAGGAGAGCCCTTTTATGAAGGCATGTGCTCGATTTCGTCGCGAAACTTTTTTGGCGAATTTTACGCCCTCTCATTTTTAAAAGTCGATTCCACAGCAACTAATAGAGCTTTGCGATCGCAATCACTTCCAGAATGTGCAAAAGATATTCTAGTTTCATAACAGAACAGCAGGGACCTGCCAAAGTTAAACCATTTGGCCAGGAGAGCCCTTTTATGCAGACTTTTGCCAGATTTCGATACCCAAAATTTTTGCGATTTTCACAGATTTTTTTTCAAAAGCCGATTCCAAAGCAACTAATAGAGCTTTGCGATCGGAATCACTTCCAGAATCTGCCCCACGAAGTCTACTTTCCTGATAAAGCACGAGGGACCTGCCAAAGTTAAACCATTTGGCCAGGAGAGCCCTTTTATGAAGGCATGTGCTCGATTTCGTCGCGAAATTTTTTTGGCGAATTTTACGCCCTCTCATTTTTAAAAGTCGATTCCACAGCAACTAATAGAGCTTTGCGATCGCAATCACTTCCAGAATGTGCAAAAGATATTCTAGTTTCATAACAGAACAGCAGGGACCTGCCAAAGTTAAACCATTTGGCCAGGAGAGCCCTTTTATGCAGACTTTTGCCAGATTTCGATACCCAAAATTTTTGCGATTTTCACAGATTTTTTTTCAAAAGCCGATTCCAAAGCAACTAATAGAGCTTTGCGATCGCAATCACTTCCAGAATCTGCCCCACGAAGTCTACTTTCCTGATAAAGCACGAGGGACCTGCCAAAGTTAAACCATTTGGCCAGGAGAGCCCTTTTATGAAGGCATGTGCTCGATTTCGTCGCAAAATTTTTTTGGCGAATTTTACGCCCTCTCATTTTTAAAAGTCGATTCCACAGCAACTAATAGAGCTTTGCGATCGCAATCACTTCCAGAATGTGCAAAAGATATTCTAGTTTCATAACAGAACAGCAGGGACCTGCCAAAGTTAAACCATTTGGCCAGGAGAGCCCTTTTATGCAGACTTTTGCCAGATTTCGATACCCAAAATTTTTGCGATTTTCACAGATTTTTTTTCAAAAGCCGATTCCAAAGCAACTAATAGAGCTTTGCGATCGCAATCACTTCCAGAATCTGCCCCACGAAGTCTACTTTCCTGATAAAGCACGAGGGACCTGCCAAAGTTAAACCATTTGGCCAGGAGAGCCCTTTTATGAAGGCATGTGCTCGATTTCGTCGCGAAATTTTTTTGGCGAATTTTACGCCCTCTCATTTTTAAAAGTCGATTCCACAGCAACTAATAGAGCTTTGCGATCGCAATCACTTCCAGAATGTGCAAAAGATATTCTAGTTTCATAACAGAACAGCAGGGACCTGCCAAAGTTAAACCATTTGGCCAGGAGAGCCCTTTTATGCAGACTTTTGCCAGATTTCGATACCCAAAATTTTTGCGATTTTCACAGATTTTTTTTCAAAAGCCGATTCCAAAGCAACTAATAGAGCTTTGCGATCGCAATCACTTCCAGAATCTGCCCCACGAAGTCTACTTTCCTGATAAAGCACGAGGGACCTGCCAAAGTTAAACTATTTGGCCAGGAGAGCCCTTTTATGAAGGCATGTGCTCGATTTCGTCGCGAAATTTTTTTGGCGAATTTTACGCCCTCTCATTTTTAAAAGTCGATTCCACAGCAACTAATAGAGCTTTGCGATCGCAATCACTTCCAGAATGTGCAAAAGATATTCTAGTTTCATAACAGAACAGCAGGGACCTGCCAAAGTTAAACCATTTGGCCAGGAGAGCCCTTTTATGCAGACTTTTGCCAGATTTCGATACCCAAAATTTTTGCGATTGTCACAGATTTTTTTTCAAAAGCCGATTCCAAAGCAACTAATAGAGCTTTGCGATCGCAATCACTTCCAGAATCTGCCCCACGAAGTCTACTTTCCTGATAAAGCACGAGGGACCTGCCAAAGTTAAACCATTTGGCCAGGAGAGCCCTTTTATGAAGGCATGTGCTCGATTTCGTCGCGAAATTTTTTTGGCGAATTTTACGCCCTCTCATTTTTAAAAGTCGATTCCACAGCAACTAATAGAGCTTTGCGATCGCAATCACTTCCAGAATGTGCAAAAGATATTCTAGTTTCATAACAGAACAGCAGGGACCTGCCAAAGTTAAACCATTTGGCCAGGAGAGCCCTTTTATGCAGACTTTTGCCAGATTTCGATACCCAAAATTTTTGCGATTTTCACAGATTTTTTTTCAAAAGCCGATTCCAAAGCAACTAATAGAGCTTTGCGATCGCAATCACTTCCAGAATCTGCCCCACGAAGTCTACTTTCCTGATAAAGCACGAGGGACCTGCCAAAGTTAAACCATTTGGCCAGGAGAGCCCTTTTATGAAGGCATGTGCTCGATTTCGTCGCGAAATTTTTTTGGCGAATTTTACGCCCTCTCATTTTTAAAAGTCGATTCCACAGCAACTAATAGAGCTTTGCGATCGCAATCACTTCCAGAATGTGCAAAAGATATTCTAGTTTCATAACAGAACAGCAGGGACCTGCCAAAGTTAAACCATTTGGCCAGGAGAGCCCTTTTATGCAGACTTTTGCCAGATTTCGATACCCAAAATTTTTGCGATTTTCACAGATTTTTTTTCAAAAGCCGATTCCAAAGCAACTAATAGAGCTTTGCGATCGCAATCACTTCCAGAATCTGCCCCACGAAGTCTACTTTCCTGATAAAGCACGAGGGACCTGCCAAAGTTAAACCATTTGGCCAGGAGAGCCCTTCTATGAAGGCATGTGCTCGATTTCGTCGCGAAATTTTTTTGGCGAATTTTACGCCCTCTCATTTTTAAAAGTCGATTCCACAGCAACTAATAGAGCTTTGCGATCGCAATCACTTCCAGAATGTGCAAAAGATATTCTAGTTTCATAACAGAACAGCAGGGACCTGCCAAAGTTAAACCATTTGGCCAGGAGAGCCCTTTTATGCAGACTTTTGCCAGATTTCGATACCCAAAATTTTTGCGATTTTCACAGATTTTTTTTCAAAAGCCGATTCCAAAGCAACTAATAGAGCTTTGCGATCGCAATCACTTCCAGAATCTGCCCCACGAAGTCTACTTTCCTGATAAAGCACGAGGGACCTGCCAAAGTTAAACCATTTGGCCAGGAGAGCCCTTTTATGCAGACTTTTGCCAGATTTCGATACCCAACATTTTTGCGATTTTCACAGATTTTTTTTCAAAAGCCGATTCCAAAGCAACTAATAGAGCTTTGCGATCGCAATCACTTCCAGAATCTGCCCCACGAAGTCTACTTTCCTGATAAAGCACGAGGGACCTGCCAAAGTTAAACCATTTGGCCAGGAGAGCCCTTTTATGAAGGCATGTGCTCGATTTCGTCGCGAAATTTTTTTGGCGAATTTTATGCCCTCTCATTTTTAAAAGTCGATTCCACAGCAACTAATAGAGCTTTGCGATCGCAATCACTTCCAGAATGTGCAAAAGATATTCTAGTTTCATAACAGAACAGCAGGGACCTGCCAAAGTTAAACCATTTGGCCAGGAGAGCCCTTTTATGCAGACTTTTGCCAGATTTCGATACCCAAAATTTTTGCGATTTTCACAGATTTTTTTTCAAAAGCCGATTCCAAAGCAACTAATAGAGCTTTGCGATCGCAATCACTTCCAGAATCTGCCCCACGAAGTCTACTTTCCTGATAAAGCACGAGGGACCTGCCAAAGTTAAACCATTTGGCCAGGAGAGCCCTTTTATGAAGGCATGTGCTCGATTTCGTCGCGAAATTTTTTTGGCGAATTTTACGCCCTCTCATTTTTAAAAGTCGATTCCACAGCAACTAATAGAGCTTTGCGATCGCAATCACTTCCAGAATGTGCAAAAGATATTCTAGTTTCATAACAGAACAGCAGGGACCTGCCAAAGTTAAACCATTTGGCCAGGAGAGCCCTTTTATGCAGACTTTTGCCAGATTTCGATACCCAAAATTTTTGCGATTTTCACAGATTTTTTTTCAAAAGCCGATTCCAAAGCAACTAATAGAGCTTTGCGATCGCAATCACTTCCAGAATCTGCCCCACGAAGTCTACTTTCCTGATAAAGCACGAGGGACCTGCCAAAGTTAAACCATTTGGCCAGGAGAGCCCTTTTATGAAGGCATGTGCTCGATTTCGTCGCGAAATTTTTTTGGCGAATTTTACGCCCTCTCATTTTTAAAAGTCGATTCCACAGCAACTAATAGAGCTTTGCGATCGCAATCACTTCCAGAATGTGCAAAAGATATTCTAGTTTCATAACAGAACAGCAGGGACCTGCCAAAGTTAAACCATTTGGCCAGGAGAGCCCTTTTATGCAGACTTTTGCCAGATTTCGATACCCAAAATTTTTGCGATTTTCACAGATTTTTTTTCAAAAGCCGATTCCAAAGCAACTAATAGAGCTTTGCGATCGCAATCACTTCCAGAATCTGCCCCACGAAGTCTACTTTCCTGATAAAGCACGAGGGACCTGCCAAAGTTAAACCATTTGGCCAGGAGAGCCCTTTTATGAAGGCATGTGCTCGATTTCGTCGCGAAATTTTTTTGGCGAATTTTACGCCCTCTCATTTTTAAAAGTCGATTCCACAGCAACTAATAGAGCTTTGCGATCGCAATCACTTCCAGAATGTGCAAAAGATATTCTAGTTTCATAACAGAACAGCAGGGACCTGCCAAAGTTAAACCATTTGGCCAGGAGAGCCCTTTTATGCAGACTTTTGCCAGATTTCGATACCCAAAATTTTTGCGATTTTCACAGATTTTTTTTCAAAAGCCGATTCCAAAGCAACTAATAGAGCTTTGCGATCGCAATCACTTCCAGAATCTGCCCCACGAAGTCTACTTTCCTGATAAAGCACGAGGGACCTGCCAAAGTTAAACCATTTGGCCAGGAGAGCCCTTTTATGAAGGCATGTGCTCGATTTCGTCGCGAAATTTTTTTGGCGAATTTTACGCCCTCTCATTTTTAAAAGTCGATTCCACAGCAACTAATAGAGCTTTGCGATCGCAATCACTTCCAGAATGTGCAAAATATATTCTAGTTTCATAACAGAACAGCAGGGACCTGCCAAAGTTAAACCATTTGGCCAGGAGAGCCCTTTTATGCAGACTTTTGCCAGATTTCGATACCCAAAATTTTTGCGATTTTCACAGATTTTTTTTCAAAAGCCGATTCCAAAGCAACTAATAGAGCTTTGCGATCGCAATCACTTCCAGAATCTGCCCCACGCAGTCTACTTTCCTGATAAAGCACGAGGGACCTGCCAAAGTTAAACCATTTGGCCAGGAGAGCCCTTTTATGAAGGCATGTGCTCGATTTCGTCGCGAAATTTTTTTGGCGAATTTTACGCCCTCTCATTTTTAAAAGTCGATTCCACAGCAACTAATAGAGCTTTGCGATCGCAATCACTTCCAGAAAGTGCAAAAGATATTCTAGTTTCATAACAGAACAGCAGGGACCTGCCAAAGTTAAACCATTTGGCCAGGAGAGCCCTTTTATGCAGACTTTTGCCAGATTTCGATACCCAAAATTTTTGCGATTTTCACAGATTTTTTTTCAAAAGCCGATTCCAAAGCAACTAATAGAGCTTTGCGATCGCAATCACTTCCAGAATCTGCCCCACGAAGTCTACTTTCCTGATAAAGCACGAGGGACCTGCCAAAGTTAAACCATTTGGCCAGGAGAGCCCTTTTATGAAGGCATGTGCTCGATTTCGTCGCGAAATTTTTTTGGCGAATTTTACGCCCTCTCATTTTTAAAAGTCGATTCCACAGCAACTAATAGAGCTTTGCGATCGCAATCACTTCCAGAATGTGCAAAAGATATTCTAGTTTCATAACAGAACAGCAGGGACCTGCCAAAGTTAAACCATTTGGCCAGGAGAGCCCTTTTATGCAGACTTTTGCCAGATTTCGATACCCAAAATTTTTGCGATTTTCACAGATTTTTTTTCAAAAGCCGATTCCAAAGCAACTAATAGAGCTTTGCGATCGCAATCACTTCCAGAATCTGCCCCACGAAGTCTACTTTCCTGATAAAGCACGAGGGACCTGCCAAAGTTAAACCATTTGGCCAGGAGAGCCCTTTTATGAAGGCATGTGCTCGATTTCGTCGCGAAATTTTTTTGGCGAATTTTACGCCCTCTCATTTTTAAAAGTCGATTCCACAGCAACTAATAGAGCTTTGCGATCGCAATCACTTCCAGAATGTGCAAAAGATATTCTAGTTTCATAACAGAACAGCAGGGACCTGCCAAAGTTAAACCATTTGGCCAGGAGAGCCCTTTTATGCAGACTTTTGCCAGATTTCGATACCCAAAATTTTTGCGATTTTCACAGATTTTTTTTCAAAAGCCGATTCCAAAGCAACTAATAGAGCTTTGCGATCGCAATCACTTCCAGAATCTGCCCCACGAAGTCTACTTTCCTGATAAAGCACGAGGGACCTGCCAAAGTTAAACCATTTGGCCAGGAGAGCCCTTTTATGAAGGCATGTGCTCGATTTCGTCGCGAAATTTTTTTGGCGAATTTTACGCCCTCTCATTTTTAAAAGTCGATTCCACAGCAACTAATAGAGCTTTGCGATCGCAATCACTTCCAGAATGTGCAAAATATATTCTAGTTTCATAACAGAACAGCAGGGACCTGCCAAAGTTAAACCATTTGGCCAGGAGAGCCCTTTTATGCAGACTTTTGCCAGATTTCGATACCCAAAATTTTTGCGATTTTCACAGATTTTTTTTCAAAAGCCGATTCCAAAGCAACTAATAGAGCTTTGCGATCGCAATCACTTCCAGAATCTGCCCCACGCAGTCTACTTTCCTGATAAAGCACGAGGGACCTGCCAAAGTTAAACCATTTGGCCAGGAGAGCCCTTTTATGAAGGCATGTGCTCGATTTCGTCGCGAAATTTTTTTGGCGAATTTTACGCCCTCTCATTTTTAAAAGTCGATTCCACAGCAACTAATAGAGCTTTGCGATCGCAATCACTTCCAGAATGTGCAAAAGATATTCTAGTTTCATAACAGAACAGCAGGGACCTGCCAAAGTTAAACCATTTGGCCAGGAGAGCCCTTTTATGCAGACTTTTGCCAGATTTCGATACCCAAAATTTTTGCGATTTTCACAGATTTTTTTTCAAAAGCCGATTCCAAAGCAACTAATAGAGCTTTGCGATCGCAATCACTTCCAGAATCTGCCCCACGAAGTCTACTTTCCTGATAAAGCACGAGGGACCTGCCAAAGTTAAACCATTTGGCCAGGAGAGCCCTTTTATGCAGACTTTTGCCAGATTTCGATACCCAAAATTTTTGCGATTTTCACAGATTTTTTTTCAAAAGCCGATTCCAAAGCAACTAATAGAGCTTTGCGATCGCAATCACTTCCAGAATCTGCCCCACGAAGTCTACTTTCCTGATAAAGCACGAGGGACCTGCCAAAGTTAAACCATTTGGCCAGGAGAGCCCTTTTATGAAGGCATGTGCTCGATTTCGTCGCGAAATTTTTTTGGCGAATTTTACGCCGTCTCATTTTTAAAAGTCGATTCCACAGCAACTAATAGAGCTTTGCGATCGCAATCACTTCCAGAATGTGCAAAAGATATTCTAGTTTCATAACAGAACAGCAGGGACCTGCCAAAGTTAAACCATTTGGCCAGGAGAGCCCTTTTATGCAGACTTTTGCCAGATTTCGATACCCAAAATTTTTGCGATTTTCACAGATTTTTTTTCAAAAGCCGATTCCAAAGCAACTAATAGAGCTTTGCGATCGCAATCACTTCCAGAATGTGCAAAAGATATTCTAGTTTCATAACAGAACAGCAGGGACCTGCCAAAGTTAAACCATTTGGCCAGGAGAGCCCTTTTATGCAGACTTTTGCCAGATTTCGATACCCAAAATTTTTGCGATTTTCACAGATTTTTTTTCAAAAGCCGATTCCAAAGCAACTAATAGAGCTTTGCGATCGCAATCACTTCCAGAATCTGCCCCACGAAGTCTACTTTCCTGATAAAGCACGAGGGACCTGCCAAAGTTAAACCATTTGGCCAGGAGAGCCCTTCTATGAAGGCATGTGCTCGATTTCGTCGCGAAATTTTTTTGGCGAATTTTACGCCCTCTCATTTTTAAAAGTCGATTCCACAGCAACTAATAGAGCTTTGCGATCGCAATCACTTCCAGAATGTGCAAAAGATATTCTAGTTTCATAACAGAACAGCAGGGACCTGCCAAAGTTAAACCATTTGGCCAGGAGAGCCCTTTTATGCAGACTTTTGCCAGATTTCGATACCCAAAATTTTTGCGATTTTCACAGATTTTTTTTCAAAAGCCGATTCCAAAGCAACTAATAGAGCTTTGCGATCGCAATCACTTCCAGAATCTGCCCCACGAAGTCTACTTTCCTGATAAAGCACGAGGGACCTGCCAAAGTTAAACCATTTGGCCAGGAGAGCCCTTTTATGCAGACTTTTGCCAGATTTCGATACCCAAAATTTTTGCGATTTTCACAGATTTTTTTTCAAAAGCCGATTCCAAAGCAACTAATAGAGCTTTGCGATCGCAATCACTTCCAGAATCTGCCCCACGAAGTCTACTTTCCTGATAAAGCACGAGGGACCTGCCAAAGTTAAACCATTTGGCCAGGAGAGCCCTTTTATGAAGGCATGTGCTCGATTTCGTCGCGAAATTTTTTTGGCGAATTTTACGCCGTCTCATTTTTAAAAGTCGATTCCACAGCAACTAATAGAGCTTTGCGATCGCAATCACTTCCAGAATGTGCAAAAGATATTCTAGTTTCATAACAGAACAGCAGGGACCTGCCAAAGTTAAACCATTTGGCCAGGAGAGCCCTTTTATGCAGACTTTTGCCAGATTTCGATACCCAAAATTTTTGCGATTTTCACAGATTTTTTTTCAAAAGCCGATTCCAAAGCAACTAATAGAGCTTTGCGATCGCAATCACTTCCAGAATCTGCCCCACGAAGTCTACTTTCCTGATAAAGCACGAGGGACCTGCCAAAGTTAAACCATTTGGCCAGGAGAGCCCTTCTATGAAGGCATGTGCTCGATTTCGTCGCGAAATTTTTTTGGCGAATTTTACGCCCTCTCATTTTTAAAAGTCGATTCCACAGCAACTAATAGAGCTTTGCGATCGCAATCACTTCCAGAATGTGCAAAAGATATTCTAGTTTCATAACAGAACAGCAGGGACCTGCCAAAGTTAAACCATTTGGCCAGGAGAGCCCTTTTATGCAGACTTTTGCCAGATTTCGATACCCAAAATTTTTGCGATTTTCACAGATTTTTTTTCAAAAGCCGATTCCAAAGCAACTAATAGAGCTTTGCGATCGCAATCACTTCCAGAATCTGCCCAACGAAGTTTACTTTCCTGATAAAGCACGAGGGACCTGCCAAAGTTAAACCATTTGGCCAGGAGAGCCCTTTTATGAAGGCATGTGCTCGATTTCGTCGCGAAATTTTTTTGGCGAATTTTACGCCCTCTCATTTTTAAAAGTCGATTCCACAGCAACTAATAGAGCTTTGCGATCGCAATCACTTCCAGAATGTGCAAAAGATATTCTAGTTTCATAACAGAACAGCAGGGACCTGCCAAAGTTAAACCATTTGGCCAGGAGAGCCCTTTTATGCAGACTTTTGCCAGATTTCGATACCCAAAATTTTTGCGATTTTCACAGATTTTTTTCAAAAGCCGATTCCAAAGCAACTAATAGAGCTTTGCGATCGCAATCACTTCCAGAATCTGCCCCACGAAGTCTACTTTCCTGATAAAGCACGAGGGACCTGCCAAAGTTAAACCATTTGGCCAGGAGAGCCCTTTTATGAAGGCATGTGCTCGATTTCGTCGCGAAATTTTTTTGGCGAATTTTACGCCCTCTCATTTTTAAAAGTCGATTCCACAGCAACTAATAGAGCTTTGCGATCGCAATCACTTCCAGAAAGTGCAAAAGATATTCTAGTTTCATAACAGAACAGCAGGGACCTGCCAAAGTTAAACCATTTGGCCAGGAGAGCCCTTTTATGCAGACTTTTGCCAGATTTCGATACCCAAAATTTTTGCGATTTTCACAGATTTTTTTTCAAAAGCCGATTCCAAAGCAACTAATAGAGCTTTGCGATCGCAATCACTTCCAGAATCTGCCCCACGAAGTCTACTTTCCTGATAAAGCACGAGGGACCTGCCAAAGTTAAACCATTTGGCCAGGAGAGCCCTTTTATGAAGGCATGTGCTCGATTTCGTCGCGAAATTTTTTTGGCGAATTTTACACCCTCTCATTTTTAAAAGTCGATTCCACAGCAACTAATAGAGCTTTGCGATCGCAATCACTTCCAGAATGTGCAAAAGATATTCTAGTTTCATAACAGAACAGCAGGGACCTGCCAAAGTTAAACCATTTGGCCAGGAGAGCCCTTTTATGCAGACTTTTGCCAGATTTCGATACCCAAAATTTTTGCGATTTTCACAGATTTTTTTTCAAAAGCCGATTCCAAAGCAACTAATAGAGCTTTGCGATCGCAATCACTTCCAGAATCTGCCCCACGAAGTCTACTTTCCTGATAAAGCACGAGGGACCTGCCAAAGTTAAACCATTTGGCCAGGAGAGCCCTTTTATGAAGGCATGTGCTCGATTTCGTCGCGAAATTTTTTTGGCGAATTTTACGCCCTCTCATTTTTAAAAGTCGATTCCACAGCAACTAATAGAGCTTTGCGATCGCAATCACTTCCAGAATGTGCAAAAGATATTCTAGTTTCATAACAGAACAGCAGGGACCTGCCAAAGTTAAACCATTTGGCCAGGAGAGCCCTTTTATGCAGACTTTTGCCAGATTTCGATACCCAAAATTTTTGCGATTTTCACAGATTTTTTTTCAAAAGCCGATTCCAAAGCAACTAATAGAGCTTTGCGATCGCAATCACTTCCAGAATCTGCCCCACGAAGTCTACTTTCCTGATAAAGCACGAGGGACCTGCCAAAGTTAAACCATTTGGCCAGGAGAGCCCTTTTATGAAGGCATGTGCTCGATTTCGTCGCGAAATTTTTTTGGCGAATTTTACGCCCTCTCATTTTTAAAAGTCGATTCCACCGCAACTAATAGAGCTTTGCGATCGCAATCACTTCCAGAATGTGCAAAATATATTCTAGTTTCATAACAGAACAGCAGGGACCTGCCAAAGTTAAACCATTTGGCCAGGAGACCCTTTTATGCAGACTTTTGCCAGATTTCGATACCCAAAATTTTTGCGATTTTCACAGATTTTTTTTCAAAAGCCGATTCCAAAGCAACTAATAGAGCTTTGCGATCGCAATCACTTCCAGAATCTGCCCCACGAAGTCTACTTTCCTGATAAAGCACGAGGGACCTGCCAAAGTTAAACCATTTGGCCAGGAGAGCCCTTTTATGAAGGCATGTGCTCGATTTCGTCGCGAAATTTTTTTGGCGAATTTTACGCCCTCTCATTTTTAAAAGTCGATTCCACAGCAACTAATAGAGCTTTGCGATCGCAATCACTTCCAGAAAGTGCAAAAGATATTCTAGTTTCATAACAGAACAGCAGGGACCTGCCAAAGTTAAACCATTTGGCCAGGAGAGCCCTTTTATGCAGACTTTTGCCAGATTTCGATACCCAAAATTTTTGCGATTTTCACAGATTTTTTTTCAAAAGCCGATTCCAAAGCAACTAATAGAGCTTTGCGATCGCAATCACTTCCAGAATCTGCCCCACGAAGTCTACTTTCCTGATAAAGCACGAGGGACCTGCCAAAGTTAAACCATTTGGCCAGGAGAGCCCTTTTATGAAGGCATGTGCTCGATTTCGTCGCGAAATTTTTTTGGCGAATTTTACACCCTCTCATTTTTAAAAGTCGATTCCACAGCAACTAATAGAGCTTTGCGATCGCAATCACTTCCAGAATGTGCAAAAGATATTCTAGTTTCATAACAGAACAGCAGGGACCTGCCAAAGTTAAACCATTTGGCCAGGAGAGCCCTTTTATGCAGACTTTTGCCAGATTTCGATACCCAAAATTTTTGCGATTTTCACAGATTTTTTTTCAAAAGCCGATTCCAAAGCAACTAATAGAGCTTTGCGATCGCAATCACTTCCAGAATGTGCAAAAGATATTCTAGTTTCATAACAGAACAGCAGGGACCTGCCAAAGTTAAACCATTTGGCCAGGAGAGCCCTTTTATGCAGACTTTTGCCAGATTTCGATACCCAAAATTTTTGCGATTTTCACAGATTTTTTTTCAAAAGCCGATTCCAAAGCAACTAATAGAGCTTTGCGATCGCAATCACTTCCAGAATCTGCCCAACGAAGTCTACTTTCCTGATAAAGCACGAGGGACCTGCCAAAGTTAAACCATTTGGCCAGGAGAGCCCTTTTATGAAGGCATGTGCTCGATTTCGTCGCGAAATTTTTTTGGCGAATTTTACGCCCTCTCATTTTTAAAAGTCGATTCCACCGCAACTAATAGAGCTTTGCGATCGCAATCACTTCCAGAATGTGCAAAATATATTCTAGTTTCATAACAGAACAGCAGGGACCTGCCAAAGTTAAACCATTTGGCCAGGAGACCCTTTTATGCAGACTTTTGCCAGATTTCGATACCCAAAATTTTTGCGATTTTCACAGATTTTTTTTCAAAAGCCGATTCCAAAGCAACTAATAGAGCTTTGCGATCGCAATCACTTCCAGAATCTGCCCCACGAAGTCTACTTTCCTGATAAAGCACGAGGGACCTGCCAAAGTTAAACCATTTGGCCAGGAGAGCCCTTTTATGAAGGCATGTGCTCGATTTCGTCGCGAAATTTTTTTGGCGAATTTTACGCCCTCTCATTTTTAAAAGTCGATTCCACAGCAACTAATAGAGCTTTGCGATCGCAATCACTTCCAGAAAGTGCAAAAGATATTCTAGTTTCATAACAGAACAGCAGGGACCTGCCAAAGTTAAACCATTTGGCCAGGAGAGCCCTTTTATGCAGACTTTTGCCAGATTTCGATACCCAAAATTTTTGCGATTTTCACAGATTTTTTTTCAAAAGCCGATTCCAAAGCAACTAATAGAGCTTTGCGATCGCAATCACTTCCAGAATCTGCCCCACGAAGTCTACTTTCCTGATAAAGCACGAGGGACCTGCCAAAGTTAAACCATTTGGCCAGGAGAGCCCTTTTATGAAGGCATGTGCTCGATTTCGTCGCGAAATTTTTTTGGCGAATTTTACACCCTCTCATTTTTAAAAGTCGATTCCACAGCAACTAATAGAGCTTTGCGATCGCAATCACTTCCAGAATGTGCAAAAGATATTCTAGTTTCATAACAGAACAGCAGGGACCTGCCAAAGTTAAACCATTTGGCCAGGAGAGCCCTTTTATGCAGACTTTTGCCAGATTTCGATACCCAAAATTTTTGCGATTTTCACAGATTTTTTTTCAAAAGCCGATTCCAAAGCAACTAATAGAGCTTTGCGATCGCAATCACTTCCAGAATCTGCCCCACGAAGTCTACTTTCCTGATAAAGCACGAGGGACCTGCCAAAGTTAAACCATTTGGCCAGGAGAGCCCTTTTATGAAGGCATGTGCTCGATTTCGTCGCGAAATTTTTTTGGCGAATTTTACGCCCTCTCATTTTTAAAAGTCGATTCCACAGCAACTAATAGAGCTTTGCGATCGCAATCACTTCCAGAATGTGCAAAAGATATTCTAGTTTCATAACAGAACAGCAGGGACCTGCCAAAGTTAAACCATTTGGCCAGGAGAGCCCTTTTATGCAGACTTTTGCCAGATTTCGATACCCAAAATTTTTGCGATTTTCACAGATTTTTTTTCAAAAGCCGAATCCAAAGCAACTAATAGAGCTTTGCGATCGCAATCACTTCCAGAATCTGCCCCACGAAGTCTACTTTCCTGATAAAGCACGAGGGACCTGCCAAAGTTAAACCATTTGGCCAGGAGAGCCCTTTTATGAAGGCATGTGCTCGATTTCGTCGCGAAATTTTTTTGGCGAATTTTACGCCCTCTCATTTTTAAAAGTCGATTCCACCGCAACTAATAGAGCTTTGCGATCGCAATCACTTCCAGAATGTGCAAAATATATTCTAGTTTCATAACAGAACAGCAGGGACCTGCCAAAGTTAAACCATTTGGCCAGGAGACCCTTTTATGCAGACTTTTGCCAGATTTCGATACCCAAAATTTTTGCGATTTTCACAGATTTTTTTTCAAAAGCCGATTCCAAAGCAACTAATAGAGCTTTGCGATCGCAATCACTTCCAGAATCTGCCCCACGAAGTCTACTTTCCTGATAAAGCACGAGGGACCTGCCAAAGTTAAACCATTTGGCCAGGAGAGCCCTTTTATGAAGGCATGTGCTCGATTTCGTCGCGAAATTTTTTTGGCGAATTTTACGCCCTCTCATTTTTAAAAGTCGATTCCACAGCAACTAATAGAGCTTTGCGATCGCAATCACTTCCAGAATGTGCAAAAGATATTCTAGTTTCATAACAGAACAGCAGGGACCTGCCAAAGTTAAACCATTTGGCCAGGAGAGCCCTTTTATGCAGACTTTTGCCAGATTTCGATACCCAAAATTTTTGCGATTTTCACAGATTTTTTTTCAAAAGCCGATTCCAAAGCAACTAATAGAGCTTTGCGATCGCAATCACTTCCAGAATCTGCCCCACGAAGTCTACTTTCCTGATAAAGCACGAGGGACCTGCCAAAGTTAAACCATTTGGCCAGGAGAGCCCTTTTATGAAGGCATGTGCTCGATTTCGTCGCGAAATTTTTTTGGCGAATTTTACGCCCTCTCATTTTTAAAAGTCGATTCCACAGCAACTAATAGAGCTTTGCGATCGCAATCACTTCCAGAATGTGCAAAAGATATTCTAGTTTCATAACAGAACAGCAGGGACCTGCCAAAGTTAAACCATTTGGCCGGGAGAGCCCTTTTATGCAGACTTTTGCCAGATTTCGATACCCAAAATTTTTGCGATTTTCACAGATTTTTTTTCAAAAGCCGATTCCAAAGCAACTAATAGAGCTTTGCGATCGCAATCACTTCCAGAATCTGCCCCACGAAGTCTACTTTCCTGATAAAGAACGAGGGACCAGCCAAAGTTAAACCATTTGGCCAGGAGAGCCCTTTTATGCAGACTTTTGCCAGATTTCGATACCCAAAATTTTTGCGATTTTTACAGATTTTTTTTCAAAAGCCGATTCCAAAGCAACTAATAGAGCTTTGCGATCGCAATCACTTCCAGAATCTGCCCCACGAAGTCTACTTTCCTGATAAAGCACGAGGGACCTGCCAAAGTTAAACCATTTGGCCAGGAGAGCCCTTTTATGAAGGCATGTGCTCGATTTCGTCGCGAAATTTTTTTGGCGAATTTTACGCCCTCTCATTTTTAAAAGTCGATTCCACAGCAACTAATAGAGCTTTGCGATCGCAATCACTTCCAGAATGTGCAAAAGATATTCTAGTTTCATAACAGAACAGCAGGGACCTGCCAAAGTTAAACCATTTGGCCAGGAGAGCCCTTTTATGCAGACTTTTGCCAGATTTCGATACCCAAAATTTTTGCGATTTTCACAGATTTTTTTTCAAAAGCCGATTCCAAAGCAACTAATAGAGCTTTGCGATCGCAATCACTTCCAGAATCTGCCCCACGAAGTCTACTTTCCTGATAAAGCACGAGGGACCTTCCAAAGTTAAACCATTTGGCCAGGAGAGCCCTTTTATGAAGGCATGTGCTCGATTTCGTCGCGAAATTTTTTTGGCGAATTTTACGCCCTCTCATTTTTAAAAGTCGATTCCACAGCAACTAATAGAGCTTTGCGATCGCAATCACTTCCAGAATGTGCAAAAGATATTCTAGTTTCATAACAGAACAGCAGGGACCTGCCAAAGTTAAACCATTTGGCCAGGAGAGCCCTTTTATGCAGACTTTTGCCAGATTTCGATACCCAAAATTTTTGCGATTTTCACAGATTTTTTTTCAAAAGCTGATTCCAAAGCAACTAATAGAGCTTTGCGATCGCAATCACTTCCAGAATCTGCCCCACGAAGTCTACTTTCCTGATAAAGCACGAGGGACCTGCCAAAGTTAAACCATTTGGCCAGGAGAGCCCTTTTATGAAGGCATGTGCTCGATTTCGTCGCGAAATTTTTTTGGCGAATTTTACGCCCTCTCATTTTTAAAAGTCGATTCCACAGCAACTAATAGAGCTTTGCGATCGCAATCACTTCCAGAATGTGCAAAAGATATTCTAGTTTCATAACAGAACAGCAGGGACCTGCCAAAGTTAAACCATTTGGCCAGGAGAGCCCTTTTATGCAGACTTTTGCCAGATTTCGATACCCAAAATTTTTGCGATTTTCACAGATTTTTTTTCAAAAGCCGATTCCAAAGCAACTAATAGAGCTTTGCGATCGCAATCACTTCCAGAATCTGCCCCACGAAGTCTACTTTCCTGATAAAGCACGAGGGACCTGCCAAAGTTAAACCATTTGGCCAGGAGAGCCCTTTTATGAAGGCATGTGCTCGATTTCGTCGCGAAATTTTTTTGGCGAATTTTACGCCCTCTCATTTTTAAAAGTCGATTCCACAGCAACTAATAGAGCTTTGCGATCGCAATCACTTCCAGAATGTGCAAAAGATATTCTAGTTTCATAACAGAACAGCAGGGACCTGCCAAAGTTAAACCATTTGGCCAGGAGAGCCCTTTTATGCAGACTTTTGCCAGATTTCGATACCCAAAATTTTTGCGATTTTCACAGATTTTTTTTCAAAAGCCGATTCCAAAGCAACTAATAGAGCTTTGCGATCGCAATCACTTCCAGAATCTGCCCCACGAAGTCTACTTTCCTGATAAAGCACGAGGGACCTGCGAAAGTTAAACCATTTGGCCAGGAGAGCCCTTTTATGAAGGCATGTGCTCGATTTCGTCGCGAAATTTTTTTGGCGAATTTTACGCCCTCTCATTTTTAAAAGTCGATTCCACAGCAACTAATAGAGCTTTGCGATCGCAATCACTTCCAGAATGTGCAAAATATATTCTAGTTTCATAACAGAACAGCAGGGACCTGCCAAAGTTAAACCATTTGGCCAGGAGAGCCCTTTTATGCAGACTTTTGCCAGATTTCGATACCCAAAATTTTTGCGATTTTCACAGATTTTTTTTCAAAAGCCGATTCCAAAGCAACTAATAGAGCTTTGCGATCGCAATCACTTCCAGAATCTGCCCCACGAAGTCTACTTTCCTGATAAAGCACGAGGGACCTGCCAAAGTTAAACCATTTGGCCAGGAGAGCCCTTTTATGAAGGCATGTGCTCGATTTCGTCGCGAAATTTTTTTGGCGAATTTTACGCCCTCTCATTTTTAAAAGTCGATTCCACAGCAACTAATAGAGCTTTGCGATCGCAATCACTTCCAGAATGTGCAAAAGATATTCTAGTTTCATAACAGAACAGCAGGGACCTGCCAAAGTTAAACCATTTGGCCAGGAGAGCCCTTTTATGCAGACTTTTGCCAGATTTCGATACCCAAAATTTTTGCGATTTTCACAGATTTTTTTTCAAAAGCCGATTCCAAAGCAACTAATAGAGCTTTGCGATCGCAATCACTTCCAGAATCTGCCCCACGAAGTCTACTTTCCTGATAAAGCACGAGGGACCTGCCAAAGTTAAACCATTTGGCCAGGAGAGCCCTTTTATGAAGGCATGTGCTCGATTTCGTCGCGAAATTTTTTTGGCGAATTTTACGCCCTCTCATTTTTAAAAGTCGATTCCACAGCAACTAATAGAGCTTTGCGATCGCAATCACTTCCAGAATGTGCAAAAGATATTCTAGTTTCATAACAGAACAGCAGGGACCTGCCAAAGTTAAACCATTTGGCCAGGAGAGCCCTTTTATGCAGACTTTTGCCAGATTTCGATACCCAAAATTTTTGCGATTTTCACAGATTTTTTTTCAAAAGCCGATTCCAAAGCAACTAATAGAGCTTTGCGATCGCAATCACTTCCAGAATCTGCCCCACGAAGTCTACTTTCCTGATAAAGCACGAGGGACCTGCCAAAGTTAAACCATTTGGCCAGGAGAGCCCTTCTATGAAGGCATGTGCTCGATTTCGTCGCGAAATTTTTTTGGCGAATTTTACGCCCTCTCATTTTTAAAAGTCGATTCCACAGCAACTAATAGAGCTTTGCGATCGCAATCACTTCCAGAATGTGCAAAAGATATTCTAGTTTCATAACAGAACAGCAGGGACCTGCCAAAGTTAAACCATTTGGCCAGGAGAGCCCTTTTATGCAGACTTTTGCCAGATTTCGATACCCAAAATTTTTGCGATTTTCACAGATTTTTTTTCAAAAGCCGATTCCAAAGCAACTAATAGAGCTTTGCGATCGCAATCACTTCCAGAATCTGCCCCACGAAGTCTACTTTCCTGATAAAGCACGAGGGACCTGCCAAAGTTAAACCATTTGGCCAGGAGAGCCCTTTTATGCAGACTTTTGCCAGATTTCGATACCCAAAATTTTTGCGATTTTCACAGATTTTTTTTCAAAAGCCGATTCCAAAGCAACTAATAGAGCTTTGCGATCGCAATCACTTCCAGAATCTGCCCCACGAAGTCTACTTTCCTGATAAAGCACGAGGGACCTGCCAAAGTTAAACCATTTGGCCAGGAGAGCCCTTTTATGAAGGCATGTGCTCGATTTCGTCGCGAAATTTTTTTGGCGAATTTTACGCCCTCTCATTTTTAAAAGTCGATTCCACAGCAACTAATAGAGCTTTGCGATCGCAATCACTTCCAGAATGTGCAAAAGATATTCTAGTTTCATAACAGAACAGCAGGGACCTGCCAAAGTTAAACCATTTGGCCAGGAGAGCCCTTTTATGCAGACTTTTGCCAGATTTCGATACCCAAAATTTTTGCGATTTTCACAGATTTTTTTTCAAAAGCCGATTCCAAAGCAACTAATAGAGCTTTGCGATCGCAATCACTTCCAGAATCTGCCCCACGAAGTCTACTTTCCTGATAAAGCACGAGGGACCTGCCAAAGTTAAACCATTTGGCCAGGAGAGCCCTTTTATGAAGGCATGTGCTCGATTTCGTCGCGAAATTTTTTTGGCGAATTTTACGCCCTCTCATTTTTAAAAGTCGATTCCACAGCAACTAATAGAGCTTTGCGATCGCAATCACTTCCAGAATGTGCAAAAGATATTCTAGTTTCATAACAGAACAGCAGGGACCTGCCAAAGTTAAACCATTTGGCCAGGAGAGCCCTTTTATGCAGACTTTTGCCAGATTTCGATACCCAAAATTTTTGCGATTTTCACAGATTTTTTTTCAAAAGCCGATTCCAAAGCAACTAATAGAGCTTTGCGATCGCAATCACTTCCAGAATCTGCCCCACGAAGTCTACTTTCCTGATAAAGCACGAGGGACCTGCCAAAGTTAAACCATTTGGCCAGGAGAGCCCTTTTATGAAGGCATGTGCTCGATTTCGTCGCGAAATTTTTTTGGCGAATTTTACGCCCTCTCATTTTTAAAAGTCGATTCCACAGCAACTAATACAGCTTTGCGATCGCAATCACTTCCAGAATGTGCAAAAGATATTCTAGTTTCATAACAGAACAGCAGGGACCTGCCAAAGTTAAACCATTTGGCCAGGAGAGCCCTTTTATGCAGACTTTTGCCAGATTTCGATACCCAAAATTTTTGCGATTTTCACAGATTTTTTTTCAAAAGCCGATTCCAAAGCAACTAATAGAGCTTTGCGATCGCAATCACTTCCAGAATCTGCCCCACGAAGTCTACTTTCCTGATAAAGCACGAGGGACCTTCCAAAGTTAAACCATTTGGCCAGGAGAGCCCTTTTATGAAGGCATGTGCTCGATTTCGTCGCGAAATTTTTTTGGCGAATTTTACGCCCTCTCATTTTTAAAAGTCGATTCCACAGCAACTAATAGAGCTTTGCGATCGCAATCACTTCCAGAATGTGCAAAAGATATTCTAGTTTCATAACAGAACAGCAGGGACCTGCCAAAGTTAAACCATTTGGCCAGGAGAGCCCTTTTATGCAGACTTTTGCCAGATTTCGATACCCAAAATTTTTGCGATTTTCACAGATTTTTTTTCAAAAGCCGATTCCAAAGCAACTAATAGAGCTTTGCGATCGCAATCACTTCCAGAATCTGCCCCACGAAGTCTACTTTCCTGATAAAGCACGAGGGACCTGCCAAAGTTAAACCATTTGGCCAGGAGAGCCCTTTTATGAAGGCATGTGCTCGATTTCGTCGCGAAATTTTTTTGGCGAATTTTACGCCCTCTCATTTTTAAAAGTCGATTCCACAGCAACTAATAGAGCTTTGCGATCGCAATCACTTCCAGAATGTGCAAAAGATATTCTAGTTTCATAACAGAACAGCAGGGACCTGCCAAAGTTAAACCATTTGGCCAGGAGAGCCCTTTTATGCAGACTTTTGCCAGATTTCGATACCCAAAATTTTTGCGATTTTCACAGATTTTTTTTCAAAAGCCGATTCCAAAGCAACTAATAGAGCTTTGCGATCGCAATCACTTCCAGAATCTGCCCCACGAAGTCTACTTTCCTGATAAAGCACGAGGGACCTGCCAAAGTTAAACCATTTGGCCAGGAGAGCCCTTTTATGAAGGCATGTGCTCGATTTCGTCGCGAAATTTTTTTGGCGAATTTTACGCCCTCTCATTTTTAAAAGTCGATTCCACAGCAACTAATAGAGCTTTGCGATCGCAATCACTTCCAGAATGTGCAAAAGATATTCTAGTTTCATAACAGAACAGCAGGGACCTGCCAAAGTTAAACCATTTGGCCAGGAGAGCCCTTTTATGCAGACTTTTGCCAGATTTCGATACCCAAAATTTTTGCGATTTTCACAGATTTTTTTTCAAAAGCCGATTCCAAAGCAACTAATAGAGCTTTGCGATCGCAATCACTTCCAGAATCTGCCCCACGAAGTCTACTTTCCTGATAAAGCACGAGGGACCTGCCAAAGTTATACCATTTGGCCAGGAGAGCCCTTTTATGAAGGCATGTGCTCGATTTCGTCGCGAAATTTTTTTGGCGAATTTTACGCCCTCTCATTTTTAAAAGTCGATTCCACAGCAACTAATAGAGCTTTGCGATCGCAATCACTTCCAGAATGTGCAAAAGATATTCTAGTTTCATAACAGAACAGCAGGGACCTGCCAAAGTTAAACCATTTGGCCAGGAGAGCCCTTTTATGCAGACTTTTGCCAGATTTCGATACCCAAAATTTTTGCGATTTTCACAGATTTTTTTTCAAAAGCCGATTCCAAAGCAACTAATAGAGCTTTGCGATCGCAATCACTTCCAGAATCTGCCCCACGAAGTCTACTTTCCTGATAAAGCACGAGGGACCTGCCAAAGTTAAACCATTTGGCCAGGAGAGTCCTTTTATGAAGGCATGTGCTCGATTTCGTCGCGAAATTTTTTTGGCGAATTTTACGCCCTCTCTTATTTAAAAGTCGATTCCACAGCAACTAATAGAGCTTTGCGATCGCAATCACTTCCAGAATGTGCAAAAGATATTCTAGTTTCATAACAGAACAGCAGGGACCTGCCAAAGTTAAACCATTTGGCCAGGAGAGCCCTTTTATGCAGACTTTTGCCAGATTTCGATACCCAAAATTTTTGCGATTTTCACAGATTTTTTTCAAAAGCCGATTCCAAAGCAACTAATAGAGCTTTGCGATCGCAATCACTTCCAGAATCTGCCCCACGAAGTCTACTTTCCTGATAAAGCACGAGGGACCTGCCAAAGTTAAACCATTTGGCCAGGAGAGCCCTTTTATGAAGGCATGTGCTCGATTTCGTCGCGAAATTTTTTTGGCGAATTTTACGCCCTCTCATTTTTAAAAGTCGATTCCACAGCAACTAATAGAGCTTTGCGATCGCAATCACTTCCAGAATGTGCAAAAGATATTCTAGTTTCATAACAGAACAGCAGGGACCTGCCAAAGTTAAACCATTTGGCCAGGAGAGCCCTTTTATGCAGACTTTTGCCAGATTTCGATACCCAAAATTTTTGCGATTTTCACAGATTTTTTTTCAAAAGCCGATTCCAAAGCAACTAATAGAGCTTTACGATCGCAATCACTTCCAGAATCTGCCCCACGAAGTCTACTTTCCTGATAAAGCACGAGGGACCTGCCAAAGTTATACCATTTGGCCAGGAGAGCCCTTTTATGAAGGCATGTGCTCGATTTCGTCGCGAAATTTTTTTGGCGAATTTTACGCCCTCTCATTTTTAAAAGTCGATTCCACAGCAACTAATAGAGCTTTGCGATCGCAATCACTTCCAGAATGTGCAAAAGATATTCTAGTTTCATAACAGAACAGCAGGGACCTGCCAAAGTTAAACCATTTGGCCAGGAGAGCCCTTTTATGCAGACTTTTGCCAGATTTCGATACCCAAAATTTTTGCGATTTTCACAGATTTTTTTTCAAAAGCCGATTCCAAAGCAACTAATAGAGCTTTGCGATCGCAATCACTTCCAGAATCTGCCCCACGAAGTCTACTTTCCTGATAAAGCACGAGGGACCTGCCAAAGTTAAACCATTTGGCCAGGAGAGCCCTTTTATGAAGGCATGTGCTCGATTTCGTCGCGAAATTTTTTTGGCGAATTTTACGCCCTCTCATTTTTAAAAGTCGATTCCACAGCAACTAATAGAGCTTTGCGATCGCAATCACTTCCAGAATGTGCAAAAGATATTCTAGTTTCATAACAGAACAGCAGGGACCTGCCAAAGTTAAACCATTTGGCCAGGAGAGCCCTTTTATGCAGACTTTTGCCAGATTTCGATACCCAAAATTTTTGCGATTTTCACAGATTTTTTTTCAAAAGCCGATTCCAAAGCAACTAATAGAGCTTTGCGATCGCAATCACTTCCAGAATCTGCCCCACGAAGTCTACTTTCCTGATAAAGCACGAGGGACCTGCCAAAGTTAAACCATTTGGCCAGGAGAGCCCTTTTATGAAGGCATGTGCTCGATTTCGTCGCGAAATTTTTTTGGCGAATTTTACGCCCTCTCATTTTTAAAAGTCGATTCCACAGCAACTAATAGAGCTTTGCGATCGCAATCACTTCCAGAATGTGCAAAAGATATTCTAGTTTCATAACAGAACAGCAGGGACCTGCCAAAGTTAAACCATTTGGCCAGGAGAGCCCTTTTATGCAGACTTTTGCCAGATTTCGATACCCAAAATTTTTGCGATTTTCACAGATTTTTTTTCAAAAGCCGATTCCAAAGCAACTAATAGAGCTTTGCGATCGCAATCACTTCCAGAATCTGCCCCACGAAGTCTACTTTCCTGATAAAGCACGAGGGACCTGCCAAAGTTAAACCATTTGGCCAGGAGAGCCCTTTTATGAAGGCATGTGCTCGATTTCGTCGCGAAATTTTTTTGGCGAATTTTACGCCCTCTCTTATTTAAAAGTCGATTCCACAGCAACTAATAGAGCTTTGCGATCGCAATCACTTCCAGAATGTGCAAAAGATATTCTAGTTTCATAACAGAACAGCAGGGACCTGCCAAAGTTAAACCATTTGGCCAGGAGAGCCCTTTTATGCAGACTTTTGCCAGATTTCGATACCCAAAATTTTTGCGATTTTCACAGATTTTTTTCAAAAGCCGATTCCAAAGCAACTAATAGAGCTTTGCGATCGCAATCACTTCCAGAATCTGCCCCACGAAGTCTACTTTCCTGATAAAGCACGAGGGACCTGCCAAAGTTAAACCATTTGGCCAGGAGAGCCCTTTTATGAAGGCATGTGCTCGATTTCGTCGCGAAATTTTTTTGGCGAATTTTACGCCCTCTCATTTTTAAAAGTCGATTCCACAGCAACTAATAGAGCTTTGCGATCGCAATCACTTCCAGAATGTGCAAAAGATATTCTAGTTTCATAACAGAACAGCAGGGACCTGCCAAAGTTAAACCATTTGGCCAGGAGAGCCCTTTTATGCAGACTTTTGCCAGATTTCGATACCCAAAATTTTTGCGATTTTCACAGATTTTTTTTCAAAAGCCGATTCCAAAGCAACTAATAGAGCTTTACGATCGCAATCACTTCCAGAATCTGCCCCACGAAGTCTACTTTCCTGATAAAGCACGAGGGACCTGCCAAAGTTATACCATTTGGCCAGGAGAGCCCTTTTATGAAGGCATGTGCTCGATTTCGTCGCGAAATTTTTTTGGCGAATTTTACGCCCTCTCATTTTTAAAAGTCGATTCCACAGCAACTAATAGAGCTTTGCGATCGCAATCACTTCCAGAATGTGCAAAAGATATTCTAGTTTCATAACAGAACAGCAGGGACCTGCCAAAGTTAAACCATTTGGCCAGGAGAGCCCTTTTATGCAGACTTTTGCCAGATTTCGATACCCAAAATTTTTGCGATTTTCACAGATTTTTTTTCAAAAGCCGATTCCAAAGCAACTAATAGAGCTTTGCGATCGCAATCACTTCCAGAATCTGCCCCACGAAGTCTACTTTCCTGATAAAGCACGAGGGACCTGCCAAAGTTAAACCATTTGGCCAGGAGAGCCCTTTTATGAAGGCATGTGCTCGATTTCGTCGCGAAATTTTTTTGGCGAATTTTACGCCCTCTCATTTTTAAAAGTCGATTCCACAGCAACTAATAGAGCTTTGCGATCGCAATCACTTCCAGAATATGCAAAAGATATTCTAGTTTCATAACAGAACAGCAGGGACCTGCCAAAGTTAAACCATTTGGCCAGGAGAGCCCTTTTATGCAGACTTTTGCCAGATTTCTATACCCAAAATTTTTGCGATTTTCACAGATTTTTTTTCAAAAGCCGATTCCAAAGCAACTAATAGAGCTTTGCAATCGCAATCACTTCCAGAATCTGCCCCACGAAGTCTACTTTCCTGATAAAGCACGAGGGACCTGCCAAAGTTAAACCATTTGGCCAGGAGAGCCCTTTTATGAAGGCATGTGCTCGATTTCGTCGCGAAATTTTTTTGGCGAATTTTACGCCCTCTCATTTTTAAAAGTCGATTCCACAGCAACTAATAGAGCTTTGCGATCGCAATCACTTCCAGAATATGCAAAAGATATTCTAGTTTCATAACAGAACAGCAGGGACCTGCCAAAGTTAAACCATTTGGCCAGGAGAGCCCTTTTATGCAGACTTTTGCCAGATTTCTATACCCAAAATTTTTGCGATTTTCACAGATTTTTTTTCAAAAGCCGATTCCAAAGCAACTAATAGAGCTTTGCAATCGCAATCACTTCCAGAATCTGCCCCACGAAGTCTACTTTCCTGATAAAGCACGAGGGACCTGCCAAAGTTAAACCATTTGGCCAGGAGAGCCCTTTTATGAAGGCATGTGCTCGATTTCGTCGCGAAATTTTTTTGGCGAATTTTACGCCCTCTCATTTTTAAAAGTCGATTCCACAGCAACTAATAGAGCTTTGCGATCGCAATCACTTCCAGAATGTGCAAAAGATATTCTAGTTTCATAACAGAACAGCAGGGACCTGCCAAAGTTAAACCATTTGGCCAGGAGAGCCCTTTTATGCAGACTTTTGCCAGATTTCGATACCCAAAATTTTTGCGATTTTCACAGATTTTTTTTCAAAAGCCGATTCCAAAGCAACTAATAGAGCTTTGCGATCGCAATCACTTCCAGAATCTGCCCCACGAAGTCTACTTTCCTGATAAAGCACGAGGGACCTGCCAAAGTTAAACCATTTGGCCAGGAGAGCCCTTTTATGAAGGCGTGTGCTCGATTTTGTCGCGAAATTTTTTTGGCGAATTTTACGCCCTCTCATTTTTAAAAGTCGATTCCACAGCAACTAATAGAGCTTTGCGATCGCAATCACTTCCAGAATGTGCAAAAGATATTCTAGTTTCATAACAGAACAGCAGGGACCTGCCAAAGTTAAACCATTTGGCCAGGAGAGCCCTTTTATGCAGACTTTTGCCAGATTTCGATACCCAAAATTTTTGCGATTTTCACAGATTTTTTTTCAAAAGCCGATTCCAAAGCAACTAATAGAGCTTTGCGATCGCAATCACTTCCAGAATCTGCCCCACGAAGTCTACTTTCCTGATAAAGCACGAGGGACCTGCCAAAGTTAAACCATTTGGCCAGGAGAGCCCTTTTATGAAGGCATATGCTCGATTTCGTCGCGAAATTTTTTTGGCGAATTTTACGCCCTCTCATTTTTAAAAGTCGATTCCACAGCAACTAATAGAGCTTTGCGATCGCAATCACTTCCAGAATGTGCAAAAGATATTCTAGTTTCATAACAGAACAGCAGGGACCTGCCAAAGTTAAACCATTTGGCCAGGAGAGCCCTTTTATGCAGACTTTTGCCAGATTTCGATACCCAAAATTTTTGCGATTTTCACAGATTTTTTTTCAAAAGCCGATTCCAAAGCAACTAATAGAGCTTTGCGATCGCAATCACTTCCAGAATCTGCCCCACGAAGTCTACTTTCCTGATAAAGCACGAGGGACCTGCCAAAGTTAAACCATTTGGCCAGGAGAGCCCTTTTATGAAGGCATGTGCTCGATTTCGTCGCGAAATTTTTTTGGCGAATTTTACGCCCTCTCATTTTTAAAAGTCGATTCCACAGCAACTAATAGAGCTTTGCGATCGCAATCACTTCCAGAATGTGCAAAAGATATTCTAGTTTCATAACAGAACAGCAGGGACCTGCCAAAGTTAAACCATATGGCCAGGAGAGCCCTTTTATGCAGACTTTTGCCAGATTTCGATACCCAAAATTTTTGCGATTTTCACAGATTTTTTTTCAAAAGCCGATTCCAAAGCAACTAATAGAGCTTTGCGATCGCAATCACTTCCAGAATCTGCCCCACGAAGTCTACTTTCCTGATAAAGCACGAGGGACCTGCCAAAGTTAAACCATTTGGCCAGGAGAGCCCTTTTATGAAGGCATGTGCTCGATTTCGTCGCGAAATTTTTTTGGCGAATTTTACGCCCTCTCATTTTTAAAAGTCGATTCCGCAGCAACTAATAGAGCTTTGCGATCGCAATCACTTCCAGAATGTGCAAAAGATATTCTAGTTTCATAACAGAACAGCAGGGACCTGCCAAAGTTAAACCATTTGGCCAGGAGAGCCCTTTTATGCAGACTTTTAGCAGATTTCGATACCCAAAATTTTTGCGATTTTCACAGATTTTTTTTCAAAAGCCAATTCCAAAGCAACTAATAGAGCTTTGCGATCGCAATCACTTCCAGAATCTGCCCCACGAAGTCTACTTTCCTGATAAAGCACGAGGGACCTGCCAAAGTTAAACCATTTGGCCAGGAGAGTCCTTTTATGAAGGCATGTGCTCGATTTCGTCGCGAAATTTTTTTGGCGAATTTTACGCCCTCTCATTTTTAAAAGTCGATTCCACAGCAACTAATAGAGCTTTGCGATCGCAATCACTTCCAGAATGTGCAAAAGATATTCTAGTTTCATAACAGAACAGCAGTGACCTGCCAAAGTTAAACCATTTGGCCAGGAGAGCCCTTTTATGCAGACTTTTGCCAGATTTCGATACCCAAAATTTTTGCGATTTTCACAGATTTTTTTTCAAAAGCCGATTCCAAAGCAACTAATAGAGCTTTGCGATCGCAATCACTTCCAGAATCTGCCCCACGAAGTCTACTTTCCTGATAAAGCACGAGGGACCTGCCAAAGTTAAACCATTTGGCCAGGAGAGCCCTTTTATGAAGGCATGTGCTCGATTTCGTCGCGAAATTTTTTTGGCGAATTTTACGCCCTCTCATTTTTAAAAGTCGATTCCACAGCAACTAATAGAGCTTTGCGATCGCAATCACTTCCACAATGTGCAAAAGATATTCTAGTTTCATAACAGAACAGCAGGGACCTGCCAAAGTTAAACCATTTGGCCAGGAGAGCCCTTTTATGCAGACTTTTGCCAGATTTCGATACCCAAAATTTTTGCGATTTTCACAGATTTTTTTTCAAAAGCCGATTCCAAAGCAACTAATAGAGCTTTGCGATCGCAATCACTTCCAGAATCTGCCCCACGAAGTCTACTTTCCTGATAAAGCACGAGGGACCTGCCCAAGTTAAACCATTTGGCCAGGAGAGCCCTTTTATGAAGGCATGTGCTCGATTTCGTCGCGAAATTTTTTTGGCGAATTTTACGCCCTCTCATTTTTAAAAGTCGATTCCACAGCAACTAATAGAGCTTTGCGATCGCAATCACTTCCAGAATGTGCAAAAGATATTCTAGTTTCATAACAGAACAGCAGGGACCTGCCAAAGTTAAACCATTTGGCCAGGAGAGCCCTTTTATGCAGACTTTTGCCAGATTTCGATACCCAAAATTTTTGCGATTTTCACAGATTTTTTTTCAAAAGCCGATTCCAAAGCAACTAATAGAGCTTTGCGATCGCAATCACTTCCAGAATCTGCCCCACGAAGTCTACTTTCCTGATAAAGCACGAGGGACCTGCCAAAGTTAAACCATTTGGCCAGGAGAGCCCTTTTATGAAGGCATGTGCTCGATTTCGTCGCGAAATGTTTTTGGCGAATTTTACGCCCTCTCATTTTTAAAAGTCGATTCCACAGCAACTAATAGAGCTTTGCGATCGCAATCACTTCCAGAATGTGCAAAAGATATTCTAGTTTCATAACAGAACAGCAGGGACCTGCCAAAGTTAAACCATTTGGCCAGGAGAGCCCTTTTATGCAGACTTTTGCCAGATTTCGATACCCAAAATTTTTGCGATTTTCACAGATTTTTTTTCAAAAGCCGATTCCAAAGCAACTAATAGAGCTTTGCGATCGCAATCACTTCCAGAATCTGCCCCACGAAGTCTACTTTCCTGATAAAGCACGAGGGACCTGCCAAAGTTAAACCATTTGGCCAGGAGAGCCCTTTTATGAAGGCATGTGCTCGATTTCGTCGCGAAATTTTTTTGGCGAATTTTACGCCCTCTCATTTTTAAAAGTCGATTCCACAGCAACTAATAGAGCTTTGCGATCGCAATCACTTCCAGAAAGTGCAAAAGATATTCTAGTTTCATAACAGAACAGCAGGGACCTGCCAAAGTTAAACCATTTGGCCAGGAGAGCCCTTTTATGCAGACTTTTGCCAGATTTCGATACCCAAAATTTTTGCGATTTTCACAGATTTTTTTTCAAAAGCCGATTCCAAAGCAACTAATAGAGCTTTGCGATCGCAATCACTTCCAGAATCTGCCCCACGAAGTCTACTTTCCTGATAAAGCACGAGGGACCTGCCAAAGTTAAACCATTTGGCCAGGAGAGCCCTTTTATGAAGGCATGTGCTCGATTTCGTCGCGAAATTTTTTTGGCGAATTTTACGCCCTCTCATTTTTAAAAGTCGATTCCACAGCAACTAATAGAGCTTTGCGATCGCAATCACTTCCAGAATGTGCAAAAGATATTCTAGTTTCATAACAGAACAGCAGGGACCTGCCAAAGTTAAACCATTTGGCCAGGAGAGCCCTTTTATGCAGACATTTGCCAGATTTCGATACCCAAAATTTTTGCGATTTTCACAGATTTTTTTTCAAAAGCCGATTCCAAAGCAACTAATAGAGCTTTGCGATCGCAATCACTTCCAGAATCTGCCCCACGAAGTCTACTTTCCTGATAAAGCACGAGGGACCTGCCAAAGTTAAACCATTTGGCCAGGAGAGCCCTTTTATGAAGGCATGTGCTCGATTTCGTCGCGAAATTTTTTTGGCGAATTTTACGCCCTCTCATTTTTAAAAGTCGATTCCACAGCAACTAGTTGAGCTTTGCGATCGCAATCACTTCCAGAATGTGCAAAAGATATTCTAGTTTCATAACAGAACAGCAGGGACCTGCCAAAGTTAAACCATTTGGCCAGGAGAGCCCTTTTATGCAGACTTTTGCCAGATTTCGATACCCAAAATTTTTGCGATTTTCACAGATTTTTTTTCAAAAGCCGATTCCAAAGCAACTAATAGAGCTTTGCGATCGCAATCACTTCCAGAATCTGCCCCACGAAGTCTACTTTCCTGATAAAGCACGAGGGACCTGCCAAAGTTAAACCATTTGGCCAGGAGAGCCCTTTTATGAAGGCATGTGCTCGATTTCGTCGCGAAATTTTTTTGGCGAATTTTACGCCCTCTCATATTTAAAAGTCGATTCCACAGCAACTAATAGAGCTTTGCGATCGCAATCACTTCCAGAATGTGCAAAAGATATTCTAGTTTCATAACAGAACAGCAGGGACCTGCCAAAGTTAAACCATTTGGCCAGGAGAGCCCTTTTATACAGACTTTTGCCAGATTTCGATACCCAAAATTTTTGCGATTTTCACAGATTTTTTTTCAAAAGCCGATTCCAAAGCAACTAATAGAGCTTTGCGATCGCAATCACTTCCAGAATCTGCCCCACGAAGTCTACTTTCCTGATAAAGCACGAGGGACCTGCCAAAGTTAAACCATTTGGCCAGGAGAGCCCTTTTATGAAGGCATGTGCTCGATTTCGTCGCGAAATTTTTTTGGCGAATTTTACGCCCTCTCATTTTTAAAAGTCGATTCCACAGCAACTAATAGAGCTTTGCGATCGCAATCACTTCCAGAATGTGCAAAAGATATTCTAGTTTCATAACAGAACAGCAGGGACCTGCCAAAGTTAAACCATTTGGCCAGGAGAGCCCTTTTATGCAGACTTTTGCCAGATTTCGATACCCAAAATTTTTGCGATTTTCACAGATTTTTTTTCAAAAGCCGATTCCAAAGCAACTAATAGAGCTTTGCGATCGCAATCACTTCCAGAATCTGCCCCACGAAGTCTACTTTCCTGATAAAGCACGAGGGACCTGCCAAAGTTAAACCATTTGGCCAGGAGAGCCCTTTTATGAAGGCATGTGCTCGATTTCGTCGCGAAATTTTTTTGGCGAATTTTACGCCCTCTCATTTTTAAAAGTCGATTCCACAGCAACTAATAGAGCTTTGCGATCGCAATCACTTCCAGAATGTGCAAAAGATATTCTAGTTTCATAACAGAACAGCAGGGACCTGCCAAAGTTAAACCATTTGGCCAGGAGAGCCCTTTTATGCAGACTTTTGCCAGATTTCGATACCCAAAATTTTTGCGATTGTCACAGATTTTTTTTCAAAAGCCGATTCCAAAGCAACTAATAGAGCTTTGCGATCGCAATCACTTCCAGAATCTGCCCCACGAAGTCTACTTTCCTGATAAAGCACGAGGGACCTGCCAAAGTTAAACCATTTGGCCAGGAGAGCCCTTTTATGAAGGCATGTGCTCGATTTCGTCGCGAAATTTTTTTGGCGAATTTTACGCCCTCTCATTTTTAAAAGTCGATTCCACAGCAACTAATAGAGCTTTGCGATCGCAATCACTTCCAGAATGTGCAAAAGATATTCTAGTTTCATAACAGAACAGCAGGGACCTGCCAAAGTTAAACCATTTGGCCAGGAGAGCCCTTTTATGCAGACTTTTGCCAGATTTCGATACCCAAAATTTTTGCGATTTTCACAGATTTTTTTTCAAAAGCCGATTCCAAAGCAACTAATAGAGCTTTGCGATCGCAATCACTTCCAGAATCTGCCCCACGAAGTCTACTTTCCTGATAAAGCACGAGGGACCTGCCAAAGTTAAACCATTTGGCCAGGAGAGCCCTTTTATGAAGGCATGTGCTCGATTTCGTCGCGAAATTTTTTTGGCGAATTTTACGCCCTCTCATTTTTAAAAGTCGATTCCACAGCAACTAATAGAGCTTTGCGATCGCAATCACTTCCAGAATGTGCAAAAGATATTCTAGTTTCATAACAGAACAGCAGGGACCTGCCAAAGTTAAACCATTTGGCCAGGAGAGCCCTTTTATGCAGACTTTTGCCAGATTTCGATACCCAAAATTTTTGCGATTTTCACAGATTTTTTTTCAAAAGCCGATTCCAAAGCAACTAATAGAGCTTTGCGAACGCAATCACTTCCAGAATCTGCCCCACGAAGTCTACTTTCCTGATAAAGCACGAGGGACCTGCCAAAGTTAAACCATTTGGCCAGGAGAGCCCTTTTATGAAGGCATGTGCTCGATTTCGTCGCGAAATTTTTTTGGCGAATTTTACGCCCTCTCATTTTTAAAAGTCGATTCCACAGCAACTAATAGAGCTTTGCGATCGCAATCACTTCCAGAATGTGCAAAAGATATTCTAGTTTCATAACAGAACAGCAGGGACCTGCCAAAGTTAAACCATTTGGCCAGGAGAGCCCTTTTATGCAGACTTTTGCCAGATTTCGATACCCAAAATTTTTGCGATTTTCACAGATTTTTTTTCAAAAGCCGATTCCAAAGCAACTAATAGAGCTTTGCGATCGCAATCACTTCCAGAATCTGCCCCACGAAGTCTACTTTCCTGATAAAGCACGAGGGACCTGCCAAAGTTAAACCATTTGGCCAGGAGAGCCCTTTTATGAAGGCATGTGCTCGATTTCGTCGCGAAATTTTTTTGGCGAATTTTACGCCCTCTCATTTTTAAAAGTCGATTCCACAGCAACTAATAGAGCTTTGCGATCGCAATCACTTCCAGAATGTGCAAAAGATATTCTAGTTTCATAACAGAACAGCAGGGACCTGCCAAAGTTAAACCATTTGGCCAGGAGAGCCCTTTTATGCAGACTTTTGCCAGATTTCGATACCCAAAATTTTTGCGATTTTCACAGATTTTTTTTCAAAAGCCGATTCCAAAGCAACTAATAGAGCTTTGCGATCGCAATCACTTCCAGAATCTGCCCCACGAAGTCTACTTTCCTGATAAAGCACGAGGGACCTGCCAAAGTTAAACCATTTGGCCAGGAGAGCCCTTTTATGAAGGCATGTGCTCGATTTCGTCGCGAAATTTTTTTGGCGAATTTTACGCCCTCTCATATTTAAAAGTCGATTCCACAGCAACTAATACAGCTTTGCGATCGCAATCACTTCCAGAATGTGCAAAAGATATTCTAGTTTCATAACAGAACAGCAGGGACCTGCCAAAGTTAAACCATTTGGCCAGGAGAGCCCTTTTATGCAGACTTTTGCCAGATTTCGATACCCAAAATTTTTGCGATTTTCACAGATTTTTTTTCAAAAGCCGATTCCAAAGCAACTAATAGAGCTTTGCGATCGCAATCACTTCCAGAATCTGCCCCACGAAGTCTACTTTCCTGATAAAGCACGAGGGACCTTCCAAAGTTAAACCATTTGGCCAGGAGAGCCCTTTTATGAAGGCATGTGCTCGATTTCGTCGCGAAATTTTTTTGGCGAATTTTACGCCCTCTCATTTTTAAAAGTCGATTCCACAGCAACTAATAGAGCTTTGCGATCGCAATCACTTCCAGAATGTGCAAAAGATATTCTAGTTTCATAACAGAACAGCAGGGACCTGCCAAAGTTAAACCATTTGGCCAGGAGAGCCCTTTTATGCAGACATTTGCCAGATTTCGATACCCAAAATTTTTGCGATTTTCACAGATTTTTTTTCAAAAGCCGATTCCAAAGCAACTAATAGAGCTTTGCGATCGCAATCACTTCCAGAATCTGCCCCACGAAGTCTACTTTCCTGATAAAGCACGAGGGACCTGCCAAAGTTAAACCATTTGGCCAGGAGAGCCCTTTTATGAAGGCATGTGCTCGATTTCGTCGCGAAATTTTTTTGGCGAATTTTACGCCCTCTCATTTTTAAAAGTCGATTCCACAGCAACTAATAGAGCTTTGCGATCGCAATCACTTCCAGAATGTGCAAAAGATATTCTAGTTTCATAACAGAACAGCAGGGACCTGCCAAAGTTAAACCATTTGGCCAGGAGAGCCCTTTTATGCAGACTTTTGCCAGATTTCGATACCCAAAATTTTTGCGATTTTCACAGATTTTTTTTCAAAAGCCGATTCCAAAGCAACTAATACAGCTTTGCGATCGCAATCACTTCCAGAATCTGCCCCACGAAGTCTACTTTCCTGATAAAGCACGAGGGACCTGCCAAAGTTAAACCATTTGGCCAGGAGAGCCCTTTTATGAAGGCATGTGCTCGATTTCGTCGCGAAATTTTTTTGGCGAATTTTACGCCCTCTCATATTTAAAAGTCGATTCCACAGCAACTAATAGAGCTTTGCGATCGCAATCACTTCCAGAATGTGCAAAAGATATTCTAGTTTCATAACAGAACAGCAGGGACCTGCCAAAGTTAAACCATTTGGCCAGGAGAGCCCTTTTATACAGACTTTTGCCAGATTTCGATACCCAAAATTTTTGCGATTTTCACAGATTTTTTTTCAAAAGCCGATTCCAAAGCAACTAATAGAGCTTTGCGATCGCAATCACTTCCAGAATCTGCCCCACGAAGTCTACTTTCCTGATAAAGCACGAGGGACCTGCCAAAGTTAAACCATTTGGCCAGGAGAGCCCTTTTATGAAGGCATGTGCTCGATTTCGTCGCGAAATTTTTTTGGCGAATTTTACGCCCTCTCATTTTTAAAAGTCGATTCCACAGCAACTAATAGAGCTTTGCGATCGCAATCACTTCCAGAATGTGCAAAAGATATTCTAGTTTCATAACAGAACAGCAGGGACCTGCCAAAGTTAAACCATTTGGCCAGGAGAGCCCTTTTATGCAGACTTTTGCCAGATTTCGATACCCAAAATTTTTGCGATTTTCACAGATTTTTTTTCAAAAGCCGATTCCAAAGCAACTAATAGAGCTTTGCGATCGCAATCACTTCCAGAATCTGCCCCACGAAGTCTACTTTCCTGATAAAGCACGAGGGACCTGCCAAAGTTAAACCATTTGGCCAGGAGAGCCCTTTTATGAAGGCATGTGCTCGATTTCGTCGCGAAATTTTTTTGGCGAATTTTACGCCCTCTCATTTTTAAAAGTCGATTCCACAGCAACTAATAGAGCTTTGCGATCGCAATCACTTCCAGAATGTGCAAAAGATATTCTAGTTTCATAACAGAACAGCAGGGACCTGCCAAAGTTAAACCATTTGGCCAGGAGAGCCCTTTTATGCAGACTTTTGCCAGATTTCGATACCCAAAATTTTAGCGATTGTCACAGATTTTTTTTCAAAAGCCGATTCCAAAGCAACTAATAGAGCTTTGCGATCGCAATCACTTCCAGAATCTGCCCCACGAAGTCTACTTTCCTGATAAAGCACGAGGGACCTGCCAAAGTTAAACCATTTGGCCAGGAGAGCCCTTTTATGAAGGCATGTGCTCGATTTCGTCGCGAAATTTTTTTGGCGAATTTTACGCCCTCTCATTTTTAAAAGTCGATTCCACAGCAACTAATAGAGCTTTGCGATCGCAATCACTTCCAGAATGTGCAAAAGATATTCTAGTTTCATAACAGAACAGCAGGGACCTGCCAAAGTTAAACCATTTGGCCAGGAGAGCCCTTTTATGCAGACTTTTGCCAGATTTCGATACCCAAAATTTTTGCGATTTTCACAGATTTTTTTTCAAAAGCCGATTCCAAAGCAACTAATAGAGCTTTGCGATCGCAATCACTTCCAGAATCTGCCCCACGAAGTCTACTTTCCTGATAAAGCACGAGGGACCTGCCAAAGTTAAACCATTTGGCCAGGAGAGCCCTTTTATGAAGGCATGTGCTCGATTTCGTCGCGAAATTTTTTTGGCGAATTTTACGCCCTCTCATTTTTAAAAGTCGATTCCACAGCAACTAATAGAGCTTTGCGATCGCAATCACTTCCAGAATGTGCAAAAGATATTCTAGTTTCATAACAGAACAGCAGGGACCTGCCAAAGTTAAACCATTTGGCCAGGAGAGCCCTTTTATGCAGACTTTTGCCAGATTTCGATACCCAAAATTTTTGCGATTTTCACAGATTTTTTTTCAAAAGCCGATTCCAAAGCAACTAATAGAGCTTTGCGATCGCAATCACTTCCAGAATCTGCCCCACGAAGTCTACTTTCCTGATAAAGCACGAGGGACCTGCCAAAGTTAAACCATTTGGCCAGGAGAGCCCTTTTATGAAGGCATGTGCTCGATTTCGTCGCGAAATTTTTTTGGCGAATTTTACGCCCTCTCATTTTTAAAAGTCGATTCCACAGCAACTAATAGAGCTTTGCGATCGCAATCACTTCCAGAATGTGCAAAAGATATTCTAGTTTCATAACAGAACAGCAGGGACCTGCCAAAGTTAAACCATTTGGCCAGGAGAGCCCTTTTATGCTGATTTTTGCCAGATTTCGATACCCAAAATTTTTGCGATTTTCACAGATTTTTTTTCAAAAGCCGATTCCAAAGCAACTAATAGAGCTTTGCGATCGCAATCACTTCCAGAATCTGCCCCACGAAGTCTACTTTCCTGATAAAGCACGAGGGACCTGCCAAAGTTAAACCATTTGGCCAGGAGAGCCCTTCTATGAAGGCATGTGCTCGATTTCGTCGCGAAATTTTTTTGGCGAATTTTACGCCCTCTCATTTTTAAAAGTCGATTCCACAGCAACTAATAGAGCTTTGCGATCGCAATCACTTCCAGAATGTGCAAAAGATATTCTAGTTTCATAACAGAACAGCAGGGACCTGCCAAAGTTAAACCATTTGGCCAGGAGAGCCCTTTTATGCAGACTTTTGCCAGATTTCGATACCCAAAATTTTTGCGATTTTCACAGATTTTTTTTCAAAAGCCGATTCCAAAGCAACTAATAGAGCTTTGCGATCGCAATCACTTCCAGAATCTGCCCCACGAAGTCTACTTTCCTGATAAAGCACGAGGGACCTGCCAAAGTTAAACCATTTGGCCAGGAGAGCCCTTTTATGCAGACTTTTGCCAGATTTCGATACCCAAAATTTTTGCGATTTTCACAGATTTTTTTTCAAAAGCCGATTCCAAAGCAACTAATAGAGCTTTGCGATCGCAATCACTTCCAGAATCTGCCCCACGAAGTCTACTTTCCTGATAAAGCACGAGGGACCTGCCAAAGTTAAACCATTTGGCCAGGAGAGCCCTTTTATGAAGGCATGTGCTCGATTTCGTCGCGAAATTTTTTTGGCGAATTTTACGCCCTCTCATTTTTAAAAGTCGATTCCACAGCAACTAATAGAGCTTTGCGATCGCAATCACTTCCAGAATGTGCAAAAGATATTCTAGTTTCATAACAGAACAGCAGGGACCTGCCAAAGTTAAACCATTTGGCCAGGAGAGCCCTTTTATGCAGACTTTTGCCAGATTTCGATACCCAAAATTTTTGCGATTTTCACAGATTTTTTTTCAAAAGCCGATTCCAAAGCAACTAATAGAGCTTTGCGATCGCAATCACTTCCAGAATCTGCCCCACGAAGTCTACTTTCCTGATAAAGCACGAGGGACCTGCCAAAGTTAAACCATTTGGCCAGGAGAGCCCTTTTATGAAGGCATGTGCTCGATTTCGTCGCGAAATTTTTTTGGCGAATTTTACGCCCTCTCATTTTTAAAAGTCGATTCCACAGCAACTAATAGAGCTTTGCGATCGCAATCACTTCCAGAATGTGCAAAAGATATTCTAGTTTCATAACAGAACAGCAGGGACCTGCCAAAGTTAAACCATTTGGCCAGGAGAGCCCTTTTATGCAGACTTTTGCCAGATTTCGATACCCAAAATTTTTGCGATTTTCACAGATTTTTTTTCAAAAGCCGATTCCAAAGCAACTAATAGAGCTTTGCGATCGCAATCACTTCCAGAATCTGCCCCACGAAGTCTACTTTCCTGATAAAGCACGAGGGACCTTCCAAAGTTAAACCATTTGGCCAGGAGAGCCCTTTTATGAAGGCATGTGCTCGATTTCGTCGCGAAATTTTTTTGGCGAATTTTACGCCCTCTCATTTTTAAAAGTCGATTCCACAGCAACTAATAGAGCTTTGCGATCGCAATCACTTCCAGAATGTGCAAAAGATATTCTAGTTTCATAACAGAACAGCAGGGACCTGCCAAAGTTAAACCATTTGGCCAGGAGAGCCAGCCCTTTTATGCAGACTTTTGCCAGATTTCGATACCCAAAATTTTTGCGATTTTCACAGATTTTTTTTCAAAAGCCGATTCCAAAGCAACTAATAGAGCTTTGCGATCGCAATCACTTCCAGAATCTGCCCCACGAAGTCTACTTTCCTGATAAAGCACGAGGGACCTGCCAAAGTTAAACCATTTGGCCAGGAGAGCCCTTTTATGAAGGCATGTGCTCGATTTCGTCGCGAAATTTTTTTGGCGAATTTTGCGCCCTCTCATTTTTAAAAGTCGATTCCACAGCAACTAATAGAGCTTTGCGATCGCAATCACTTCCAGAATGTGCAAAAGATATTCTAGTTTCATAACAGAACAGCAGGGACCTGCCAAAGTTAAACCATTTGGCCAGGAGAGCCCTTTTATGCAGACTTTTGCCAGATTTCGATACCCAAAATTTTTGCGATTTTCACAGATTTTTTTTCAAAAGCCGATTCCAAAGCAACTAATAGAGCTTTGCGATCGCAATCACTTCCAGAATCTGCCCCACGAAGTCTACTTTCCTGATAAAGCACGAGGGACCTGCCAAAGTTAAACCATTTGGCCAGGAGAGCCCTTTTATGAAGGCATGTGCTCGATTTCGTCGCGAAATTTTTTTGGCGAATTTTACGCCCTCTCATTTTTAAAAGTCGATTCCACAGCAACTAATAGAGCTTTGCGATCGCAATCACTTCCAGAATGTGCAAAAGATATTCTAGTTTCATAACAGAACAGCAGGGACCTGCCAAAGTTAAACCATTTGGCCAGGAGAGCCCTTTTATGCAGACTTTTGCCAGATTTCGATACCCAAAATTTTTGCGATTTTCACAGATTTTTTTTCAAAAGCCGATTCCAAAGCAACTAATAGAGCTTTGCGATCGCAATCACTTCCAGAATCTGCCCCACGAAGTCTACTTTCCTGATAAAGCACGAGGGACCTGCCAAAGTTATACCATTTGGCCAGGAGAGCCCTTTTATGAAGGCATGTGCTCGATTTCGTCGCGAAATTTTTTTGGCGAATTTTACGCCCTCTCATTTTTAAAAGTCGATTCCACAGCAACTAATAGAGCTTTGCGATCGCAATCACTTCCAGAATGTGCAAAAGATATTCTAGTTTCATAACAGAACAGCAGGGACCTGCCAAAGTTAAACCATTTGGCCAGGAGAGCCCTTTTATGCAGACTTTTGCCAGATTTCGATACCCAAAATTTTTGCGATTTTCACAGATTTTTTTTCAAAAGCCGATTCCAAAGCAACTAATAGAGCTTTGCGATCGCAATCACTTCCAGAATCTGCCCCACGAAGTCTACTTTCCTGATAAAGCACGAGGGACCTGCCAAAGTTAAACCATTTGGCCAGGAGAGCCCTTTTATGAAGGCATGTGCTCGATTTCGTCGCGAAATTTTTTTGGCGAATTTTACGCCCTCTCTTATTTAAAAGTCGATTCCACAGCAACTAATAGAGCTTTGCGATCGCAATCACTTCCAGAATGTGCAAAAGATATTCTAGTTTCATAACAGAACAGCAGGGACCTGCCAAAGTTAAACCATTTGGCCAGGAGAGCCCTTTTATGCAGACTTTTGCCAGATTTCGATACCCAAAATTTTTGCGATTTTCACAGATTTTTTTCAAAAGCCGATTCCAAAGCAACTAATAGAGCTTTGCGATCGCAATCACTTCCAGAATCTGCCCCACGAAGTCTACTTTCCTGATAAAGCACGAGGGACCTGCCAAAGTTAAACCATTTGGCCAGGAGAGCCCTTTTATGAAGGCATGTGCTCGATTTCGTCGCGAAATTTTTTTGGCGAATTTTACGCCCTCTCATTTTTAAAAGTCGATTCCACAGCAACTAATAGAGCTTTGCGATCGCAATCACTTCCAGAATGTGCAAAAGATATTCTAGTTTCATAACAGAACAGCAGGGACCTGCCAAAGTTAAACCATTTGGCCAGGAGAGCCCTTTTATGCAGACTTTTGCCAGATTTCGATACCCAAAATTTTTGCGATTTTCACAGATTTTTTTTCAAAAGCCGATTCCAAAGCAACTAATAGAGCTTTACGATCGCAATCACTTCCAGAATCTGCCCCACGAAGTCTACTTTCCTGATAAAGCACGAGGGACCTGCCAAAGTTATACCATTTGGCCAGGAGAGCCCTTTTATGAAGGCATGTGCTCGATTTCGTCGCGAAATTTTTTTGGCGAATTTTACGCCCTCTCATTTTTAAAAGTCGATTCCACAGCAACTAATAGAGCTTTGCGATCGCAATCACTTCCAGAATGTGCAAAAGATATTCTAGTTTCATAACAGAACAGCAGGGACCTGCCAAAGTTAAACCATTTGGCCAGGAGAGCCCTTTTATGCAGACTTTTGCCAGATTTCGATACCCAAAATTTTTGCGATTTTCACAGATTTTTTTTCAAAAGCCGATTCCAAAGCAACTAATAGAGCTTTGCGATCGCAATCACTTCCAGAATCTGCCCCACGAAGTCTACTTTCCTGATAAAGCACGAGGGACCTGCCAAAGTTAAACCATTTCGCCAGGAGAGCCCTTTTATGAAGGCATGTGCTCGATTTCGTCGCGAAATTTTTTTGGCGAATTTTACGCCCTCTCATTTTTAAAAGTCGATTCCACAGCAACTAATAGAGCTTTGCGATCGCAATCACTTCCAGAATATGCAAAAGATATTCTAGTTTCATAACAGAACAGCAGGGACCTGCCAAAGTTAAACCATTTGGCCAGGAGAGCCCTTTTATGCAGACTTTTGCAAGATTTCGATACCCAAAATTTTTGCGATTTTCACAGATTTTTTTTCAAAAGCCGATTCCAAAGCAACTAATAGAGCTTTGCAATCGCAATCACTTCCAGAATCTGCCCCACGAAGTCTACTTTCCTGATAAAGCACGAGGGACCTGCCAAAGTTAAACCATTTGGCCAGGAGAGCCCTTTTATGAAGGCATGTGCTCGATTTCGTCGCGAAATTTTTTTGGCGAATTTTACGCCCTCTCATTTTTAAAAGTCGATTCCACAGCAACTAATAGAGCTTTGCGATCGCAATCACTTCCAGAATGTGCAAAAGATATTCTAGTTTCATAACAGAACAGCAGGGACCTGCCAAAGTTAAACCATTTGGCCAGGAGAGCCCTTTTATGCAGACTTTTGCCAGATTTCGATACCCAAAATTTTTGCGATTTTCACAGATTTTTTTTCAAAAGCCGATTCCAAAGCAACTAATAGAGCTTTGCGATCGCAATCACTTCCAGAATCTGCCCCACGAAGTCTACTTTCCTGATAAAGCACGAGGGACCTGCCAAAGTTAAACCATTTGGCCAGGAGAGCCCTTTTATGAAGGCGTGTGCTCGATTTTGTCGCGAAATTTTTTTGGCGAATTTTACGCCCTCTCATTTTTAAAAGTCGATTCCACAGCAACTAATAGAGCTTTGCGATCGCAATCACTTCCAGAATGTGCAAAAGATATTCTAGTTTCATAACAGAACAGCAGGGACCTGCCAAAGTTAAACCATTTGGCCAGGAGAGCCCTTTTATGCAGACTTTTGCCAGATTTCGATACCCAAAATTTTTGCGATTTTCACAGATTTTTTTTCAAAAGCCGATTCCAAAGCAACTAATAGAGCTTTGCGATCGCAATCACTTCCAGAATCTGCCCCACGAAGTCTACTTTCCTGATAAAGCACGAGGGACCTGCCAAAGTTAAACCATTTGGCCAGGAGAGCCCTTTTATGAAGGCATGTGCTCGATTTCGTCGCGAAATTTTTTTGGCGAATTTTACGCCCTCTCATTTTTAAAAGTCGATTCCACAGCAACTAATAGAGCTTTGCGATCGCAATCACTTCCAGAATGTGCAAAAGATATTCTAGTTTCATAACAGAACAGCAGGGACCTGCCAAAGTTAAACCATTTGGCCAGGAGAGCCCTTTTATGCAGACTTTTGCCAGATTTCGATACCCAAAATTTTTGCGATTTTCACAGATTTTTTTTCAAAAGCCGATTCCAAAGCAACTAATAGAGCTTTGCGATCGCAATCACTTCCAGAATCTGCCCCACGAAGTCTACTTTCCTGATAAAGCACGAGGGACCTGCCAAAGTTAAACCATTTGGCCAGGAGAGCCCTTTTATGAAGGCATGTGCTCGATTTCGTCGCGAAATTTTTTTGGCGAATTTTACGCCCTCTCATTTTTAAAAGTCGATTCCACAGCAACTAATAGAGCTTTGCGATCGCAATCACTTCCAGAATGTGCAAAAGATATTCTAGTTTCATAACAGAACAGCAGGGACCTGCCAAAGTTAAACCATATGGCCAGGAGAGCCCTTTTATGCAGACTTTTGCCAGATTTCGATACCCAAAATTTTTGCGATTTTCACAGATTTTTCTTCAAAAGCCGATTTCAAAGCAACTAATAGAGCTTTGCGATCGCAATCACTTCCAGAATCTGCCCCACGAAGTCTACTTTCCTGATAAAGCACGAGGGACCTGCCAAAGTTAAACCATTTGGCCAGGAGAGCCCTTTTATGAAGGCATGTGCTCGATTTCGTCGCGAAATTTTTTTGGCGAATTTTACGCCCTCTCATTTTTAAAAGTCGATTCCGCAGCAACTAATAGAGCTTTGCGATCGCAATCACTTCCAGAATGTGCAAAAGATATTCTAGTTTCATAACAGAACAGCAGGGACCTGCCAAAGTTAAACCATTTGGCCAGGAGAGCCCTTTTATGCAGACTTTTAGCAGATTTCGATACCCAAAATTTTTGCGATTTTCACAGATTTTTTTTCAAAAGCCAATTCCAAAGCAACTAATAGAGCTTTGCGATCGCAATCACTTCCAGAATCTGCCCCACGAAGTCTACTTTCCTGATAAAGCACGAGGGACCTGCCAAAGTTAAACCATTTGGCCAGGAGAGTCCTTTTATGAAGGCATGTGCTCGATTTCGTCGCGAAATTTTTTTGGCGAATTTTACGCCCTCTCATTTTTAAAAGTCGATTCCACAGCAACTAATAGAGCTTTGCGATCGCAATCACTTCCAGAATGTGCAAAAGATATTCTAGTTTCATAACAGAACAGCAGTGACCTGCCAAAGTTAAACCATTTGGCCAGGAGAGCCCTTTTATGCAGACTTTTGCCAGATTTCGATACCCAAAATTTTTGCGATTTTCACAGATTTTTTTTCAAAAGCCGATTCCAAAGCAACTAATAGAGCTTTGCGATCGCAATCACTTCCAGAATCTGCCCCACGAAGTCTACTTTCCTGATAAAGCACGAGGGACCTGCCAAAGTTAAACCATTTGGCCAGGAGAGCCCTTTTATGAAGGCATGTGCTCGATTTCGTCGCGAAATTTTTTTGGCGAATTTTACGCCCTCTCATTTTTAAAAGTCGATTCCACAGCAACTAATAGAGCTTTGCGATCGCAATCACTTCCACAATGTGCAAAAGATATTCTAGTTTCATAACAGAACAGCAGGGACCTGCCAAAGTTAAACCATTTGGCCAGGAGAGCCCTTTTATGCAGACTTTTGCCAGATTTCGATACCCAAAATTTTTGCGATTTTCACAGATTTTTTTTCAAAAGCCGATTCCAAAGCAACTAATAGAGCTTTGCGATCGCAATCACTTCCAGAATCTGCCCCACGAAGTCTACTTTCCTGATAAAGCACGAGGGACCTGCCCAAGTTAAACCATTTGGCCAGGAGAGCCCTTTTATGAAGGCATGTGCTCGATTTCGTCGCGAAATTTTTTTGGCGAATTTTACGCCCTCTCATTTTTAAAAGTCGATTCCACAGCAACTAATAGAGCTTTGCGATCGCAATCACTTCCAGAATGTGCAAAAGATATTCTAGTTTCATAACAGAACAGCAGGGACCTGCCAAAGTTAAACCATTTGGCCAGGAGAGCCCTTTTATGCAGACTTTTGCCAGATTTCGATACCCAAAATTTTTGCGATTTTCACAGATTTTTTTTCAAAAGCCGATTCCAAAGCAACTAATAGAGCTTTGCGATCGCAATCACTTCCAGAATCTGCCCCACGAAGTCTACTTTCCTGATAAAGCACGAGGGACCTGCCAAAGTTAAACCATTTGGCCAGGAGAGCCCTTTTATGAAGGCATGTGCTCGATTTCGTCGCGAAATGTTTTTGGCGAATTTTACGCCCTCTCATTTTTAAAAGTCGATTCCACAGCAACTAATAGAGCTTTGCGATCGCAATCACTTCCAGAATGTGCAAAAGATATTCTAGTTTCATAACAGAACAGCAGGGACCTGCCAAAGTTAAACCATTTGGCCAGGAGAGCCCTTTTATGCAGACTTTTGCCAGATTTCGATACCCAAAATTTTTGCGATTTTCACAGATTTTTTTTCAAAAGCCGATTCCAAAGCAACTAATAGAGCTTTGCGATCGCAATCACTTCCAGAATCTGCCCCACGAAGTCTACTTTCCTGATAAAGCACGAGGGACCTGCCAAAGTTAAACCATTTGGCCAGGAGAGCCCTTTTATGAAGGCATGTGCTCGATTTTGTCGCGAAATTTTTTTGGCGAATTTTACGCCCTCTCATTTTTAAAAGTCGATTCCACAGCAACTAATAGAGCTTTGCGATCGCAATCACTTCCAGAAAGTGCAAAAGATATTCTAGTTTCATAACAGAACAGCAGGGACCTGCCAAAGTTAAACCATTTGGCCAGGAGAGCCCTTTTATGCAGACTTTTGCCAGATTTCGATACCCAAAATTTTTGCGATTTTCACAGATTTTTTTTCAAAAGCCGATTCCAAAGCAACTAATAGAGCTTTGCGATCGCAATCACTTCCAGAATCTGCCCCACGAAGTCTACTTTCCTGATAAAGCACGAGGGACCTGCCAAAGTTAAACCATTTGGCCAGGAGAGCCCTTTTATGAAGGCATGTGCTCGATTTCGTCGCGAAATTTTTTTGGCGAATTTTACGCCCTCTCATTTTTAAAAGTCGATTCCACAGCAACTAATAGAGCTTTGCGATCGCAATCACTTCCAGAATGTGCAAAAGATATTCTAGTTTCATAACAGAACAGCAGGGACCTGCCAAAGTTAAACCATTTGGCCAGGAGAGCCCTTTTATGCAGACATTTGCCAGATTTCGATACCCAAAATTTTTGCGATTTTCACAGATTTTTTTTCAAAAGCCGATTCCAAAGCAACTAATAGAGCTTTGCGATCGCAATCACTTCCAGAATCTGCCCCACGAAGTCTACTTTCCTGATAAAGCACGAGGGACCTGCCAAAGTTAAACCATTTGGCCAGGAGAGCCCTTTTATGAAGGCATGTGCTCGATTTCGTCGCGAAATTTTTTTGGCGAATTTTACGCCCTCTCATTTTTAAAAGTCGATTCCACAGCAACTAATAGAGCTTTGCGATCGCAATCACTTCCAGAATGTGCAAAAGATATTCTAGTTTCATAACAGAACAGCAGGGACCTGCCAAAGTTAAACCATTTGGCCAGGAGAGCCCTTTTATGCAGACTTTTGCCAGATTTCGATACCCAAAATTTTTGCGATTTTCACAGATTTTTTTTCAAAAGCCGATTCCAAAGCAACTAATAGAGCTTTGCGATCGCAATCACTTCCAGAATCTGCCCCACGAAGTCTACTTTCCTGATAAAGCACGAGGGACCTGCCAAAGTTAAACCATTTGGCCAGGAGAGCCCTTTTATGAAGGCATGTGCTCGATTTCGTCGCGAAATTTTTTTGGCGAATTTTACGCCCTCTCATATTTAAAAGTCGATTCCACAGCAACTAATAGAGCTTTGCGATCGCAATCACTTCCAGAATGTGCAAAAGATATTCTAGTTTCATAACAGAACAGCAGGGACCTGCCAAAGTTAAACCATTTGGCCAGGAGAGCCCTTTTATACAGACTTTTGCCAGATTTCGATACCCAAAATTTTTGCGATTTTCACAGATTTTTTTTCAAAAGCCGATTCCAAAGCAACTAATAGAGCTTTGCGATCGCAATCACTTCCAGAATCTGCCCCACGAAGTCTACTTTCCTGATAAAGCACGAGGGACCTGCCAAAGTTAAACCATTTGGCCAGGAGAGCCCTTTTATGAAGGCATGTGCTCGATTTCGTCGCGAAATTTTTTTGGCGAATTTTACGCCCTCTCATTTTTAAAAGTCGATTCCACAGCAACTAATAGAGCTTTGCGATCGCAATCACTTCCAGAATGTGCAAAAGATATTCTAGTTTCATAACAGAACAGCAGGGACCTGCCAAAGTTAAACCATTTGGCCAGGAGAGCCCTTTTATGCAGACTTTTGCCAGATTTCGATACCCAAAATTTTTGCGATTTTCACAGATTTTTTTTCAAAAGCCGATTCCAAAGCAACTAATAGAGCTTTGCGATCGCAATCACTTCCAGAATCTGCCCCACGAAGTCTACTTTCCTGATAAAGCACGAGGGACCTGCCAAAGTTAAACCATTTGGCCAGGAGAGCCCTTTTATGAAGGCATGTGCTCGATTTCGTCGCGAAATTTTTTTGGCGAATTTTACGCCCTCTCATTTTTAAAAGTCGATTCCACAGCAACTAATAGAGCTTTGCGATCGCAATCACTTCCAGAATGTGCAAAAGATATTCTAGTTTCATAACAGAACAGCAGGGACCTGCCAAAGTTAAACCATTTGGCCAGGAGAGCCCTTTTATGCAGACTTTTGCCAGATTTCGATACCCAAAATTTTTGCGATTTTCACAGATTTTTTTTCAAAAGCCGATTCCAAAGCAACTAATAGAGCTTTGCGATCGCAATCACTTCCAGAATCTGCCCCACGAAGTCTACTTTCCTGATAAAGCACGAGGGACCTGCCAAAGTTAAACCATTTGGCCAGGAGAGCCCTTTTATGAAGGCATGTGCTCGATTTCGTCGCGAAACTTTTTTGGCGAATTTTACGCCCTCTTATTTTTAAAAGTCGATTCCACAGCAACTAATAGAGCTTTGCGATCGCAATCACTTCCAGAATGTGCAAAAGATATTCTAGTTTCATAACAGAACAGCAGGGACCTGCCAAAGTTAAACCATTTGGCCAGGAGAGCCCTTTTATGCAGACTTTTGCCAGATTTCGATACCCAAAATTTTTGCGATTTTCACAGATTTTTTTTCAAAAGCCGATTCCAAAGCAACTAATAGAGCTTTGCGATCGCAATCACTTCCAGAATCTGCCCCACGAAGTCTACTTTCCTGATAAAGCACGAGGGACCTGCCAAAGTTAAACCATTTGGCCAGGAGAGCCCTTTTATGAAGGCATGTGCTCGATTTCGTCGCGAAATTTTTTTGGCGAATTTTACGCCCTCTCATTTTTAAAAGTCGATTCCACAGCAACTAATAGAGCTTTGCGATCGCAATCACTTCCAGAATGTGCAAAAGATATTCTAGTTTCATAACAGAACAGCAGGGACCTGCCAAAGTTAAACCATTTGGCCAGGAGAGCCCTTTTATGCAGACTTTTGCCAGATTTCGATACCCAAAATTTTTGCGATTTTCACAGATTTTTTTTCAAAAGCCGATTCCAAAGCAACTAATAGAGCTTTGCGATCGCAATCACTTCCAGAATCTGCCCCACGAAGTCTACTTTCCTGATAAAGCACGAGGGACCTGCCAAAGTTAAACCATTTGGCCAGGAGAGCCCTTTTATGAAGGCATGTGCTCGATTTCGTCGCGAAATTTTTTTGGCGAATTTTACGCCCTCTCATTTTTAAAAGTCGATTCCACAGCAACTAATAGAGCTTTGCGATCGCAATCACTTCCAGAATGTGCAAAAGATATTCTAGTTTCATAACAGAACAGCAGGGACCTGCCAAAGTTAAACCATTTGGCCAGGAGAGCCCTTTTATGCAGACTTTTGCCAGATTTCGATACCCAAAATTTTTGCGATTTTCACAGATTTTTTTTCAAAAGCCGATTCCAAAGCAACTAATAGAGCTTTGCGATCGCAATCACTTCCAGAATCTGCCCCACGAAGTCTACTTTCCTGATAAAGCACGAGGGACCTGCCAAAGTTAAACCATTTGGCCAGGAGAGCCCTTTTATGAAGGCATGTGCTCGATTTCGTCGCGAAATTTTTTTGGCGAATTTTACGCCCTCTCATTTTTAAAAGTCGATTCCACAGCAACTAATAGAGCTTTGCGATCGCAATCACTTCCAGAATGTGCAAAAGATATTCTAGTTTCATAACAGAACAGCAGGGACCTGCCAAAGTTAAACCATTTGGCCAGGAGAGCCCTTTTATGCAGACTTTTGCCAGATTTCGATACCCAAAATTTTTGCGATTTTCACAGATTTTTTTTCAAAAGCCGATTCCAAAGCAACTAATAGAGCTTTGCGATCGCAATCACTTCCAGAATCTGCCCCACGAAGTCTACTTTCCTGATAAAGCACGAGGGACCTGCCAAAGTTAAACCATTTGGCCAGGAGAGCCCTTTTATGAAGGCATGTGCTCGATTTCGTCGCGAAATTTTTTTGGCGAATTTTACGCCCTCTCATTTTTAAAAGTCGATTCCACAGCAACTAATAGAGCTTTGCGATCGCAATCACTTCCAGAATGTGCAAAAGATATTCTAGTTTCATAACAGAACAGCAGGGACCTGCCAAAGTTAAACCATTTGGACAGGAGAGCCCTTTTATGCAGACTTTTGCCAGATTTCGATACCCAAAATTTTTGCGATTTTCACAGATTTTTTTTCAAAAGCCGATTCCAAAGCAACTAATAGAGCTTTGCGATCGCAATCACTTCCAGAATCTGCCCCACGAAGTCTACTTTCCTGATAAAGCACGAGGGACCTGCCAAAGTTAAACCATTTGGCCAGGAGAGCCCTTTTATGAAGGCATGTGCTCGATTTCGTCGCGAAATTTTTTTGGCGAATTTTACGGCCTCTCATTTTTAAAAGTCGATTCCACAGCAACTAATAGAGCTTTGCGATCGCAATCACTTCCAGAAAGTGCAAAAGATATTCTAGTTTCATAACAGAACAGCAGGGACCTGCCAAAGTTAAACCATTTGGCCAGGAGAGCCCTTTTATGCAGACTTTTGCCAGATTTCGATACCCAAAATTTTTGCGATTTTCACAGATTTTTTTTCAAAAGCCGATTCCAAAGCAACTAATAGAGCTTTGCGATCGCAATCACTTGCAGAATCTGCCCCACGAAGTCTACTTTCCTGATAAAGCACGAGGGACCTGCCAAAGTTAAACCATTTGGCCAGGAGAGCCCTTTTATGAAGGCATGTGCTCGATTTCGTCGCGAAATTTTTTTGGCGAATTTTACGCCCTCTCATTTTTAAAAGTCGATTCCACAGCAACTAATAGAGCTTTGCGATCGCAATCACTTCCAGAATGTGCAAAAGATATTCTAGTTTCATAACAGAACAGCAGGGACCTGCCAAAGTTAAACCATTTGGCCAGGAGAGCCCTTTTATGCAGACATTTGCCAGATTTCGATACCCAAAATTTTTGCGATTTTCACAGATTTTTTTTCAAAAGCCGATTCCAAAGCAACTAATAGAGCTTTGCGATCGCAATCACTTCCAGAATCTGCCCCACGAAGTCTACTTTCCTGATAAAGCACGAGGGACCTGCCAAAGTTAAACCATTTGGCCAGGAGAGCCCTTTTATGAAGGCATGTGCTCGATTTCGTCGCGAAATTTTTTTGGCGAATTTTACGCCCTCTCATTTTTAAAAGTCGATTCCACAGCAACTAATAGAGCTTTGCGATCGCAATCACTTCCAGAATGTGCAAAAGATATTCTAGTTTCATAACAGAACAGCAGGGACCTGCCAAAGTTAAACCATTTGGCCAGGAGAGCCCTTTTATGCAGACTTTTGCCAGATTTCGATACCCAAAATTTTTGCGATTTTCACAGATTTTTTTTCAAAAGCCGATTCCAAAGCAACTAATAGAGCTTTGCGATCGCAATCACTTCCAGAATCTGCCCCACGAAGTCTACTTTCCTGATAAAGCACGAGGGACCTGCCAAAGTTAAACCATTTGGCCAGGAGAGCCCTTTTATGAAGGCATGTGCTCGATTTCGTCGCGAAATTTTTTTGGCGAATTTTACGCCCTGTCATATTTAAAAGTCGATTCCACAGCAACTAATAGAGCTTTGCGATCGCAATCACTTCCAGAATGTGCAAAAGATATTCTAGTTTCATAACAGAACAGCAGGGACCTGCCAAAGTTAAACCATTTGGCCAGGAGAGCCCTTTTATGCAGACTTTTGCCAGATTTCGATACCCAAAATTTTTGCGATTTTCACAGATTTTTTTTCAAAAGCCGATTCCAAAGCAACTAATAGAGCTTTGCGATCGCAATCACTTCCAGAATCTGCCCCACGAAGTCTACTTTCCTGATAAAGCACGAGGGACCTGCCAAAGTTAAACCATTTGGCCAGGAGAGCCCTTTTATGAAGGCATGTGCTCGATTTCGTCGCGAAATTTTTTTGGCGAATTTTACGCCCTCTCATTTTTAAAAGTCGATTCCACAGCAACTAATAGAGCTTTGCGATCGCAATCACTTCCAGAATGTGCAAAAGATATTCTAGTTTCATAACAGAACAGCAGGGACCTGCCAAAGTTAAACCATTTGGCCAGGAGAGCCCTTTTATGCAGACTTTTGCCAGATTTCGATACCCAAAATTTTTGCGATTTTCACAGATTTTTTTTCAAAAGCCGATTCCAAAGCAACTAATAGAGCTTTGCGATCGCAATCACTTCCAGAATCTGCCCCACGAAGTCTACTTTCCTGATAAAGCACGAGGGACCTGCCAAAGTTAAACCATTTGGCCAGGAGAGCCCTTTTATGAAGGCATGTGCTCGATTTCGTCGCGAAACTTTTTTGGCGAATTTTACGCCCTCTTATTTTTAAAAGTCGATTCCACAGCAACTAATAGAGCTTTGCGATCGCAATCACTTCCAGAATGTGCAAAAGATATTCTAGTTTCATAACAGAACAGCAGGGACCTGCCAAAGTTAAACCATTTGGCCAGGAGAGCCCTTTTATGCAGACTTTTGCCAGATTTCGATACCCAAAATTTTTGCGATTTTCACAGATTTTTTTTCAAAAGCCGATTCCAAAGCAACTAATAGAGCTTTGCGATCGCAATCACTTCCAGAATCTGCCCCACGAAGTCTACTTTCCTGATAAAGCACGAGGGACCTGCCAAAGTTAAACCATTTGGCCAGGAGAGCACTTTTATGAAGGCATGTGCTCGATTTCGTCGCGAAATTTTTTTGGCGAATTTTACGCCCTCTCATATTTAAAAGTCGATTCCACAGCAACTAATAGAGCTTTGCGATCGCAATCACTTCCAGAATGTGCAAAAGATATTCTAGTTTCATAACAGAACAGCAGGGACCTGCCAAAGTTAAACCATTTGGCCAGGAGAGCCCTTTTATGCAGACTTTTGCCAGATTTCGATACCCAAAATTTTTGCGATTTTCACAGATTTTTTTTCAAAAGCCGATTCCAAAGCAACTAAAAGAGCTTTGCGATCGCAATCACTTCCAGAATCTGCCCCACGAAGTCTACTTTCCTGATAAAGCACGAGGGACCTGCCAAAGTTAAACCATTTGGCCAGGAGAGCCCTTTTATGAAGGCATGTGCTCGATTTCGTCGCGAAATTTTTTTGGCGAATTTTACGCCCTCTCATTTTTAAAAGTCGATTCCACAGCAACTAATAGAGCTTTGCGATCGCAATCACTTCCAGAATGTGCAAAAGATATTCTAGTTTCATAACAGAACAGCAGGGACCTGCCAAAGTTAAACCATTTGGCCAGGAGAGCCCTTTTATGCAGACTTTTGCCAGATTTCGATACCCAAAATTTTTGCGATTTTCACAGATTTTTTTTCAAAAGCCGATTCCAAAGCAACTAATAGAGCTTTGCGATCGCAATCACTTCCAGAATCTGCCCCACGAAGTCTACTTTCCTGATAAAGCACGAGGGACCTGCCAAAGTTAAACCATTTGGCCAGGAGAGCCCTTTTATGAAGGCATGTGCTCGATTTCGTCGCGAAATTTTTTTGGCGAATTTTACGCCCTCTCATTTTTAAAAGTCGATTCCACAGCAACTAATAGAGCTTTGCGATCGCAATCACTTCCAGAATGTGCAAAAGATATTCTAGTTTCATAACAGAACAGCAGGGACCTGCCAAAGTTAAACCATTTGGCCAGGAGAGCCCTTTTATGCAGACTTTTGCCAGATTTCGATACCCAAAATTTTTGCGATTTTCACAGATTTTTTTTCAAAAGCCGATTCCAAAGCAACTAATAGAGCTTTGCGATCGCAATCACTTCCAGAATCTGCCCCACGAAGTCTACTTTCCTGATAAAGCACGAGGGACCTGCCAAAGTTAAACCATTTGGCCAGGAGAGCCCTTTTATGAAGGCATGTGCTCGATTTCGTCGCGAAATTTTTTTGGCGAATTTTACGCCCTCTCATTTTTAAAAGTCGATTCCACAGCAACTAATAGAGCTTTGCGATCGCAATCACTTCCAGAATGTGCAAAAGATATTCTAGTTTCATAACAGAACAGCAGGGACCTGCCAAAGTTAAACCATTTGGCCAGGAGAGCCCTTTTATGCAGACTTTTGCCAGATTTCGATACCCAAAATTTTTGCGATTTTCACAGATTTTTTTTCAAAAGCCGATTCCAAAGCAACTAATAGAGCTTTGCGATCGCAATCACTTCCAGAATCTGCCCCACGAAGTCTATTTTCCTGATAAAGCACGAGGGACCTGCCAAAGTTAAACCATTTGGCCAGGAGAGCCCTTTTATGAAGGCATGTGCTCGATTTCGTCGCGAAATTTTTTTGGCGAATTTTACGCCCTCTCATTTTTAAAAGTCGATTCCACAGCAACTAATAGAGCTTTGCGATCGCAATCACTTCCAGAAAGTGCAAAAGATATTCTAGTTTCATAACAGAACAGCAGGGACCTGCCAAAGTTAAACCATTTGGCCAGGAGAGCCCTTTTATGCAGACTTTTGCCAGATTTCGATACCCAAAATTTTTGCGATTTTCACAGATTTTTTTTCAAAAGCCGATTCCAAAGCAACTAATAGAGCTTTGCGATCGCAATCACTTCCAGAATCTGCCCCACGAAGTCTACTTTCCTGATAAAGCACGAGGGACCTGCCAAAGTTAAACCATTTGGCCAGGAGAGCCCTTTTATGAAGGCATGTGCTCGATTTCGTCGCGAAATTTTTTTGGCGAATTTTACGCCCTCTCATTTTTAAAAGTCGATTCCACAGCAACTAATAGAGCTTTGCGATCGCAATCACTTCCAGAATGTGCAAAAGATATTCTAGTTTCATAACAGAACAGCAGGGACCTGCCAAAGTTAAACCATTTGGCCAGGAGAGCCCTTTTATGCAGACTTTTGCCAGATTTCGATACCCAAAATTTTTGCGATTTTCACAGATTTTTTTTCAAAAGCCGATTCCAAAGCAACTAATAGAGCTTTGCGATCGCAATCACTTCCAGAATCTGCCCCACGAAGTCTACTTTCCTGATAAAGCACGAGGGACCTGCCAAAGTTAAACCATTTGGCCAGGAGAGCCCTTTTATGAAGGCATGTGCTCGATTTCGTCGCGAAATTTTTTTGGCGAATTTTACGCCCTCTCATTTTTAAAAGTCGATTCCACAGCAACTAATAGAGCTTTGCGATCGCAATCACTTCCAGAATGTGCAAAAGATATTCTAGTTTCATAACAGAACAGCAGGGACCTGCCAAAGTTAAACCATTTGGCCAGGAGAGCCCTTTTATGCAGACTTTTGCCAGATTTCGATACCCAAAATTTTTGCGATTTTCACAGATTTTTTTTCAAAAGCCGATTCCAAAGCAACTAATAGAGCTTTGCGATCGCAATCACTTCCAGAATCTGCCCCACGAAGTCTACTTTCCTGATAAAGCACGAGGGACCTGCCAAAGTTAAACCATTTGGCCAGGAGAGCCCTTTTATGAAGGCATGTGCTCGATTTCGTCGCGAAATTTTTTTGGCGAATTTTACGCCCTCTCATTTTTAAAAGTCGATTCCACAGCAACTAATAGAGCTTTGCGATCGCAATCACTTCCAGAATGTGCAAAATATATTCTAGTTTCATAACAGAACAGCAGGGACCTGCCAAAGTTAAACCATTTGGCCAGGAGAGCCCTTTTATGCAGACTTTTGCCAGATTTCGATACCCAAAATTTTTGCGATTTTCACAGATTTTTTTTCAAAAGCCGATTCCAAAGCAACTAATAGAGCTTTGCGATCGCAATCACTTCCAGAATCTGCCCCACGAAGTCTACTTTCCTGATAAAGCACGAGGGACCTGCCAAAGTTAAACCATTTGGCCAGGAGAGCCCTTTTATGAAGGCATGTGCTCGATTTCGTCGCGAAATTTTTTTGGCGAATTTTACGCCCTCTCATTTTTAAAAGTCGATTCCACAGCAACTAATAGAGCTTTGCGATCGCAATCACTTCCAGAATGTGCAAAAGATATTCTAGTTTCATAACAGAACAGCAGGGACCTGCCAAAGTTAAACCATTTGGCCAGGAGAGCCCTTTTATGCAGACTTTTGCCAGATTTCGATACCCAAAATTTTTGCGATTTTCACAGATTTTTTTTCAAAAGCCGATTCCAAAGCAACTAATAGAGCTTTGCTATCGCAATCACTTCCAGAATCTGCCCCACGAAGTCTACTTTCCTGATAAAGCACGAGGGACCTGCCAAAGTTAAACCATTTGGCCAGGAGAGCCCTTTTATGAAGGCATGTGCTCGATTTCGTCGCGAAATTTTTTTGGCGAATTTTACGCCCTCTCATTTTTAAAAGTCGATTCCACAGCAACTAATAGAGCTTTGCGATCGCAATCACTTCCAGAATGTGCAAAAGATATTCTAGTTTCATAACAGAACAGCAGGGACCTGCCAAAGTTAAACCATTTGGCCAGGAGAGCCCTTTTATGCAGACTTTTGCCAGATTTCGATACCCAAAATTTTTGCGATTTTCACAGATTTTTTTTCAAAAGCCGATTCCAAAGCAACTAATAGAGCTTTGCGATCGCAATCACTTCCAGAATCTGCCCCACGAAGTCTACTTTCCTGATAAAGCACGAGGGACCTGCCAAAGTTAAACCATTTGGCCAGGAGAGCCCTTCTATGAAGGCATGTGCTCGATTTCGTCGCGAAATTTTTTTGGCGAATTTTACGCCCTCTCATTTTTAAAAGTCGATTCCACAGCAACTAATAGAGCTTTGCGATCGCAATCACTTCCAGAATGTGCAAAAGATATTCTAGTTTCATAACAGAACAGCAGGGACCTGCCAAAGTTAAACCATTTGGCCAGGAGAGCCCTTTTATGCAGACTTTTGCCAGATTTCGATACCCAAAATTTTTGCGATTTTCACAGATTTTTTTTCAAAAGCCGATTCCAAAGCAACTAATAGAGCTTTGCGATCGCAATCACTCCCAGAATCTGCCCCACGAAGTCTACTTTCCTGATAAAGCACGAGGGACCTGCCAAAGTTAAACCATTTGGCCAGGAGAGCCCTTTTATGAAGGCATGTGCTCGATTTCGTCGCGAAATTTTTTTGGCGAATTTTACGCCCTCTCATATTTAAAAGTCGATTCCACAGCAACTAATAGAGCTTTGCGATCGCAATCACTTCCAGAATGTGCAAAAGATATTCTAGTTTCATAACAGAACAGCAGGGACCTGCCAAAGTTAAACCATTTGGCCAGGAGAGCCCTTTTATGCAGACTTTTGCCAGATTTCGATACCCAAAATTTTTGCGATTTTCACAGATTTTTTTTCAAAAGCCGATTCCAAAGCAACTAATAGAGCTTTGCGATCGCAATCACTTCCAGAATCTGCCCCACGAAGTCTACTTTCCTGATAAAGCACGAGGGACCTGCCAAAGTTAAACCATTTGGCCAGGAGAGCCCTTTTATGAAGGCATGTGCTCGATTTCGTCGCGAAATTTTTTTGGCGAATTTTACGCCCTCTCATTTTTAAAAGTCGATTCCACAGCAACTAATAGAGCTTTGCGATCGCAATCACTTCCAGAATGTGCAAAAGATATTCTAGTTTCATAACAGAACAGCAGGGACCTGCCAAAGTTAAACCATTTGGCCAGGAGAGCCCTTTTATGCAGACTTTTGCCAGATTTCGATACCCAAAATTTTTGCGATTTTCACAGATTTTTTTTCAAAAGCCGATTCCAAAGCAACTAATAGAGCTTTGCGATCGCAATCACTTCCAGAATCTGCCCCACGAAGTCTACTTTCCTGATAAAGCACGAGGGACCTGCCAAAGTTAAACCATTTGGCCAGGAGAGCCCTTCTATGAAGGCATGTGCTCGATTTCGTCGCGAAATTTTTTTGGCGAATTTTACGCCCTCTCATTTTTAAAAGTCGATTCCACAGCAACTAATAGAGCTTTGCGATCGCAATCACTTCCAGAATGTGCAAAAGATATTCTAGTTTCATAACAGAACAGCAGGGACCTGCCAAAGTTAAACCATTTGGCCAGGAGAGCCCTTTTATGCAGACTTTTGCCAGATTTCGATACCCAAAATTTTTGCGATTTTCACAGATTTTTTTTCAAAAGCCGATTCCAAAGCAACTAATAGAGCTTTGCGATCGCAATCACTCCCAGAATCTGCCCCACGAAGTCTACTTTCCTGATAAAGCACGAGGGACCTGCCAAAGTTAAACCATTTGGCCAGGAGAGCCCTTTTATGAAGGCATGTGCTCGATTTCGTCGCGAAATTTTTTTGGCGAATTTTACGCCCTCTCATATTTAAAAGTCGATTCCACAGCAACTAATAGAGCTTTGCGATCGCAATCACTTCCAGAATGTGCAAAAGATATTCTAGTTTCATAACAGAACAGCAGGGACCTGCCAAAGTTAAACCATTTGGCCAGGAGAGCCCTTTTATGCAGACTTTTGCCAGATTTCGATACCCAAAATTTTTGCGATTTTCACAGATTTTTTTTCAAAAGCCGATTCCAAAGCAACTAATAGAGCTTTGCGATCGCAATCACTTCCAGAATCTGCCCCACGAAGTCTACTTTCCTGATAAAGCACGAGGGACCTGCCAAAGTTAAACCATTTGGCCAGGAGAGCCCTTTTATGAAGGCATGTGCTCGATTTCGTCGCGAAATTTTTTTGGCGAATTTTACGCCCTCTCATTTTTAAAAGTCGATTCCACAGCAACTAATAGAGCTTTGCGATCGCAATCACTTCCAGAATGTGCAAAAGATATTCTAGTTTCATAACAGAACAGCAGGGACCTGCCAAAGTTAAACCATTTGGCCAGGAGAGCCCTTTTATGCAGACTTTTGCCAGATTTCGATACCCAAAATTTTTGCGATTTTCACAGATTTTTTTTCAAAAGCCGATTCCAAAGCAACTAATAGAGCTTTGCGATCGCAATCACTTCCAGAATCTGCCCCACGAAGTCTACTTTCCTGATAAAGCACGAGGGACCTGCCAAAGTTAAACCATTTGGCCAGGAGAGCCCTTTTATGAAGGCATGTGCTCGATTTCGTCGCGAAATTTTTTTGGCGAATTTTACGCCCTCTCATTTTTAAAAGTCGATTCCACAGCAACTAATAGAGCTTTGCGATCGCAATCACTTCCAGAATGTGCAAAAGATATTCTAGTTTCATAACAGAACAGCAGGGACCTGCCAAAGTTAAACCATTTGGCCAGGAGAGCCCTTTTATGCAGACTTTTGCCAGATTTCGATACCCAAAATTTTTGCGATTTTCACAGATTTTTTTTCAAAAGCCGATTCCAAAGCAACTAATAGAGCTTTGCGATCGCAATCACTTCCAGAATCTGCCCCACGAAGTCTACTTTCCTGATAAAGCACGAGGGACCTGCCAAAGTTAAACCATTTGGCCAGGAGAGCCCTTTTATGAAGGCATGTGCTCGATTTCGTCGCGAAATTTTTTTGGCGAATTTTACGCCCTCTCATTTTTAAAAGTCGATTCCACAGCAACTAATAGAGCTTTGCGATCGCAATCACTTCCAGAATGTGCAAAAGATATTCTAGTTTCATAACAGAACAGCAGGGACCTGCCAAAGTTAAACCATTTGGCCAGGAGAGCCCTTTTATGCAGACTTTTGCCAGATTTCGATACCCAAAACTTTTGCGATTTTCACAGATTTTTTTTCAAAAGCCGATTCCAAAGCAACTAATAGAGCTTTGCGATCGCAATCACTTCCAGAATCTGCCCCACGAAGTCTATTTTCCTGATAAAGCACGAGGGACCTGCCAAAGTTAAACCATTTGGCCAGGAGAGCCCTTTTATGAAGGCATGTGCTCGATTTCGTCGCGAAATTTTTTTGGCGAATTTTACGCCCTCTCATTTTTAAAAGTCGATTCCACAGCAACTAATAGAGCTTTGCGATCGCAATCACTTCCAGAAAGTGCAAAAGATATTCTAGTTTCATAACAGAACAGCAGGGACCTGCCAAAGTTAAACCATTTGGCCAGGAGAGCCCTTTTATGCAGACTTTTGCCAGATTTCGATACCCAAAATTTTTGCGATTTTCACAGATTTTTTTTCAAAAGCCGATTCCAAAGCAACTAATAGAGCTTTGCGATCGCAATCACTTCCAGAATCTGCCCCACGAAGTCTACTTTCCTGATAAAGCACGAGGGACCTGCCAAAGTTAAACCATTTGGCCAGGAGAGCCCTTTTATGAAGGCATGTGCTCGATTTCGTCGCGAAATTTTTTTGGCGAATTTTACGCCCTCTCATTTTTAAAAGTCGATTCCACAGCAACTAATAGAGCTTTGCGATCGCAATCACTTCCAGAATGTGCAAAAGATATTCTAGTTTCATAACAGAACAGCAGGGACCTGCCAAAGTTAAACCATTTGGCCAGGAGAGCCCTTTTATGCAGACTTTTGCCAGATTTCGATACCCAAAATTTTTGCGATTTTCACAGATTTTTTTTCAAAAGCCGATTCCAAAGCAACTAATAGAGCTTTGCGATCGCAATCACTTCCAGAATCTGCCCCACGAAGTCTACTTTCCTGATAAAGCACGAGGGACCTGCCAAAGTTAAACCATTTGGCCAGGAGAGCCCTTTTATGAAGGCATGTGCTCGATTTCGTCGCGAAATTTTTTTGGCGAATTTTACGCCCTCTCATTTTTAAAAGTCGATTCCACAGCAACTAATAGAGCTTTGCGATCGCAATCACTTCCAGAATGTGCAAAAGATATTCTAGTTTCATAACAGAACAGCAGGGACCTGCCAAAGTTAAACCATTTGGCCAGGAGAGCCCTTTTATGCAGACTTTTGCCAGATTTCGATACCCAAAATTTTTGCGATTTTCACAGATTTTTTTTCAAAAGCCGATTCCAAAGCAACTAATAGAGCTTTGCGATCGCAATCACTTCCAGAATCTGCCCCACGAAGTCTACTTTCCTGATAAAGCACGAGGGACCTGCCAAAGTTAAACCATTTGGCCAGGAGAGCCCTTTTATGAAGGCATGTGCTCGATTTCGTCGCGAAATTTTTTTGGCGAATTTTACGCCCTCTCATTTTTAAAAGTCGATTCCACAGCAACTAATAGAGCTTTGCGATCGCAATCACTTCCAGAATGTGCAAAATATATTCTAGTTTCATAACAGAACAGCAGGGACCTGCCAAAGTTAAACCATTTGGCCAGGAGAGCCCTTTTATGCAGACTTTTGCCAGATTTCGATACCCAAAATTTTTGCGATTTTCACAGATTTTTTTTCAAAAGCCGATTCCAAAGCAACTAATAGAGCTTTGCGATCGCAATCACTTCCAGAATCTGCCCCACGAAGTCTACTTTCCTGATAAAGCACGAGGGACCTGCCAAAGTTAAACCATTTGGCCAGGAGAGCCCTTTTATGAAGGCATGTGCTCGATTTCGTCGCGAAATTTTTTTGGCGAATTTTACGCCCTCTCATTTTTAAAAGTCGATTCCACAGCAACTAATAGAGCTTTGCGATCGCAATCACTTCCAGAATGTGCAAAAGATATTCTAGTTTCATAACAGAACAGCAGGGACCTGCCAAAGTTAAACCATTTGGCCAGGAGAGCCCTTTTATGCAGACTTTTGCCAGATTTCGATACCCAAAATTTTTGCGATTTTCACAGATTTTTTTTCAAAAGCCGATTCCAAAGCAACTAATAGAGCTTTGCTATCGCAATCACTTCCAGAATCTGCCCCACGAAGTCTACTTTCCTGATAAAGCACGAGGGACCTGCCAAAGTTAAACCATTTGGCCAGGAGAGCCCTTTTATGAAGGCATGTGCTCGATTTCGTCGCGAAATTTTTTTGGCGAATTTTACGCCCTCTCATTTTTAAAAGTCGATTCCACAGCAACTAATAGAGCTTTGCGATCGCAATCACTTCCAGAATGTGCAAAAGATATTCTAGTTTCATAACAGAACAGCAGGGACCTGCCAAAGTTAAACCATTTGGCCAGGAGAGCCCTTTTATGCAGACTTTTGCCAGATTTCGATACCCAAAATTTTTGCGATTTTCACAGATTTTTTTTCAAAAGCCGATTCCAAAGCAACTAATAGAGCTTTGCGATCGCAATCACTTCCAGAATCTGCCCCACGAAGTCTACTTTCCTGATAAAGCACGAGGGACCTGCCAAAGTTAAACCATTTGGCCAGGAGAGCCCTTCTATGAAGGCATGTGCTCGATTTCGTCGCGAAATTTTTTTGGCGAATTTTACGCCCTCTCATTTTTAAAAGTCGATTCCACAGCAACTAATAGAGCTTTGCGATCGCAATCACTTCCAGAATGTGCAAAAGATATTCTAGTTTCATAACAGAACAGCAGGGACCTGCCAAAGTTAAACCATTTGGCCAGGAGAGCCCTTTTATGCAGACATTTGCCAGATTTCGATACCCAAAATTTTTGCGATTTTCACAGATTTTTTTTCAAAAGCCGATTCCAAAGCAACTAATAGAGCTTTGCGATCGCAATCACTTCCAGAATCTGCCCCACGAAGTCTACTTTCCTGATAAAGCACGAGGGACCTGCCAAAGTTAAACCATTTGGCCAGGAGAGCCCTTTTATGCGGACTTTTGCCAGATTTCGATACCCAAAATTTTTGCGATTTTCACAGATTTTTTTTCAAAAGCCGATTCCAAAGCAACTAATAGAGCTTTGCGATCGCAATCACTTCCAGAATCTGCCCCACGAAGTCTACTTTCCTGATAAAGCACGAGGGACCTGCCAAAGTTAAACCATTTGGCCAGGAGAGCCCTTTTATGAAGGCATGTGCTCGATTTCGTCGCGAAACTTTTTTGGCGAATTTTACGCCCTCTCATTTTTAAAAGTCGATTCCACAGCAACTAATAGAGCTTTGCGATCGCAATCACTTCCAGAATGTGCAAAAGATATTCTAGTTTCATAACAGAACAGCAGGGACCTGCCAAAGTTAAACCATTTGGCCAGGAGAGCCCTTTTATGCAGACTTTTGCCAGATTTCGATACCCAAAATTTTTGCGATTTTCACAGATTTTTTTTCAAAAGCCGATTCCAAAGCAACTAATAGAGCTTTGCGATCGCAATCACTTCCAGAATCTGCCCCACGAAGTCTACTTTCCTGATAAAGCACGAGGGACCTGCCAAAGTTAAACCATTTGGCCAGGAGAGCCCTTTTATGAAGGCATGTGCTCGATTTCGTCGCGAAATTTTTTTGGCGAATTTTACGCCCTCTCATTTTTAAAAGTCGATTCCACAGCAACTAATAGAGCTTTGCGATCGCAATCACTTCCAGAATGTGCAAAAGATATTCTAGTTTCATAACAGAACAGCAGGGACCTGCCAAAGTTAAACCATTTGGCCAGGAGAGCCCTTTTATGCAGACTTTTGCCAGATTTCGATACCCAAAATTTTTGCGATTTTCACAGATTTTTTTTCAAAAGCCGATTCCAAAGCAACTAATAGAGCTTTGCGATCGCAATCACTTCCAGAATCTGCCCCACGAAGTCTACTTTCCTGATAAAGCACGAGGGACCTGCCAAAGTTAAACCATTTGGCCAGGAGAGCCCTTTTATGAAGGCATGTGCTCGATTTCGTCGCGAAATTTTTTTGGCGAATTTTACGCCCTCTCATTTTTAAAAGTCGATTCCACAGCAACTAATAGAGCTTTGCGATCGCAATCACTTCCAGAATGTGCAAAAGATATTCTAGTTTCATAACAGAACAGCAGGGACCTGCCAAAGTTAAACCATTTGGCCAGGAGAGCCCTTTTATGCAGACTTTTGCCAGATTTCGATACCCAAAATTTTTGCGATTTTCACAGATTTTTTTTCAAAAGCCGATTCCAAAGCAACTAATAGAGCTTTGCGATCGCAATCACTTCCAGAATCTGCCCCACGAAGTCTACTTTCCTGATAAAGCACGAGGGACCTTCCAAAGTTAAACCATTTGGCCAGGAGAGCCCTTTTATGAAGGCATGTGCTCGATTTCGTCGCGAAATTTTTTTGGCGAATTTTACGCCCTCTCATTTTTAAAAGTCGATTCCACAGCAACTAATAGAGCTTTGCGATCGCAATCACTTCCAGAATGTGCAAAAGATATTCTAGTTTCATAACAGAACAGCAGGGACCTGCCAAAGTTAAACCATTTGGCCAGGAGAGCCCTTTTATGCAGACTTTTGCCAGATTTCGATACCCAAAATTTTTGCGATTTTCACAGATTTTTTTTCAAAAGCCGATTCCAAAGCAACTAATAGAGCTTTGCGATCGCAATCACTTCCAGAATCTGCCCCACGAAGTCTACTTTCCTGATAAAGCACGAGGGACCTGCCAAAGTTAAACCATTTGGCCAGGAGAGCTTTTTTATGAAGGCATGTGCTCGATTTCGTCGCGAAATTTTTTTGGCGAATTTTACGCCCTCTCTTATTTAAAAGTCGATTCCACAGCAACTAATAGAGCTTTGCGATCGCAATCACTTCCAGAATGTGCAAAAGATATTCTAGTTTCATAACAGAACAGCAGGGACCTGCCAAAGTTAAACCATTTGGCCAGGAGAGCCCTTTTATGCAGACTTTTGCCAGATTTCGATACCCAAAATTTTTGCGATTTTCACAGATTTTTTTTCAAAAGCCGATTCCAAAGCAACTAATAGAGCTTTGCGATCGCAATCACTTCCAGAATCTGCCCCACGAAGTCTACTTTCCTGATAAAGCACGAGGGACCTGCCAAAGTTAAACCATTTCGCCAGGAGAGCCCTTTTATGAAGGCATGTGCTCGATTTCGTCGCGAAATTTTTTTGGCGAATTTTACGCCCTCTCATTTTTAAAAGTCGATTCCACAGCAACTAATAGAGCTTTGCGATCGCAATCACTTCCAGAATGTGCAAAAGATATTCTAGTTTCATAACAGAACAGCAGGGACCTGCCAAAGTTAAACCATTTGGCCAGGAGAGCCCTTTTATGCAGACTTTTGCCAGATTTCGATACCCAAAATTTTTGCGATTTTCACAGATTTTTTTTCAAAAGCCGATTCCAAAGCAACTAATAGAGCTTTGCGATCGCAATCACTTCCAGAATCTGCCCCACGAAGTCTACTTTCCTGATAAAGCACGAGGGACCTGCCAAAGTTATACCATTTGGCCAGGAGAGCCCTTTTATGAAGGCATGTGCTCGATTTCGTCGCGAAATTTTTTTGGCGAATTTTACGCCCTCTCATTTTTAAAAGTCGATTCCACAGCAACTAATAGAGCTTTGCGATCGCAATCACTTCCAGAATGTGCAAAAGATATTCTAGTTTCATAACAGAACAGCAGGGACCTGCCAAAGTTAAACCATTTGGCCAGGAGAGCCCTTTTATGCAGACTTTTGCCAGATTTCGATACCCAAAATTTTTGCGATTTTCACAGATTTTTTTTCAAAAGCCGATTCCAAAGCAACTAATAGAGCTTTGCGATCGCAATCACTTCCAGAATCTGCCCCACGAAGTCTACTTTCCTGATAAAGCACGAGGGACCTGCCAAAGTTAAACCATTTGGCCAGGAGAGCCCTTTTATGAAGGCGTGTGCTCGATTTCGTCGCGAAATTTTTTTGGCGAATTTTACGCCCTCTCATTTTTAAAAGTCGATTCCACAGCAACTAATAGAGCTTTGCGATCGCAATCACTTCCAGAATGTGCAAAAGATATTCTAGTTTCATAACAGAACAGCAGGGACCTGCCAAAGTTAAACCATTTGGCCAGGAGAGCCCTTTTATGCAGACTTTTGCCAGATTTCGATACCCAAAATTTTTGCGATTTTCACAGATTTTTTTTCAAAAGCCGATTCCAAAGCAACTAATAGAGCTTTGCGATCGCAATCACTTCCAGAATCTGCCCCACGAAGTCTACTTTCCTGATAAAGCACGAGGGACCTGCCAAAGTTAAACCATTTGGCCAGGAGAGCCCTTTTATGAAGGCATGTGCTCGATTTCGTCGCGAAATTTTTTTGGCGAATTTTACGCCCTCTCATTTTTAAAAGTCGATTCCACAGCAACTAATAGAGCTTTGCGATCGCAATCACTTCCAGAATGTGCAAAAGATATTCTAGTTTCATAACAGAACAGCAGGGACCTGCCAAAGTTAAACCATTTGGCCAGGAGAGCCCTTTTATGCAGACTTTTGCCAGATTTCGATACCCAAAATTTTTGCGATTTTCACAGATTTTTTTTCAAAAGCCGATTCCAAAGCAACTAATAGAGCTTTGCGATCGCAATCACTTCCAGAATCTGCCCCACGAAGTCTACTTTCCTGATAAAGCACGAGGGACCTGCCAAAGTTAAACCATTTGGCCAGGAGAGCCCTTTTATGAAGGCATGTGCTCGATTTCGTCGCGAAATTTTTTTGGCGAATTTTACGCCCTCTCATTTTTAAAAGTCGATTCCACAGCAACTAATAGAGCTTTGCGATCGCAATCACTTCCAGAATGTGCAAAAGATATTCTAGTTTCATAACAGAACAGCAGGGACCTGCCAAAGTTAAACCATTTGGCCAGGAGAGCCCTTTTATGCAGACTTTTGCCAGATTTCGATACCCAAAATTTTTGCGATTTTCACAGATTTTTTTTCAAAAGCCGATTCCAAAGCAACTAATAGAGCTTTGCGATCGCAATCACTTCCAGAATCTGCCCCACGAAGTCTACTTTCCTGATAAAGCACGAGGGACCTTCCAAAGTTAAACCATTTGGCCAGGAGAGCCCTTTTATGAAGGCATGTGCTCGATTTCGTCGCGAAATTTTTTTGGCGAATTTTACGCCCTCTCATTTTTAAAAGTCGATTCCACAGCAACTAATAGAGCTTTGCGATCGCAATCACTTCCAGAATGTGCAAAAGATATTCTAGTTTCATAACAGAACAGCAGGGACCTGCCAAAGTTAAACCATTTGGCCAGGAGAGCCCTTTTATGCAGACTTTTGCCAGATTTCGATACCCAAAATTTTTGCGATTTTCACAGATTTTTTTTCAAAAGCCGATTCCAAAGCAACTAATAGAGCTTTGCGATCGCAATCACTTCCAGAATCTGCCCCACGAAGTCTACTTTCCTGATAAAGCACGAGGGACCTGCCAAAGTTAAACCATTTGGCCAGGAGAGCTTTTTTATGAAGGCATGTGCTCGATTTCGTCGCGAAATTTTTTTGGCGAATTTTACGCCCTCTCTTATTTAAAAGTCGATTCCACAGCAACTAATAGAGCTTTGCGATCGCAATCACTTCCAGAATGTGCAAAAGATATTCTAGTTTCATAACAGAACCGCAGGGACCTGCCAAAGTTAAACCATTTGGCCAGGAGAGCCCTTTTATGCAGACTTTTGCCAGATTTCGATACCCAAAATTTTTGCGATTTTCACAGATTTTTTTTCAAAAGCCGATTCCAAAGCAACTAATAGAGCTTTGCGATCGCAATCACTTCCAGAATCTGCCCCACGAAGTCTACTTTCCTGATAAAGCACGAGGGACCTGCCAAAGTTAAACCATTTCGCCAGGAGAGCCCTTTTATGAAGGCATGTGCTCGATTTCGTCGCGAAATTTTTTTGGCGAATTTTACGCCCTCTCATTTTTAAAAGTCGATTCCACAGCAACTAATAGAGCTTTGCGATCGCAATCACTTCCAGAATGTGCAAAAGATATTCTAGTTTCATAACAGAACAGCAGGGACCTGCCAAAGTTAAACCATTTGGCCAGGAGAGCCCTTTTATGCAGACTTTTGCCAGATTTCGATACCCAAAATTTTTGCGATTTTCACAGATTTTTTTTCAAAAGCCGATTCCAAAGCAACTAATAGAGCTTTGCGATCGCAATCACTTCCAGAATCTGCCCCACGAAGTCTACTTTCCTGATAAAGCACGAGGGACCTGCCAAAGTTATACCATTTGGCCAGGAGAGCCCTTTTATGAAGGCATGTGCTCGATTTCGTCGCGAAATTTTTTTGGCGAATTTTACGCCCTCTCATTTTTAAAAGTCGATTCCACAGCAACTAATAGAGCTTTGCGATCGCAATCACTTCCAGAATGTGCAAAAGATATTCTAGTTTCATAACAGAACAGCAGGGACCTGCCAAAGTTAAACCATTTGGCCAGGAGAGCCCTTTTATGCAGACTTTTGCCAGATTTCGATACCCAAAATTTTTGCGATTTTCACAGATTTTTTTTCAAAAGCCGATTCCAAAGCAACTAATAGAGCTTTGCGATCGCAATCACTTCCAGAATCTGCCCCACGAAGTCTACTTTCCTGATAAAGCACGAGAGACCTGCCAAAGTTAAACCATTTGGCCAGGAGAGCCCTTTTATGAAGGCATGTGCTCGATTTCGTCGCGAAATTTTTTTGGCGAATTTTACGCCCTCTCATTTTTAAAAGTCGATTCCACAGCAACTAATAGAGCTTTGCGATCGCAATCACTTCCAGAATATGCAAAAGATATTCTAGTTTCATAACAGAACAGCAGGGACCTGCCAAAGTTAAACCATTTGGCCAGGAGAGCCCTTTTATGCAGACTTTTGCCAGATTTCGATACCCAAAATTTTTGCGATTTTCACAGATTTTTTTTCAAAAGCCGATTCCAAAGCAACTAATAGAGCTTTGCGATCGCAATCACTTCCAGAATCTGCCCCACGAAGTCTACTTTCCTGATAAAGCACGAGGGACCTGCCAAAGTTAAACCATTTGGCCAGGAGAGCCCTTTTATGAAGGCATGTGCTCGATTTCGTCGCGAAATTTTTTTGGCGAATTTTACGCCCTCTCATTTTTAAAAGTCGATTCCACAGCAACTAATAGAGCTTTGCGATCGCAATCACTTCCAGAATGTGCAAAAGATATTCTAGTTTCATAACAGAACAGCAGGGACCTGCCAAAGTTAAACCATTTGGACAGGAGAGCCCTTTTATGCAGACTTTTGCCAGATTTCGATACCCAAAATTTTTGCGATTTTCACAGATTTTTTTTCAAAAGCCGATTCCAAAGCAACTAATAGAGCTTTGCGATCGCAATCACTTCCAGAATCTGCCCCACGAAGTCTACTTTCCTGATAAAGCACGAGGGACCTGCCAAAGTTAAACCATTTGGCCAGGAGAGCCCTTTTATGAAGGCGTGTGCTCGATTTCGTCGCGAAATTTTTTTGGCGAATTTTACGCCCTCTCATTTTTAAAAGTCGATTCCACAGCAACTAATAGAGCTTTGCGATCGCAATCACTTCCAGAATGTGCAAAAGATATTCTAGTTTCATAACAGAACAGCAGGGACCTGCCAAAGTTAAACCATTTGGCCAGGAGAGCCCTTTTATGCAGACTTTTGCCAGATTTCGATACCCAAAATTTTTGCGATTTTCACAGATTTTTTTTCAAAAGCCGATTCCAAAGCAACTAATAGAGCTTTGCGATCGCAATCACTTCCAGAATCTGCCCCACGAAGTCTACTTTCCTGATAAAGCACGAGGGACCTGCCAAAGTTAAACCATTTGGCCAGGAGAGCCCTTTTATGAAGGCATGAGCTCGATTTCGTCGCGAAATTTTTTTGGCGAATTTTACGCCCTCTCATTTTTAAAAGTCGATTCCACAGCAACTAATAGAGCTTTGCGATCGCAATCACTTCCAGAATGTGCAAAAGATATTCTAGTTTCATAACAGAACAGCAGGGACCTGCCAAAGTTAAACCATTTGGCCAGGAGAGCCCTTTTATGCAGACTTTTGCCAGATTTCGATACCCAAAATTTTTGCGATTTTCACAGATTTTTTTTCAAAAGCCGATTCCAAAGCAACTAATAGAGCTTTGCGATCGCAATCACTTCCAGAATCTGCCCCACGAAGTCTACTTTCCTGATAAAGCACGAGGGACCTGCCAAAGTTAAACCATTTGGCCAGGAGAGCCCTTTTATGAAGGCATGTGCTCGATTTCGTCGCGAAATTTTTTTGGCGAATTTTACGCCCTCTCTTATTTAAAAGTCGATTCCACAGCAACTAATAGAGCTTTGCGATCGCAATCACTTCCAGAATGTGCAAAAGATATTCTAGTTTCATAACAGAACAGCAGGGACCTGCCAAAGTTAAACCATTTGGCCAGGAGAGCCCTTTTATGCAGACTTTTGCCAGATTTCGATACCCAAAATTTTTGCGATTTTCACAGATTTTTTTTCAAAAGCCGATTCCAAAGCAACTAATAGAGCTTTGCGATCGCAATCACTTCCAGAATCTGCCCCACGAAGTCTACTTTCCTGATAAAGCACGAGGGACCTGCCAAAGTTAAACCATTTGGCCAGGAGAGCCCTTTTATGAAGGCATGTGCTCGATTTCGTCGCGAAATTTTTTTGGCGAATTTTACGCCCTCTCATTTTTAAAAGTCGATTCCACAGCAACTAATAGAGCTTTGCGATCGCAATCACTTCCAGAATGTGCAAAAGATATTCTAGTTTCATAACAGAACAGCAGGGACCTGCCAAAGTTAAACCATTTGGCCAGGAGAGCCCTTTTATGCAGACTTTTGCCAGATTTCGATACCCAAAATTTTTGCGATTTTCACAGATTTTTTTTCAAAAGCCGATTCCAAAGCAACTAATAGAGCTTTGCGATCGCAATCACTTCCAGAATCTGCCCCACGAAGTCTACTTTCCTGATAAAGCACGAGGGACCTGCCAAAGTTATACCATTTGGCCAGGAGAGCCCTTTTATGAAGGCATGTGCTCGATTTCGTCGCGAAATTTTTTTGGCGAATTTTACGCCCTCTCATTTTTAAAAGTCGATTCCACAGCAACTAATAGAGCTTTGCGATCGCAATCACTTCCAGAATGTGCAAAAGATATTCTAGTTTCATAACAGAACAGCAGGGACCTGCCAAAGTTAAACCATTTGGCCAGGAGAGCCCTTTTATGCAGACTTTTGCCAGATTTCGATACCCAAAATTTTTGCGATTTTCACAGATTTTTTTTCAAAAGCCGATTCCAAAGCAACTAATAGAGCTTTGCGATCGCAATCACTTCCAGAATCTGCCCCACGAAGTCTACTTTCCTGATAAAGCACGAGGGACCTGCCAAAGTTAAACCATTTGGCCAGGAGAGCCCTTTTATGAAGGCATGTGCTCGATTTCGTCGCGAAATTTTTTTGGCGAATTTTACGCCCTCTCATTTTTAAAAGTCGATTCCACAGCAACTAATAGAGCTTTGCGATCGCAATCACTTCCAGAATATGCAAAAGATATTCTAGTTTCATAACAGAACAGCAGGGACCTGCCAAAGTTAAACCATTTGGCCAGGAGAGCCCTTTTATGCAGACTTTTGCCAGATTTCGATACCCAAAATTTTTGCGATTTTCACAGATTTTTTTTCAAAAGCCGATTCCAAAGCAACTAATAGAGCTTTGCGATCGCAATCACTTCCAGAATCTGCCCCACGAAGTCTACTTTCCTGATAAAGCACGAGGGACCTGCCAAAGTTAAACCATTTGGCCAGGAGAGCCCTTTTATGAAGGCATGTGCTCGATTTCGTCGCGAAATTTTTTTGGCGAATTTTACGCCCTCTCATTTTTAAAAGTCGATTCCACAGCAACTAATAGAGCTTTGCGATCGCAATCACTTCCAGAATGTGCAAAAGATATTCTAGTTTCATAACAGAACAGCAGGGACCTGCCAAAGTTAAACCATTTGGACAGGAGAGCCCTTTTATGCAGACTTTTGCCAGATTTCGATACCCAAAATTTTTGCGATTTTCACAGATTTTTTTTCAAAAGCCGATTCCAAAGCAACTAATAGAGCTTTGTGATCGCAATCACTTCCAGAATCTGCCCCACGAAGTCTACTTTCCTGATAAAGCACGAGGGACCTGCCAAAGTTAAACCATTTGGCCAGGAGAGCCCTTTTATGAAGGCGTGTGCTCGATTTCGTCGCGAAATTTTTTTGGCGAATTTTACGCCCTCTCATTTTTAAAAGTCGATTCCACAGCAACTAATAGAGCTTTGCGATCGCAATCACTTCCAGAATGTGCAAAAGATATTCTAGTTTCATAACAGAACAGCAGGGACCTGCCAAAGTTAAACCATTTGGCCAGGAGAGCCCTTTTATGCAGACTTTTGCCAGATTTCGATACCCAAAATTTTTGCGATTTTCACAGATTTTTTTTCAAAAGCCGATTCCAAAGCAACTAATAGAGCTTTGCGATCGCAATCACTTCCAGAATCTGCCCCACGAAGTCTACTTTCCTGATAAAGCACGAGGGACCTGCCAAAGTTAAACCATTTGGCCAGGAGAGCCCTTTTATGAAGGCATGAGCTCGATTTCGTCGCGAAATTTTTTTGGCGAATTTTACGCCCTCTCATTTTTAAAAGTCGATTCCACAGCAACTAATAGAGCTTTGCGATCGCAATCACTTCCAGAATGTGCAAAAGATATTCTAGTTTCATAACAGAACAGCAGGGACCTGCCAAAGTTAAACCATTTGGCCAGGAGAGCCCTTTTATGCAGACTTTTGCCAGATTTCGATACCCAAAATTTTTGCGATTTTCACAGATTTTTTTTCAAAAGCCGATTCCAAAGCAACTAATAGAGCTTTGCGATCGCAATCACTTCCAGAATCTGCCCCACGAAGTCTACTTTCCTGATAAAGCACGAGGGACCTGCCAAAGTTAAACCATTTGGCCAGGAGAGCCCTTTTATGAAGGCATGTGCTCGATTTCGTCGCGAAATTTTTTTGGCGAATTTTACGCCCTCTCTTATTTAAAAGTCGATTCCACAGCAACTAATAGAGAGAGTAGCTCTCTAGTATCAAGCTTCCTAACATTTGCCTTGTGAACTACGTTAGCAAAATTTTTAATTCATATTTAAGTGAAACACATAGCAGTGTTACATATGAGCTGAAAGTTTTCAATCTCAGTTGCTAATCTTTTGGTATTCTTACGTAAAATTCGCTATCGACTTTCAATTAACTTTATCATAAGATGGCAGATACTTCAGGGATTGATATAGAATTTAAAACAGAGTTGCTTATAAATGTTAAAGATCAGTGTGATAATATTTTGAACAGGTTGAGAGAGCGTGAAGGTCAGAAGGTGACTAAGGATCTCTTTGAGGCGATTGCGAGGATCACTATGAATATTTTTGTGGAATGTGCTAAATCAGAGTTTAAATTGGAACGCCTTAAGGGTAATTTCGAACAGTTGGAGAAAAGCCATAAAACTGAAGTGAGGAAAAATGAGGAGATTACGATTAGGCTTAAGGAGATAGATTCATATGCAAATTTGGCATTGAATATTAGTGAAGACAAGACAGAGGATCATGTGGTAATTATTATCCCTAAACAAGAAACAGACAGATTAGCTTTAATATCAAAAATTAATACAATTGGTAGGATAAATGATATTGCTAAACCAACGGATGTTCTTATAAATAGAGAAGGTAAGATAATTATAAAGATGAACGAAAGGGAGTCGGCAACTAAATTGGTTGAGGTTTTGAATGAAGATACTGATCTGTCGAATGATGTAACAACAAAATTAGGTAAAGAGAGGAATAATAGGCTAATTCTGTTTAATGTGAACACTGATATAAATGAACAAAACTTAAAAGATGAGTTAAAATTGATTAAGGGATTGGAGAATAAAGAAATAGATGTTGTGAAACATTTCAAGGGAAAGCAAGGAGAGAATTGGATCATAGACTGTGATCGATCGACTAAATCTGTGTTATTAGCTATGGGTAAAATCATAATAGGTTATAGTAGAGTTTTTGTAAAGGAATATATATCGATATACAGGTGTTTTAATTGCCAAGGATATGGACACCAATCATTTCGTTGCAATTTGCCTAGAAAATGCTCTAAATGTGCTGGAGATCATGATCGAAAAGAATGTAATGTAGAATATGAGAGATGTGTAAATTGCAAGGATAACTCAGATCATCCATCTTATTCTAAAACATGTCCATCATACATGGAATATAAAAAGAGACAATTCGTTCAAAAACCAGTTAAACGATTATGAAGAGCCCTTTGGACACTTCTGGTGATGTGGAAGACTTTAATGGTCTTAAAATTTTGCAAATAAACTTGAACTTTTGTAAGGCTGCTAGCCTTGCTATGGAGGCATTTATTCTAAAAAACAACATAGATATTGTTTTAATTCAGGACCCTTATATCTTCAATGACAATTTAATTTATATTAGTAGTTTATGGAAAACTTTTCTATCAGTTAAAAAGAACACTGGTGTTATCATCGTCAATCAAGGAATTATGTGTAATAAATTGTTAGCGTTGGAGAATATAGTAAGTGTGAACATTGCTACAAACCTTGGAAATTTAGTAATCTTATCAATGTACATTTCTCCATCTACAGACCTTACTGATAATTTGAATCAAATTCCGGTTGAACTATTGAACCATAACTTACTGTTGATTGGTGGGGATTTTAATGCCAAACATAGAAACTGGGGCTATGCCCGTAATGACAATAGGGGTGATGATATGGCTACTTTCTGTTTAGTACAGGACCTCTTAATTGTTAATAATATTGATCAACCTCCTACTTTTGATTGTGCAGGTAAATTTGGTTACCCGGATTTAACAATTACCTCATTTGACTTATACGAATATGTATCAAATTGGACAGTGCATGAAACGGAGAGTAATTCTGATCATAAATTTATTAGTTATTTGTTTGGCATAAAACCAGAAACTCTTAAAATTAACAGATATGCAACAAAATATGTAAATTTTAAAAGGTTTAATAATGACATTAAAAGCTCATTGAGCTGTTATATTGATGGTTTTAATGACTGTAATTCGATTGTAGATTTTGACGATTGCTTATTGGACTTTTATATTAATTTACATAGTATTTGTAAGAAAAACTTTAAATACAGAAAAAATAAGATTAATTTTAATCTTAGTTGGTGGAATGGTGAACTGCGTTCTATGAGAAATAAGCTAAAAGCTTTAAATAGGAGATATAAAAGAAATAATAATCAAAATTTGAAAATTGAAATTAGTCGTTTAAGAGCCTGTTACAAACTTAAAATCAAGAGTTCTAAATTGAATTCCTGGCGTCGTTTTTGTTCTGGTAGTGTTGAAAATTTTGGCTCTCTATTCTCTGTATTTAAAGCAAAAAGTAAAAATAATATTAGCTGTAATTTGGATGGAATGCCTCTATTGAGTAATATATGTGATATTCAAGATAAACTTATTAATCATCACTTTTTTGTTTCTAATAGTTTAGATGATGAAACTTTTAATGATTTAGTTTTCCCTGTTATTAGTATCAAGGAACTTAAACAATCTATTAAATCTTTTAGTAAGAAAAAGGCTCCAGGTTATGATAATATAGATCTTCGTATTATTAAGTTTATTTTTGATGTTCTTCCTGATCTTTTTCTAAATATTTTTAATAAATTATTAGAGCTTGGTTATTTTCCAAGAGATTGGAAAAAAGGTGTAGTTATTTTTTTCCATAAAGTAAATAAAGTCCCTTCCTCACTGGATGCCTATCGCCCAGTCTGTCTCCTTCCTATTATGAGTAAAATTATGGAGAAAATTATTGTAAATAGGCTTGTCTTTTATTTAGAATCAAATAATCTTTTTCATTGCAAGCAGTATGGTTTTAGAGAAAATAGAAACACTGTTCTTTGTTTAAAAGAGTTAATTAAGTCTATAAAAATCCGTAAAACTTGTTATAAATATACGTCTGCTATTTTCTTTGATATTACTGGGGCGTTTGATGGGGCTAGCTGGCATCTCATTATGAATGAATTGAATAATCTTGGTGTTCCTTCCTATTTAATAGCTGTGTTGAATAGTTATTTGAGAAATAGATTTGTTAAAACTCCATATACTGATTTTGTGCAGGTAAATAGAGGCTGCCCCCAAGGTTCTTGTTTGGGACCGGTACTTTGGTTGATATTGATTAATGATGCTTTCAGGATGTATGATAATACTTATTCTACCTTGATTGGTTACGCAGATGATTTTGTGTTGTTAAATTCGGGAATTTCTAGAGCTCAATTGGAGGTTGTGACGAATAACAGTATTAAAACCTTTGAAGATTATTGTACTAATAAACAGTTAAAAATTTCGCATGGCAAGACTAAAGCTATGGTTTTTGGGGTTGCTTTGGCTCGTCCGCCTATTTTTAAGCTTAATGAGGTTAATATTAAAGTTGTGTTGGTACATAAGTTTTTGGGTCTTAATATAGATACTAGATTTAGTTTTTTATATCATTTGGAGATTATCAGAGATGAAGTTATAGATTATGGTAGAAATATTCGAAAAATTAGTGGTTTAAATTGGGGGATGAAGCCGGAGCTGAAGAAACTTTGGTATACAACTGTTGTAAAACCTAAAATTTTGTATGCCTGTGAGGTTTGGTTTAACTTAATTAATGTGCATGGTTTGAGGAAACTCTCTTCCTGTCAGAGGGTGTTTATTATTGGAATTATGCACTTTTATAGGTCTGTTTCAACCATGGCTATATGTAATATTACTGGTATCCCTCCCATTGACTTGGAAGCCTCTAGGTTAAATAATAAATATAGGTGTAAATATGAAGGTTTTTCTCTTTTTTATGATGGTAAATATTTTGGCATTCAGGACTTTGAAGATAAAACTTTTAGATACAATATTGATCCTACGGCCCCATTCAACAGTTTTAAAATTTTTCATTACTATATTCCCTTTCGTAAGTGTCTGAATATCTTTACTGACGGTAGTAAGAATGAGTATGGTGTCGGTTGTGCATGGGTGGCAGTTTTGAATGGTATTATTGTTGATAAGGGTTTATATAGGCTCTCTGAGTTCAATTCTGTTTTTCAGGCTGAGGGCATGGCTATCCTAAAATCTTTAGAATGGGCTAGAGATAATCAATATAAGAGGCTTGTAATTTATACTGACAGTTTATCTAATCTCCTTGCTCTTGATGATCTTTACCCTAAGTCAACAATTGTTTCTAATATTCTGAAAATTATAAACTCTTTTCCTGGTAAAATCACTTTGTGTTGGATAAAAGGCCACTCGGGCAATACTGGCAATGAGCTGGCAGATTCTTTTGCCAAAAACGCTATTAATTTGGGTGTTAACATTAATATTCCTTTCCCTACTTCATTTCTGAATAAAATTCTGATCAATGATACTCTGAATATTTGGCAGAATATCTGGAATACTTCAACTAAAGGCAGAATCACTTTTGAAATTTTTCCTGAGGTGTCTTTTGATATAAAAATTAAAAATCAAGTCTTACTTTACTTTGTAACTGGTCATGGTTCTTTTCCTACTTTTTTATTTAAAATCAATAAAAGGTCTGATTCTGACTGCCCCTGTGGTGTTCTTGGTGATCCTCTCCATTTTCTCTCAGTTAAATGTTCCTTCAGTAATATGTATATTAAGAGATACACTAGTGAAAGCCTACATAATTACTTTAAAAGAATTGACAATTGTAATTATTTAATTAAACGAGTAAAAAGTATTTATAATCATCTAAATAAAAATTTTTCGTTTATTTCTTATGTTTTTTAGCATTTTAATCTTTTGTAGTAGCTGTTTATTGTTTTTATGTTTCGTTTATATGTAACAGCCTCTTTTAATATAAATATAAATATTTTTACATAGGTGTAGGAAATAGAACGTTCAGTATTATGTTATTGTATATATCTGCTTCTCAATTTGTGTTTTATTTATTGTGCATAAAGACTGTATTAATTAGTGTATTGTTGATAACGTGTTGAATTGTGTGAATTTTGAAAGTTAATTTAATGTTGTTAATGAGAACTTATAGAATGTAGTCATGAATTACTGTTTTATTATTTTGGATATAATTTGAATATAAAATATAAGTTGTACTTGTTTTATTGGCCTATCTAGATGTTATGGATCGTTTTAAATTTCTTTTGAAGTACTTATGGTGTATTAATTTAAGAAGATTTATTTGTGTCTTTATGTTAACTATATTTTGTAATCCTATGAGATTAATAGGAATTGTTTTATTCTATTGACTTTTATGGTCACTGGATTTATATCGTTATGCTTTTAAAATAATGTAAATTTCTGCTGTGAACCATGTAAAACTTCTGCGTGTAAATTCTTGTTAATTTTTTTTCTGTATTTATGCTCTGTACTATGCTGCTTTTTGTACTTTGTTGCTCTGTACTATAATGCTTTTCGTTTTTTGTTGTGGTTTGTTTCAATGGTGCAAGGGAAACGTTTTCCCGCCATCCTCGGGCCTTCGGGCCGGCCATAAACCTTCGGGTTGGTCGGTGGTTGGGGAGTTTCAGTTTCAGCAACTAATAGAGCTTTGCGATCGCAATCACTTCCAGAATGTGCAAAAGATATTCTAGTTTCATAACAGAACAGCAGGGACCTGCCAAAGTTAAACCATTTGGCCAGGAGAGCCCTTTTATGCAGACTTTTGCCAGATTTCGATACCCAAAATTTTTGCGATTTTCACAGATTTTTTTTCAAAAGCCGATTCCAAAGCAACTAATAGAGCTTTGCGATCGCAATCACTTCCAGAATCTGCCCCACGAAGTCTACTTTCCTGATAAAGCACGAGGGACCTGCCAAAGTTAAACCATTTGGCCAGGAGAGCCCTTTTATGAAGGCATGTGCTCGATTTCGTCGCGAAATTTTTTTCGCGAATTTTACGCCCTCTCATTTTTAAAAGTCGATTCCACAGCAACTAATAGAGCTTTGCGATCGCAATCACTTCCAGAATGTGCAAAAGATATTCTAGTTTCATAACAGAACAGCAGGGACCTGCCAAAGTTAAACCATTTGGCCAGGAGAGCCCTTTTATGCAGACTTTTGCCAGATTTCGATACCCAAAATTTTTGCGATTTTCACAGATTTTTTTTCAAAAGCCGATTCCAAAGCAACTAATAGAGCTTTGCGATCGCAATCACTTCCAGAATCTGCCCCACGAAGTCTACTTTCCTGATAAAGCACGAGGGACCTGCCAAAGTTATACCATTTGGCCAGGAGAGCCCTTTTATGAAGGCATGTGCTCGATTTCGTCGCGAAATTTTTTTGGCGAATTTTACGCCCTCTCATTTTTAAAAGTCGATTCCACAGCAACTAATAGAGCTTTGCGATCGCAATCACTTCCAGAATGTGCAAAAGATATTCTAGTTTCATAACAGAACAGCAGGGACCTGCCAAAGTTAAACCATTTGGCCAGGAGAGCCCTTTTATGCAGACTTTTGCCAGATTTCGATACCCAAAATTTTTGCGATTTTCACAGATTTTTTTTCAAAAGCCGATTCCAAAGCAACTAATAGAGCTTTGCGATCGCAATCACTTCCAGAATCTGCCCCACGAAGTCTACTTTCCTGATAAAGCACGAGGGACCTGCCAAAGTTAAACCATTTGGCCAGGAGAGCCCTTTTATGAAGGCATGTGCTCGATTTCGTCGCGAAATTTTTTTGGCGAATTTTACGCCCTCTCATTTTTAAAAGTCGATTCCACAGCAACTAATAGAGCTTTGCGATCGCAATCACTTCCAGAATATGCAAAAGATATTCTAGTTTCATAACAGAACAGCAGGGACCTGCCAAAGTTAAACCATTTGGCCAGGAGAGCCCTTTTATGCAGACTTTTGCCAGATTTCGATACCCAAAATTTTTGCGATTTTCACAGATTTTTTTTCAAAAGCCGATTCCAAAGCAACTAATAGAGCTTTGCGATCGCAATCACTTCCAGAATCTGCCCCACGAAGTCTAATTTCCTGATAAAGCACGAGGGACCTGCCAAAGTTAAACCATTTGGCCAGGAGAGCCCTTTTATGAAGGCATGTGCTCGATTTCGTCGCGAAATTTTTTTGGCGAATTTTACGCCCTCTCATTTTTAAAAGTCGATTCCACAGCAACTAATAGAGCTTTGCGATCGCAATCACTTCCAGAATGTGCAAAAGATATTCTAGTTTCATAACAGAACAGCAGGGACCTGCCAAAGTTAAACCATTTGGCCAGGAGAGCCCTTTTATGCAGACTTTTGCCAGATTTCGATACCCAAAATTTTTGCGATTTTCACAGATTTTTTTTCAAAAGCCGATTCCAAAGCAACTAATAGAGCTTTGCGATCGCAATCACTTCCAGAATCTGCCCCACGAAGTCTACTTTCCTGATAAAGCACGAGGGACCTGCCAAAGTTAAACCATTTGGCCAGGAGAGCCCTTTTATGAAGGCGTGTGCTCGATTTCGTCGCGAAATTTTTTTGGCGAATTTTACGCCCTCTCATTTTTAAAAGTCGATTCCACAGCAACTAATAGAGCTTTGCGATCGCAATCACTTCCAGAATGTGCAAAAGATATTCTAGTTTCATAACAGAACAGCAGGGACCTGCCAAAGTTAAACCATTTGGCCAGGAGAGCCCTTTTATGCAGACTTTTGCCAGATTTCGATACCCAAAATTTTTGCGATTTTCACAGATTTTTTTTCAAAAGCCGATTCCAAAGCAACTAATAGAGCTTTGCGATCGCAATCACTTCCAGAATCTGCCCCACGAAGTCTACTTTCCTGATAAAGCACGAGGGACCTGCCAAAGTTAAACCATTTGGCCAGGAGAGCCCTTTTATGAAGGCATGTGCTCGATTTCGTCGCGAAATTTTTTTGGCGAATTTTACGCCCTCTCATTTTTAAAAGTCGATTCCACAGCAACTAATAGAGCTTTGCGATCGCAATCACTTCCAGAATGTGCAAAAGATATTCTAGTTTCATAACAGAACAGCAGGGACCTGCCAAAGTTAAACCATTTGGCCAGGAGAGCCCTTTTATGCAGACTTTTGCCAGATTTCGATACCCAAAATTTTTGCGATTTTCACAGATTTTTTTTCAAAAGCCGATTCCAAAGCAACTAATAGAGCTTTGCGATCGCAATCACTTCCAGAATCTGCCCCACGAAGTCTACTTTCCTGATAAAGCACGAGGGACCTGCCAAAGTTAAACCATTTGGCCAGGAGAGCCCTTTTATGAAGGCATGTGCTCGATTTCGTCGCGAAATTTTTTTGGCGAATTTTACGCCCTCTCATTTTTAAAAGTCGATTCCACAGCAACTAATAGAGCTTTGCGATCGCAATCACTTCCAGAATGTGCAAAAGATATTCTAGTTTCATAACAGAACAGCAGGGACCTGCCAAAGTTAAACCATTTGGCCAGGAGAGCCCTTTTATGCAGACTTTTGCCAGATTTCGATACCCAAAATTTTTGCGATTTTCACAGATTTTTTTTCAAAAGCCGATTCCAAAGCAACTAATAGAGCTTTGCGATCGCAATCACTTCCAGAATCTGCCCCACGAAGTCTACTTTCCTGATAAAGCACGAGGGACCTGCCAAAGTTATACGATTTGGCCAGGAGAGCCCTTTTATGAAGGCATGTGCTCGATTTCGTCGCGAAATTTTTTTGGCGAATTTTACGCCCTCTCATTTTTAAAAGTCGATTCCACAGCAACTAATAGAGCTTTGCGATCGCAATCACTTCCAGAATGTGCAAAAGATATTCTAGTTTCATAACAGAACAGCAGGGACCTGCCAAAGTTAAACCATTTGGCCAGGAGAGCCCTTTTATGCAGACTTTTGCCAGATTTCGATACCCAAAATTTTTGCGATTTTCACAGATTTTTTTTCAAAAGCCGATTCCAAAGCAACTAATAGAGCTTTGCGATCGCAATCACTTCCAGAATCTGCCCCACGAAGTCTACTTTCCTGATAAAGCACGAGGGACCTGCCAAAGTTAAACCATTTGGCCAGGAGAGCCCTTTTATGAAGGCATGTGCTCGATTTCGTCGCGAAATTTTTTTGGCGAATTTTACGCCCTCTCATTTTTAAAAGTCGATTCCACAGCAACTAATAGAGCTTTGCGATCGCAATCACTTCCAGAATATGCAAAAGATATTCTAGTTTCATAACAGAACAGCAGGGACCTGCCAAAGTTAAACCATTTGGCCAGGAGAGCCCTTTTATGCAGACTTTTGCCAGATTTCGATACCCAAAATTTTTGCGATTTTCACAGATTTTTTTTCAAAAGCCGATTCCAAAGCAACTAATAGAGCTTTGCGATCGCAATCACTTCCAGAATCTGCCCCACGAAGTCTAATTTCCTGATAAAGCACGAGGGACCTGCCAAAGTTAAACCATTTGGCCAGGAGAGCCCTTTTATGAAGGCATGTGCTCGATTTCGTCGCGAAATTTTTTTGGCGAATTTTACGCCCTCTCATTTTTAAAAGTCGATTCCACAGCAACTAATAGAGCTTTGCGATCGCAATCACTTCCAGAATGTGCAAAAGATATTCTAGTTTCATAACAGAACAGCAGGGACCTGCCAAAGTTAAACCATTTGGCCAGGAGAGCCCTTTTATGCAGACTTTTGCCAGATTTCGATACCCAAAATTTTTGCGATTTTCACAGATTTTTTTTCAAAAGCCGATTCCAAAGCAACTAATAGAGCTTTGCGATCGCAATCACTTCAGAATCTGCCCCACGAAGTCTACTTTCCTGATAAAGCACGAGGGACCTGCCAAAGTTAAACCATTTGGCCAGGAGAGCCCTTTTATGAAGGCGTGTGCTCGATTTCGTCGAGAAATTTTTTTGGCGAATTTTACGTCCTCTCATTTTTAAAAGTCGATTCCACAGCAACTAATAGAGCTTTGCGATCGCAATCACTTCCAGAATGTGCAAAAGATATTCTAGTTTCATAACAGAACAGCAGGGACCTGCCAAAGTTAAACCATTTGGCCAGGAGAGCCCTTTTATGCAGACTTTTGCCAGATTTCGATACCCAAAATTTTTGCGATTTTCACAGATTTTTTTTCAAAAGCCGATTCCAAAGCAACTAATAGAGCTTTGCGATCGCAATCACTTCCAGAATCTACCCACGAAGTCTACTTTCCTGATAAAGCACGAGGGACCTGCCAAAGTTAAACCATTTGGCCAGGAGAGCCCTTTTATGAAGGCATGTGCTCGATTTCGTCGCGAAATTTTTTTGGCGAATTTTACGCCCTCTCATTTTTAAAAGTCGATTCCGCAGCAACTAATAGAGCTTTGCGATCGCAATCACTTCCAGAATGTGCAAAAGATATTCTAGTTTCATAACAGAACAGCAGGGACCTGCCAAAGTTAAACCATTTGGCCAGGAGAGCCCTTTTATGCAGACTTTTAGCAGATTTCGATACCCAAAATTTTTGCGATTTTCACAGATTTTTTTTCAAAAGCCGATTCCAAAGCAACTAATAGAGCTTTGCGATCGCAATCACTTCCAGAATCTGCCCCACGAAGTCTACTTTCCTGATAAAGCACGAGGGACCTGCCAAAGTTAAACCATTTGGCCAGGAGAGCCCTTTTATGAAGGCATGTGCTCGATTTCGTCGCGAAATTTTTTTGGCGAATTTTACGCCCTCTCATTTTTAAAAGTCGATTCCACAGCAACTAATAGAGCTTTGCGATCGCAATCACTTCCAGAATGTGCAAAAGATATTCTAGTTTCATAACAGAACAGCAGGGACCTGCCAAAGTTAAACCATTTGGCCAGGAGAGCCCTTTTATGCAGACTTTTGCCAGATTTCGATACCCAAAATTTTTGCGATTTTCACAGATTTTTTTTCAAAAGCCGATTCCAAAGCAACTAATAGAGCTTTGCGATCGCAATCACTTCCAGAATCTGCCCCACGAAGTCTACTTTCCTGATAAAGCACGAGGGACCTGCCAAAGTTAAACCATTTGGCCAGGAGAGCCCTTTTATGAAGGCATGTGCTCGATTTCGTCGCGAAATTTTTTTGGCGAATTTTACGCCCTCTCATTTTTAAAAGTCGATTCCACAGTAACTAATAGAGCTTTGCGATCGCAATCACTTCCAGAATGTGCAAAAGATATTCTAGTTTCATAACAGAACAGCAGGGACCTGCCAAAGTTAAACCATTTGGCCAGGAGAGCCCTTTTATGCAGACTTTTGCCAGATTTCGATACCCAAAATTTTTGCGATTTTCACAGATTTTTTTTCAAAAGCCAATTCCAAAGCAACTAATAGAGCTTTGCGATCGCAATCACTTCCAGAATCTGCCCCACGAAGTCTACTTTCCTGATAAAGCACGAGGGACCTGCCAAAGTTAAACCATTTGGCCAGGAGAGCCCTTTTATGAAGGCATGTGCTCGATTTCGTCGCGAAATTTTTTTGGCGAATTTTACGCCCTCTCATTTTTAAAAGTCGATTCCACAGCAACTAATAGAGCTTTGCGATCGCAATCACTTCCAGAATGTGCAAAAGATATTCTAGTTTCATAACAGAACAGCAGGGACCTGCCAAAGTTAAACCATTTGGCCAGGAGAGCCCTTTTATGCAGACTTTTGCCAGATTTCGATACCCAAAATTTTTGCGATTTTCACAGATTTTTTTTCAAAAGCCGATTCCAAAGCAACTAATAGAGCTTTGCGATCGCAATCACTTCCAGAATCTGCCCCACGAAGTCTACTTTCCTGATAAAGCACGAGGGACCTGCCAAAGTTAAACCATTTGGCCAGGAGAGCCCTTTTATGAAGGCATGTGCTCGATTTCGTCACGAAATTTTTTTGGCGAATTTTACGCCCTCTCATTTTTAAAAGTCGATTCCACAGCAACTAATAGAGCTTTGCGATCGCAATCACTTCCAGAAAGTGCAAAAGATATTCTAGTTTCATAACAGAACAGCAGGGACCTGCCAAAGTTAAACCATTTGGCCAGGAGAGCCCTTTTATGCAGACTTTTGCCAGATTTCGATACCCAAAATTTTTGCGATTTTCACAGATTTTTTTTCAAAAGCCGATTCCAAAGCAACTAATAGAGCTTTGCGATCGCAATCACTTCCAGAATCTGCCCCACGAAGTCTACTTTCCTGATAAAGCACGAGGGACCTGCCAAAGTTAAACCATTTGGCCAGGAGAGCCCTTTTATGAAGGCATGTGCTCGATTTCGTCGCGAAATTTTTTTGGCGAATTTTACGCCCTCTCATTTTTAAAAGTCGATTCCACAGCAACTAATAGAGCTTTGCGATCGCAATCACTTCCAGAATGTGCAAAAGATATTCTAGTTTCATAACAGAACAGCAGGGACCTGCCAAAGTTAAACCATTTGGCCAGGAGAGCCCTTTTATGCAGACTTTTGCCAGATTTCGATACCCAAAATTTTTGCGATTTTCACAGATTTTTTTTCAAAAGCCGATTCCAAAGCAACTAATAGAGCTTTGCGATCGCAATCACTTCCAGAATCTGCCCCACGAAGTCTACTTTCCTGATAAAGCACGAGGGACCTGCCAAAGTTAAACCATTTGGCCAGGAGAGCCCTTTTATGAAGGCATGTGCTCGATTTCGTCGCGAAATTTTTTTGGCGAATTTTACGCCCTCTCATTTTTAAAAGTCGATTCCACAGCAACTAATAGAGCTTTGCGATCGCAATCACTTCCAGAAAGTGCAAAAGATATTCTAGTTTCATAACAGAACAGCAGGGACCTGCCAAAGTTAAACCATTTGGCCAGGAGAGCCCTTTTATGCAGACTTTTGCCAGATTTCGATACCCAAAATTTTTGCGATTTTCACAGATTTTTTTTCAAAAGCCGATTCCAAAGCAACTAATAGAGCTTTGCGATCGCAATCACTTCCAGAATCTGCCCCACGAAGTCTACTTTCCTGATAAAGCACGAGGGACCTGCCAAAGTTAAACCATTTGGCCAGGAGAGCCCTTTTATGAAGGCATGTGCTCGATTTCGTCGCGAAATTTTTTTGGCGAATTTTACGCCCTCTCATTTTTAAAAGTCGATTCCACAGCAACTAATAGAGCTTTGCGATCGCAATCACTTCCAGAATGTGCAAAAGATATTCTAGTTTCATAACAGAACAGCAGGGACCTGCCAAAGTTAAACCATTTGGCCAGGAGAGCCCTTTTATGCAGACTTTTGCCAGATTTCGATACCCAAAATTTTTGCGATTTTCACAGATTTTTTTTCAAAAGCCGATTCCAAAGCAACTAATAGAGCTTTGCGATCGCAGTCACTTCCAGAATCTGCCCCACGAAGTCTACTTTCCTGATAAAGCACGAGGGACCTGCGAAAGTTTAACCATTTGGCCAGGAGAGCCCTTTTATGAAGGCATGTGCTCGATTTCGTCGCGAAATTTTTTTGGCGAATTTTACGCCCTCTCATTTTTAAAAGTCGATTCCACAGCAACTAATAGAGCTTTGCGATCGCAATCACTTCCAGAATGTGCAAAAGATATTCTAGTTTCATAACAGAACAGCAGGGACCTGCCAAAGTTAAACCATTTGGCCAGGAGAGCCCTTTTATGCAGACTTTTGCCAGATTTCGATACCCAAAATTTTTGCGATTTTCACAGATTTTTTTTCAAAAGCCGATTCCAAAGCAACTAATAGAGCTTTGCGATCGCAATCACTTCCAGAATCTGCCCCACGAAGTCTACTTTCCTGATAAAGCACGAGGGACCTGCCAAAGTTAAACCATTTGGCCAGGAGAGCCCTGTTATGAAGGCATGTGCTCGATTTCGTCGCGAAATTTTTTTGGCGAATTTTACGCCCTCTCATATTTAAAAGTCGATTCCACAGCAACTAATAGAGCTTTGCGATCGCAATCACTTCCAGAATGTGCAAAAGATATTCTAGTTTCATAACAGAACAGCAGGGACCTGCCAAAGTTAAACCATTTGGCCAGGAGAGCCCTTTTATACAGACTTTTGCCAGATTTCGATACCCAAAATTTTTGCGATTTTCACAGATTTTTTTTCGAAAGCCGATTCCAAAGCAACTAATAGAGCTTTGCGATCGCAATCACTTCCAGAATCTGCCCCACGAAGTCTACTTTCCTGATAAAGCACGAGGGACCTGCCAAAGTTAAACCATTTGGCCAGGAGAGCCCTTTTATGAAGGCATGTGCTCGATTTCGTCGCGAAATTTTTTTGGCGAATTTTACGCCCTCTCATTTTTAAAAGTCGATTCCACAGCAACTAATAGAGCTTTGCGATCGCAATCACTTCCAGAATGTGCAAAAGATATTCTAGTTTCATAACAGAACAGCAGGGACCTGCCAAAGTTAAACCATTTGGCCAGGAGAGCCCTTTTATGCAGACTTTTGCCAGATTTCGATACCCAAAATTTTTGCGATTTTCACAGATTTTTTTTCAAAAGCCGATTCCAAAGCAACTAATAGAGCTTTGCGATCGCAATCACTTCCAGAATCTGCCCCACGAAGTCTACTTTCCTAATAAAGCACGAGGGACCTGCCAAAGTTAAACCATTTGGCCAGGAGAGCCCTTTTATGAAGGCATGTGCTCGATTTCTTCGCGAAATTTTTTTGGCGAAATTTACGCCCTCTCATTTTTAAAAGTCGATTCCACAGCAACTAATAGAGCTTTGCGATCGCAATCACTTCCAGAATGTGCAAAAGATATTCTAGTTTCATAACAGAACAGCAGGGACCTGCCAAAGTTAAACCATATGGCCAGGAGAGCCCTTTTATGCAGACTTTTGCCAGATTTCGATACCCAAAATTTTTGCGATTTTCACAGATTTTTTTTCAAAAGCCGATTCCAAAGCAACTAATAGAGCTTTGCGATCGCAATCACTTCCAGAATCTGCCCCACGAAGTCTACTTTCCTGATAAAGCACGAGGGACCTGCCAAAGTTAAACCATTTGGCCAGGAGAGCCCTTTTATGAAGGCATGTGCTCGATTTCGTCGCGAAATTTTTTTGGCGAATTTTACGCCCTCTCATTTTTAAAAGTCGATTCCACAGCAACTAATAGAGCTTTGCGATCGCAATCACTTCCAGAATGTGCAAAAGATATTCTAGTTTCATAACAGAACAGCAGGGACCTGCCAAAGTTAAACCATTTGGCCAGGAGAGCCCTTTTATGCAGACTTTTGCCAGATTTCGATACCCAAAATTTTTGCGATTTTCACAGATTTTTTTTCAAAAGCCGATTCCAAAGCAACTAATAGAGCTTTGCGATCGCAATCACTTCCAGAATCTGCCCCACGAAGTCTACTTTCCTGATAAAGCACGAGGGACCTGCCAAAGTTAAACCATTTGGCCAGGAGAGCCCTTTTATGAAGGCATGTGCTCGATTTCGTCGCGAAATTTTTTTGGCGAATTTTACGCCCTCTCATTTTTAAAAGTCGATTCCACAGCAACTAATAGAGCTTTGCGATCGCAATCACTTCCAGAAAGTGCAAAAGATATTCTAGTTTCATAACAGAACAGCAGGGACCTGCCAAAGTTAAACCATTTGGCCAGGAGAGCCCTTTTATGCAGACTTTTGCCAGATTTCGATACCCAAAATTTTTGCGATTTTCACAGATTTTTTTTCAAAAGCCGATTCCAAAGCAACTAATAGAGCTTTGCGATCGCAATCACTTCCAGAATCTGCCCCACGAAGTCTACTTTCCTGATAAAGCACGAGGGACCTGCCAAAGTTAAACCATTTGGCCAGGAGAGCCCTTTTATGAAGGCATGTGCTCGATTTCGTCGCGAAATTTTTTTGGCGAATTTTACGCCCTCTCATTTTTAAAAGTCGATTCCACAGCAACTAATAGAGCTTTGCGATCGCAATCACTTCCAGAATGTGCAAAAGATATTCTAGTTTCATAACAGAACAGCAGGGACCTGCCAAAGTTAAACCATTTGGCCAGGAGAGCCCTTTTATGCAGACTTTTGCCAGATTTCGATACCCAAAATTTTTGCGATTTTCACAGATTTTTTTTCAAAAGCCGATTCCAAAGCAACTAATAGAGCTTTGCGATCGCAGTCACTTCCAGAATCTGCCCCACGAAGTCTACTTTCCTGATAAAGCACGAGGGACCTGCGAAAGTTTAACCATTTGGCCAGGAGAGCCCTTTTATGAAGGCATGTGCTCGATTTCGTCGCGAAATTTTTTTGGCGAATTTTACGCCCTCTCATTTTTAAAAGTCGATTCCACAGCAACTAATAGAGCTTTGCGATCGCAATCACTTCCAGAATGTGCAAAAGATATTCTAGTTTCATAACAGAACAGCAGGGACCTGCCAAAGTTAAACCATTTGGCCAGGAGAGCCCTTTTATGCAGACTTTTGCCAGATTTCGATACCCAAAATTTTTGCGATTTTCACAGATTTTTTTTCAAAAGCCGATTCCAAAGCAACTAATAGAGCTTTGCGATCGCAATCACTTCCAGAATCTGCCCCACGAAGTCTACTTTCCTGATAAAGCACGAGGGACCTGCCAAAGTTAAACCATTTGGCCAGGAGAGCCCTGTTATGAAGGCATGTGCTCGATTTCGTCGCGAAATTTTTTTGGCGAATTTTACGCCCTCTCATATTTAAAAGTCGATTCCACAGCAACTAATAGAGCTTTGCGATCGCAATCACTTCCAGAATGTGCAAAAGATATTCTAGTTTCATAACAGAACAGCAGGGACCTGCCAAAGTTAAACCATTTGGCCAGGAGAGCCCTTTTATACAGACTTTTGCCAGATTTCGATACCCAAAATTTTTGCGATTTTCACAGATTTTTTTTCGAAAGCCGATTCCAAAGCAACTAATAGAGCTTTGCGATCGCAATCACTTCCAGAATCTGCCCCACGAAGTCTACTTTCCTGATAAAGCACGAGGGACCTGCCAAAGTTAAACCATTTGGCCAGGAGAGCCCTTTTATGAAGGCATGTGCTCGATTTCGTCGCGAAATTTTTTTGGCGAATTTTACGCCCTCTCATTTTTAAAAGTCGATTCCACAGCAACTAATAGAGCTTTGCGATCGCAATCACTTCCAGAATGTGCAAAAGATATTCTAGTTTCATAACAGAACAGCAGGGACCTGCCAAAGTTAAACCATTTGGCCAGGAGAGCCCTTTTATGCAGACTTTTGCCAGATTTCGATACCCAAAATTTTTGCGATTTTCACAGATTTTTTTTCAAAAGCCGATTCCAAAGCAACTAATAGAGCTTTGCGATCGCAATCACTTCCAGAATCTGCCCCACGAAGTCTACTTTCCTAATAAAGCACGAGGGACCTGCCAAAGTTAAACCATTTGGCCAGGAGAGCCCTTTTATGAAGGCATGTGCTCGATTTCTTCGCGAAATTTTTTTGGCGAAATTTACGCCCTCTCATTTTTAAAAGTCGATTCCACAGCAACTAATAGAGCTTTGCGATCGCAATCACTTCCAGAATGTGCAAAAGATATTCTAGTTTCATAACAGAACAGCAGGGACCTGCCAAAGTTAAACCATATGGCCAGGAGAGCCCTTTTATGCAGACTTTTGCCAGATTTCGATACCCAAAATTTTTGCGATTTTCACAGATTTTTCTTCAAAAGCCGATTCCAAAGCAACTAATAGAGCTTTGCGATCGCAATCACTTCCAGAATCTACCCACGAAGTCTACTTTCCTGATAAAGCACGAGGGACCTGCCAAAGTTAAACCATTTGGCCAGGAGAGCCCTTTTATGAAGGCATGTGCTCGATTTCGTCGCGAAATTTTTTTGGCGAATTTTACGCCCTCTCATTTTTAAAAGTCGATTCCGCAGCAACTAATAGAGCTTTGCGATCGCAATCACTTCCAGAATGTGCAAAAGATATTCTAGTTTCATAACAGAACAGTAGGGACCTGCCAAAGTTAAACCATTTGGCCAGGAGAGCCCTTTTATGCAGACTTTTAGCAGATTTCGATACCCAAAATTTTTGCGATTTTCACAGATTTTTTTTCAAAAGCCAATTCCAAAGCAACTAATAGAGCTTTGCGATCGCAATCACTTCCAGAATCTGCCCCACGAAGTCTACTTTCCTGATAAAGCACGAGGGACCTGCCAAAGTTAAACCATTTGGCCAGGAGAGCCCTTTTATGAAGGCATGTGCTCGATTTCGTCGCGAAATTTTTTTGGCGAATTTTACGCCCTCTCATTTTTAAAAGTCGATTCCACAGCAACTAATAGAGCTTTGCGATCGCAATCACTTCCAGAATGTGCAAAAGATATTCTAGTTTCATAACAGAACAGCAGGGACCTGCCAAAGTTAAACCATTTGGCCAGGAGAGCCCTTTTATGCAGACTTTTGCCAGATTTCGATACCCAAAATTTTTACGATTTTCACAGATTTTTTTTCAAAAGCCGATTCCAAAGCAACTAATAGAGCTTTGCGATCGCAATCACTTCCAGAATCTGCCCCACGAAGTCTACTTTCCTGATAAAGCACGAGGGACCTGCCAAAGTTAAACCATTTGGCCAGGAGAGCCCTTTTATGAAGGCATGTGCTCGATTTCGTCACGAAATTTTTTTGGCGAATTTTACGCCCTCTCATTTTTAAAAGTCGATTCCACAGCAACTAATAGAGCTTTGCGATCGCAATCACTTCCAGAATGTGCAAAAGATATTCTAGTTTCATAACAGAACAGCAGGGACCTGCCAAAGTTAAACCATTTGGCCAGGAGAGCCCTTTTATGCAGACTTTTGCCAGATTTCGATACCCAAAATTTTTGCGATTTTCACAGATTTTTTTTCAAAAGCCGATTCCAAAGGAACTAATAGAGCTTTGCGATCGCAATCACTTCCAGAATCTGCCCCACGAAGTCTACTTTCCTGATAAAGCACGAGGGACCTGCCAAAGTTAAACCATTTGGCCAGGAGAGCCCTTTTATGAAGGCATGTGCTCGATTTCGTCGCGAAATTTTTTTGGCGAATTTTACGCCCTCTCATTTTTAAAAGTCGATTCCACAGCAACTAATAGAGCTTTGCGATCGCAATCACTTCCAGAATGTGCAAAAGATATTCTAGTTTCATAACAGAACAGCAGGGACCTGCCAAAGTTAAACCATTTGGCCAGGAGAGCCCTTTTATGCAGACTTTTGCCAGATTTCGATACCCAAAATTTTTGCGATTTTCACAGATTTTTTTTCAAAAGCCGATTCCAAAGCAACTAATAGAGCTTTGCGATCGCAATCACTTCCAGAATCTGCCCCACGAAGTCTACTTTCCTGATAAAGCACGAGGGACCTGCCAAAGTTAAACCATTTGGCCAGGAGAGCCCTTTTATGAAGGCATGTGCTCGATTTCGTCGCGAAATTTTTTTGGCGAATTTTACGCCCTCTCATTTTTAAAAGTCGATTCCACAGCAACTAATAGAGCTTTGCGATCGCAATCACTTCCAGAATGTGCAAAAGATATTCTAGTTTCATAACAGAACAGCAGGGACCTGCCAAAGTTAAACCATTTGGCCAGGAGAGCCCTTTTATGCAGACTTTTGCCAGATTTCGATACCCAAAATTTTTGCGATTTTCACAGATTTTTTTTCAAAAGCCGATTCCAAAGCAACTAATAGAGCTTTGCGATCGCAATCACTTCCAGAATCTGCCCCACGAAGTCTACTTTCCTGATAAAGCACGAGGGACCTGCCAAAGTTAAACCATTTGGCCAGGAGAGCCCTTTTATGAAGGCATGTGCTCGATTTCGTCGCGAAATTTTTTTGGCGAATTTTACGCCCTCTCATTTTTAAAAGTCGATTCCACAGCAACTAATAGAGCTTTGCGATCGCAATCACTTCCAGAATGTGCAAAAGATATTCTAGTTTCATAACAGAACAGCAGGGACCTGCCAAAGTTAAACCATTTGGCCAGGAGAGCCCTTTTATGCAGACTTTTGCCAGATTTCGATACCCAAAATTTTTGCGATTTTCACAGATTTTTTTTCAAAAGCCGATTCCAAAGCAACTAATAGAGCTTTGCGATCGCAATCACTTCCAGAATCTGCCCCACGAAGTCTACTTTCCTGATAAAGCACGAGGGACCTGCCAAAGTTAAACCATTTGGCCAGGAGAGCCCTTTTATGAAGGCATGTGCTCGATTTCGTCGCGAAATTTTTTTGGCGAATTTTACGCCCTCTCATTTTTAAAAGTCGATTCCACAGCAACTAATAGAGCTTTGCGATCGCAATCACTTCCAGAAAGTGCAAAAGATATTCTAGTTTCATAACAGAACAGCAGGGACCTGCCAAAGTTAAACCATTTGGCCAGGAGAGCCCTTTTATGCAGACTTTTGCCAGATTTCGATACCCAAAATTTTTGCGATTTTCACAGATTTTTTTTCAAAAGCCGATTCCAAAGCAACTAATAGAGCTTTGCGATCGCAATCACTTCCAGAATCTGCCCCACGAAGTCTACTTTCCTGATAAAGCACGAGGGACCTGCCAAAGTTAAACCATTTGGCCAGGAGAGCCCTTTTATGAAGGCATGTGCTCGATTTCGTCGCGAAATTTTTTTGGCGAATTTTACGCCCTCTCATTTTTAAAAGTCGATTCCACAGCAACTAATAGAGCTTTGCGATCGCAATCACTTCCAGAATGTGCAAAAGATATTCTAGTTTCATAACAGAACAGCAGGGACCTGCCAAAGTTAAACCATTTGGCCAGGAGAGCCCTTTTATGCAGACTTTTGCCAGATTTCGATACCCAAAATTTTTGCGATTTTCACAGATTTTTTTTCAAAAGCCGATTCCAAAGCAACTAATAGAGCTTTGCGATCGCAGTCACTTCCAGAATCTGCCCCACGAAGTCTACTTTCCTGATAAAGCACGAGGGACCTGCGAAAGTTAAACCATTTGGCCAGGAGAGCCCTTTTATGAAGGCATGTGCTCGATTTCGTCGCGAAATTTTTTTGGCGAATTTTACGCCCTCTCATTTTTAAAAGTCGATTCCACAGCAACTAATAGAGCTTTGCGATCGCAATCACTTCCAGAATGTGCAAAAGATATTCTAGTTTCATAACAGAACAGCAGGGACCTGCCAAAGTTAAACCATTTGGCCAGGAGAGCCCTTTTATGCAGACTTTTGCCAGATTTCGATACCCAAAATTTTTGCGATTTTCACAGATTTTTTTTCAAAAGCCGATTCCAAAGCAACTAATAGAGCTTTGCGATCGCAATCACTTCCAGAATCTGCCCCACGAAGTCTACTTTCCTGATAAAGCACGAGGGACCTGCCAAAGTTAAACCATTTGGCCAGGAGAGCCCTTTTATGAAGGCATGTGCTCGATTTCGTCGCGAAATTTTTTTGGCGAATTTTACGCCCTCTCATATTTAAAAGTCGATTCCACAGCAACTAATAGAGCTTTGCGATCGCAATCACTTCCAGAATGTGCAAAAGATATTCTAGTTTCATAACAGAACAGCAGGGACCTGCCAAAGTTAAACCATTTGGCCAGGAGAGCCCTTTTATACAGACTTTTGCCAGATTTCGATACCCAAAATTTTTGCGATTTTCACAGATTTTTTTTCAAAAGCCGATTCCAAAGCAACTAATAGAGCTTTGCGATCGCAATCACTTCCAGAATCTGCCCCTGAAGTCTACTTTCCTGATAAAGCACGAGGGACCTGCCAAAGTTAAACCATTTGGCCAGGAGAGCCCTTTTATGAAGGCATGTGCTCGATTTCGTCGCGAAATTTTTTTGGCGAATTTTACGCCCTCTCATTTTTAAAAGTCGATTCCACAGCAACTAATAGAGCTTTGCGATCGCAATCACTTCCAGAATGTGCAAAAGATATTCTAGTTTCATAACAGAACAGCAGGGACCTGCCAAAGTTAAACCATTTGGCCAGGAGAGCCCTTTTATGCAGACTTTTGCCAGATTTCGATACCCAAAATTTTTGCGATTTTCACAGATTTTTTTTCAAAAGCCGATTCCAAAGCAACTAATAGAGCTTTGCGATCGCAATCACTTCCAGAATCTGCCCCACGAAGTCTACTTTCCTGATAAAGCACGAGGGACCTGCCAAAGTTAAACCATTTGGCCAGGAGAGCCCTTTTATGAAGGCATGTGCTCGATTTCGTCGCGAAATTTTTTTGGCGAATTTTACGCCCTCTCATTTTTAAAAGTCGATTCCACAGCAACTAATAGAGCTTTGCGATCGCAATCACTTCCAGAATGTGCAAAAGATATTCTAGTTTCATAACAGAACAGCAGGGACCTGCCAAAGTTAAACCATTTGGCCAGGAGAGCCCTTTTATGCAGACTTTTGCCAGATTTCGATACCCAAAATTTTTGCGATTTTCACAGATTTTTTTTCAAAAGCCGATTCCAAAGCAACTAATAGAGCTTTGCGATCGCAATCACTTCCAGAATCTGCCCCACGAAGTCTACTTTCCTGATAAAGCACGAGGGACCTGCCAAAGTTAAACCATTTGGCCAGGAGAGCCCTTTTATGAAGGCATGTGCTCGATTTCGTCGCGAAATTTTTTTGGCGAATTTTATGCCCTCTCATTTTTAAAAGTCGATTCCACAGCAACTAATAGAGCTTTGCGATCGCAATCACTTCCAGAATGTGCAAAAGATATTCTAGTTTCATAACAGAACAGCAGGGACCTGCCAAAGTTAAACCATTTGGCCAGGAGAGCCCTTTTATGCAGACTTTTGCCAGATTTCGATACCCAAAATTTTTGCGATTTTCACAGATTTTTTTTCAAAAGCCGATTCCAAAGCAACTAATAGAGCTTTGCGATCGCAATCACTTCCAGAATCTGCCCCACGAAGTCTACTTTCCTGATAAAGCACGAGGGACCTGCCAAAGTTAAACCATTTGGCCAGGAGAGCCCTTTTATGAAGGCATATGTGCTCGATTTCGTCGCAAAATTTTTTTGGCGAATTTTACGCCCTCTTATTTTTAAAAGTCGATTCCACAGCAACTAATAGAGCTTTGCGATCGCAATCACTTCCAGAATGTGCAAAAGATATTCTAGTTTCATAACAGAACAGCAGGGACCTGCCAAAGTTAAACCATTTGGCCAGGAGAGCCCTTTTATGCAGACTTTTGCCAGATTTCGATACCCAAAATTTTTGCGATTTTCACAGATTTTTTTTCAAAAGCCGATTCCAAAGCAACTAATAGAGCTTTGCGATCGCAATCACTTCCAGAATCTGCCCCAAGAAGTCTACTTTCCTGATAAAGCACGAGGGACCTGCCAAAGTTAAACCATTTGGCCAGGAGAGCCATTTTATGAAGGCATGTGCTCGATTTCGTCGCGAAATTTTTTTGGCGAATTTTACGCCCTCTCATTTTTAAAAGTCGATTCCACAGCAACTAATAGAGCTTTGCGATCGCAATCACTTCCAGAATGTGCAAAAGATATTCTAGTTTCATAACAGAACAGCAGGGACCTGCCAAAGTTAAACCATTTGGCCAGGAGAGCCCTTTTATGCAGACTTTTGCCAGATTTCGATACCCAAAATTTTTGCGATTTTCACAGATTTTTTTTTCAAAAGCCGATTCCAAAGCAACTAATAGAGCTTTGCGATCGCAATCACTTCCAGAATCTGCCCCACGAAGTCTACTTTCCTGATAAAGCACGAGGGACCTGCCAAAGTTAAACCATTTGGCCAGGAGAGCCCTTTTATGAAGGCGTGTGCTCGATTTCGTTGCGAAATTTTTTTGGCGAATTTTACGCCCTCTCATTTTTAAAAGTCGATTCCACAGCAACTAATAGAGCTTTGCGATCGCAATCACTTCCAGAATGTGCAAAAGATATTCTAGTTTCATAACAGAACAGCAGGGACCTGCCAAAGTTAAACCATTTGGCCAGGAGAGCCCTTTTATGCAGACTTTTGCCAGATTTCGATACCCAAAATTTTTGCGATTTTCACAGATTTTTTTTCAAAAGCCGATTCCAAAGCAACTAATAGAGCTTTGCGATCGCAATCACTTCCAGAATCTGCCCCACGAAGTCTACTTTCCTGATAAAGCACGAGGGACCTGCCAAAGTTAAACCATTTGGCCAGGAGAGCCCTTTTATGAAGGCATGTGCTCGATTTCGTCGCGAAATTTTTTTGGCGAATTTTACGCCCTCTCATTTTTAAAAGTCGATTCCACAGCAACTAATAGAGCTTTGCGATCGCAATCACTTCCAGAATGTGCAAAAGATATTCTAGTTTCATAACAGAACAGCAGGGACCTGCCAAAGTTAAACCATTTGGCCAGGAGAGCCCTTTTATGCAGACTTTTGCCAGATTTCGATACCCAAAATTTTTGCGATTTTCACAGATTTTTTTTCAAAAGCCGATTCCAAAGCAACTAATAGAGCTTTGCGATCGCAATCACTTCCAGAATCTGCCCCACGAAGTCTACTTTCCTGATAAAGCACGAGGGACCTGCCAAAGTTAAACCATTTGGCCAGGAGAGCCCTTTTATGAAGGCATGTGCTCGATTTCGTCGCGAAATTTTTTTGGCGAATTTTACGCCCTCTCATTTTTAAAAGTCGATTCCACAGCAACTAATAGAGCTTTGCGATCGCAATCACTTCCAGAATGTGCAAAAGATATTCTAGTTTCATAACAGAACAGCAGGGACCTGCCAAAGTTAAACCATTTGGCCAGGAGAGCCCTTTTATGCAGACTTTTGCCAGATTTCGATACCCAAAATTTTTGCGATTTTCACAGATTTTTTTTCAAAAGCCGATTCCAAAGCAACTAATAGAGCTTTGCGATCGCAATCACTTCCAGAATCTGCCCCACGAAGTCTACTTTCCTGATAAAGCACGAGGGACCTGCCAAAGTTAAACCATTTGGCCAGGAGAGCCCTTTTATGAAGGCATGTGCTCGATTTCGTCGCGAAATTTTTTTGTCGAATTTTACGCCCTCTCATTTTTAAAAGTCGATTCCACAGCAACTAATAGAGCTTTGCGATCGCAATCACTTCCAGAATGTGCAAAAGATATTCTAGTTTCATAACAGAACAGCAGGGACCTGCCAAAGTTAAACCATTTGGCCAGGAGAGCCCTTTTATGCAGACTTTTGCCAGATTTCGATACCCAAAATTTTTGCTATTTTCACAGATTTTTTTGCAAAAGCCGATTCCAAAGCAACTAATAGAGCTTTGCGATCGCAATCACTTCCAGAATCTGCCCCACGAAGTCTACTTTCCTGATAAAGCACGAGGGACCTGCCAAAGTTAAACCATTTGGCCAGGAGAGCCCTTTTATGAAGGCATGTGCTCGATTTCGTCGCGAAATTTTTTTGGCGAATTTTACGCCCTCTCATTTTTAAAAGTCGATTCCACAGCAACTAATAGAGCTTTGCGATCGCAATCACTTCCAGAATGTGCAAAAGATATTCTAGTTTCATAACAGAACAGCAGGGACCTGCCAAAGTTAAACCATTTGGCCAGGAGAGCCCTTTTATGCAGACTTTTGCCAGATTTCGATACCCAAAATTTTTGCGATTTTCACAGATTTTTTTTCAAAAGCCGATTCCAAAGCGACTAATAGAGCTTTGCGATCGCAATCACTTCCAGAATCTGCCCCACGAAGTCTACTTTCCTGATAAAGCACGAGGGACCTGCCAAAGTTAAACCATTTGGCCAGGAGAGCCCTTTTATGAAGGCGTGTGCTCGATTTCGTCGCGAAATTTTTTTGGCGAATTTTACGCCCTCTCATTTTTAAAAGTCGATTCCACAGCAACTAATAGAGCTTTGCGATCGCAATCACTTCCAGAATGTGCAAAAGATATTCTAGTTTCATAACAGAACAGCAGGGACCTGCCAAAGTTAAACCATTTGGCCAGGAGAGCCCTTTTATGCAGACTTTTGCCAGATTTCGATACCCAAAATTTTTGCGATTTTCACAGATTTTTTTTCAAAAGCCGATTCCAAAGCAACTAATAGAGCTTTGCGATCGCAATCACTTCCAGAATCTGCCCCACGAAGTCTACTTTCCTGATAAAGCACGAGGGACCTGCCAAAGTTAAACCATTTGGCCAGGAGAGCCCTTTTATGAAGGCATGTGCTCGATTTCGTCGCGAAATTTTTTGGCGAATTTTACGCCCTCTCATTTTTAAAAGTCGATTCCACAGCAACTAATAGAGCTTTGCGATCGCAATCACTTCCAGAATGTGCAAAAGATATTCTAGTTTCATAACAGAACAGCAGGGACCTGCCAAAGTTAAACCATTTGGCCAGGAGAGCCCTTTTATGCAGACTTTTAGCAGATTTCGATACCCAAAATTTTTGCGATTTTCACAGATTTTTTTTCAAAAGCCGATTCCAAAGCAACTAATAGAGCTTTGCGATCGCAATCACTTCCAGAATCTGCCCCACGAAGTCTACTTTCCTGATAAAGCACGAGGGACCTGCCAAAGTTAAACCATTTGGCCAGGAGAGCCCTTTTATGAAGGCATGTGCTCGATTTCGTCGCGAAATTTTTTTGGCGAATTTTACGCCCTCTCATTTTTAAAAGTCGATTCCACAGCAACTAATAGAGCTTTGCGATCGCAATCACTTCCAGAATGTGCAAAAGATATTCTAGTTTCATAACAGAACAGCAGGGACCTGCCAAAGTTAAACCATTTGGCCAGGAGAGCCCTTTTATGCAGACTTTTAGCAGATTTCGATACCCAAAATTTTTGCGATTTTCACAGATTTTTTTTCAAAAGCCGATTCCAAAGCAACTAATAGAGCTTTGCGATCGCAATCACTTCCAGAATCTGCCCCACGAAGTCTACTTTCCTGATAAAGCACGAGGGACCTGCCAAAGTTAAACCATTTGGCCAGGAGAGCCCTTTTATGAAGGCATGTGCTCGATTTCGTCGCGAAATTTTTTTGGCGAATTTTACGCCCTCTCATTTTTAAAAGTCGATTCCACAGCAACTAATAGAGCTTTGCGATCGCAATCACTTCCAGAATGTGCAAAAGATATTCTAGTTTCATAACAGAACAGCAGGGACCTGCCAAAGTTAAACCATTTGGCCAGGAGAGCCCTTTTATGCAGACTTTTAGCAGATTTCGATACCCAAAATTTTTGCGATTTTCACAGATTTTTTTTCAAAAGCCGATTCCAAAGCAACTAATAGAGCTTTGCGATCGCAATCACTTCCAGAATCTGCCCCACGAAGTCTACTTTCCTGATAAAGCACGAGGGACCTGCCAAAGTTAAACCATTTGGCCAGGAGAGCCCTTTTATGAAGGCATGTGCTCGATTTCGTCGCGAAATTTTTTGGCGAATTTTACGCCCTCTCATTTTTAAAAGTCGATTCCACAGCAACTAATAGAGCTTTGCGATCGCAATCACTTCCAGAATGTGCAAAAGATATTCTAGTTTCATAACAGAACAGCAGGGACCTGCCAAAGTTAAACCATTTGGCCAGGAGAGCCCTTTTATGCAGACTTTTAGCAGATTTCGATACCCAAAATTTTTGCGATTTTCACAGATTTTTTTTCAAAAGCCGATTCCAAAGCAACTAATAGAGCTTTGCGATCGCAATCACTTCCAGAATCTGCCCCACGAAGTCTACTTTCCTGATAAAGCACGAGGGACCTGCCAAAGTTAAACCATTTGGCCAGGAGAGCCCTTTTATGAAGGCATGTGCTCGATTTCGTCGCGAAATTTTTTTGGCGAATTTTACGCCCTCTCATTTTTAAAAGTCGATTCCACAGCAACTAATAGAGCTTTGCGATCGCAATCACTTCCAGAATGTGCAAAAGATATTCTAGTTTCATAACAGAACAGCAGGGACCTGCCAAAGTTAAACCATTTGGCCAGGAGAGCCCTTTTATGCAGACTTTTGCAAGATTTCGATACCCAAAATTTTTGCGATTTTCACAGATTTTTTTTCAAAAGCCGATTCCAAAGCAACTAATAGAGCTTTGCGATCGCAATCACTTCCAGAATCTGCCCCACGAAGTCTACTTTCCTGATAAAGCACGAGGGACCTGCCAAAGTTAAACCATTTGGCCAGGAGAGCCCTTTTATGAAGGCATGTGCTCGATTTCGTCGCGAAATTTTTTTGGCGAATTTTACGCCCTCTCATTTTTAAAAGTCGATTCCACAGCAACTAATAGAGCTTTGCGATCGCAATCACTTCCAGAATGTGCAAAAGATATTCTAGTTTCATAACAGAACAGCAGGGACCTGCCAAAGTTAAACCATTTGGCCAGGAGAGCCCTTTTATGCAGACTTTTGCCAGATTTCGATACCCAAAATTTTTGCGATTTTCACAGATTTTTTTTCAAAAGCCGATTCCAAAGCGACTAATAGAGCTTTGCGATCGCAATCACTTCCAGAATCTGCCCCACGAAGTCTACTTTCCTGATAAAGCACGAGGGACCTGCCAAAGTTAAACCATTTGGCCAGGAGAGCCCTTTTATGAAGGCGTGTGCTCGATTTCGTCGCGAAATTTTTTTGGCGAATTTTACGCCCTCTCATTTTTAAAAGTCGATTCCACAGCAACTAATAGAGCTTTGCGATCGCAATCACTTCCAGAATGTGCAAAAGATATTCTAGTTTCATAACAGAACAGCAGGGACCTGCCAAAGTTAAACCATTTGGCCAGGAGAGCCCTTTTATGCAGACTTTTGCCAGATTTCGATACCCAAAATTTTTGCGATTTTCACAGATTTTTTTTCAAAAGCCGATTCCAAAGCAACTAATAGAGCTTTGCGATCGCAATCACTTCCAGAATCTGCCCCACGAAGTCTACTTTCCTGATAAAGCACGAGGGACCTGCCAAAGTTAAACCATTTGGCCAGGAGTGCCCTTTTATGAAGGCATGTGCTCGATTTCGTCGCGAAATTTTTTTGGCGAATTTTACGCCCTCTCATTTTTAAAAGTCGATTCCACAGCAACTAATAGAGCTTTGCGATCGCAATCACTTCCAGAATGTGCAAAAGATATTCTAGTTTCATAACAGAACAGCAGGGACCTGCTAAAGTTAAACCATTTGGCCAGGAGAGCCCTTTTATGCAGACTTTTGCCAGATTTCGATACCCAAAATTTTTGCGATTTTCACAGATTTTTTTTCAAAAGCCGATTCCAATGCAACTAATAGAGCTTTGCGATCGCAATCACTTCCAGAATCTGCCCCCACGAAGTCTACTTTCCTGATAAAGCACGAGGGACCTGCCAAAGTTAAACCATTTGGCCAGGAGAGCCCTTTTATGAAGGCATGTGCTCGATTTCGTCGCGAAATTTTTTTGGCGAATTTTACGCCCTCTCATTTTTAAAAGTCGATTCCACAGCAACTAATAGAGCTTTGCGATCGCAATCACTTCCAGAATGTGCAAAAGATATTCTAGTTTCATAACAGAACAGCAGGGACCTGCCAAAGTTAAACCATTTGGCCAGGAGAGCCCTTTTATGCAGACTTTTGCCAGATTTCGATACCCAAAATTTTTGCGATTTTCACAGATTCTTTTTCAAAAGCCGATTCCAAAGCAACTAATAGAGCTTTGCGATCGCAATCACTTCCAGAATCTGCCCCACGAAGTCTACTTTCCTGATAAAGCACGAGGGACCTGCCAAAGTTAAACCATTTGGCCAGGAGAGCCCTTTTATGAAGGCATGTGCTCGATTTCGTCGCGAAATTTTTTTGGCGAATTTTACGCCCTCTCATTTTTAAAAGTCGATTCCACAGCAACTAATAGAGCTTTGCGATCGCAATCACTTCCAGAATGTGCAAAAGATATTCTAGTTTCATAACAGAACAGCAGGGACCTGCCAAAGTTAAACCATTTGGCCAGGAGAGCCCTTTTATGCAGACTTTTGCCAGATTTCGATACCCAAAATTTTTGCGATTTTCACAGATTTTTTTTCAAAAGCCGATTCCAAAGCAACTAATAGAGCTTTGCGATCGCAATCACTTCCAGAATCTGCCCCACGAAGTCTACTTTCCTGATAAAGCACGAGGGACCTGCCAAAGTTAAACCATTTGGCCAGGAGAGCCCTTTTATGAAGGCATGTGCTCGATTTCGTCGCGAAATTTTTTGGCGAATTTTACGCCCTCTCATTTTTAAAAGTCGATTCCACAGCAACTAATAGAGCTTTGCGATCGCAATCACTTCCAGAATGTGCAAAAGATATTCTAGTTTCATAACAGAACAGCAGGGACCTGCCAAAGTTAAACCATTTGGCCAGGAGAGCCCTTTTATGCAGACTTTTAGCAGATTTCGATACCCAAAATTTTTGCGATTTTCACAGATTTTTTTTCAAAAGCCGATTCCAAAGCAACTAATAGAGCTTTGCGATCGCAATCACTTCCAGAATCTGCCCCACGAAGTCTACTTTCCTGATAAAGCACGAGGGACCTGCCAAAGTTAAACCATTTGGCCAGGAGAGCCCTTTTATGAAGGCATGTGCTCGATTTCGTCGCGAAATTTTTTTGGCGAATTTTACGCCCTCTCATTTTTAAAAGTCGATTCCACAGCAACTAATAGAGCTTTGCGATCGCAATCACTTCCAGAATGTGCAAAAGATATTCTAGTTTCATAACAGAACAGCAGGGACCTGCCAAAGTTAAACCATTTGGCCAGGAGAGCCCTTTTATGCAGACTTTTGCCAGATTTCGATACCCAAAATTTTTGCGATTTTCACAGATTTTTTTTCAAAAGCCGATTCCAAAGCAACTAATAGAGCTTTGCGATCGCAATCACTTCCAGAATCTGCCCCACGAAGTCTACTTTCCTGATAAAGCACGAGGGACCTGCCAAAGTTAAACCATTTGGCCAGGAGAGCCCTTTTATGAAGGCGTGTGCTCGATTTCGTCGCGAAATTTTTTTGGCGAATTTTACGCCCTCTCATTTTTAAAAGTCGATTCCACAGCAACTAATAGAGCCTTGCGATCGCAATCACTTCCAGAATGTGCAAAAGATATTCTAGTTTCATAACAGAACAGCAGGGACCTGCCAAAGTTAAACCATTTGGCCAGGAGAGCCCTTTTATGCAGACTTTTGCCAGATTTCGATACCCAAAATTTTTGCGATTTTCACAGATTTTTTTTCGAAAGCCGATTCCAAAGCAACTAATAGAGCTTTGCGATCGCAATCACTTCCAGAATCTGCCCCACGAAGTCTACTTTCCTGATAAAGCACGAGGGACCTGCCAAAGTTAAACCATTTGGCCAGGAGAGCCCTTTTATGAAGGCATGTGCTCGATTTCGTCGCGAAATTTTTTTGGCGAATTTTACGCCCTCTCATTTTTAAAAGTCGATTCCACAGCAACTAATAGAGCTTTGCGATCGCAATCACTTCCAGAATGTGCAAAAGATATTCTAGTTTCATAACAGAACAGCAGGGACCTGCCAAAGTTAAACCATTTGGCCAGGAGAGCCCTTTTATGCAGACTTTTGCCAGATTTCGATACCCAAAATTTTTGCGATTTTCACAGATTTTTTTTCAAAAGCCGATTCCAAAGCAACTAATAGAGCTTTGCGATCGCAATCACTTCCAGAATCTGCCCCACGAAGTCTACTTTCCTGATAAAGCACGAGGGACCTGCCAAAGTTAAACCATTTGGCCAGGAGAGCCCTTTTATGAAGGCATGTGCTCGATTTCGTCGCGAAATTTTTTTGGCGAATTTTACGCCCTCTCATTTTTAAAAGTCGATTCCACAGCAACTAATAGAGCTTTGCGATCGCAATCACTTCCAGAATGCGCAAAAGATATTCTAGTTTCATAACAGAACAGCAGGGACCTGCCAAAGTTAAACCATTTGGCCAGGAGAGCCCTTTTATGCAGACTTTTGCCAGATTTCGATACCCAAAATTTTTGCGATTTTCACAGATTTTTTTTCAAAAGCCGATTCCAAAGCAACTAATAGAGCTTTGCGATCGCAATCACTTCCAGAATCTGCCCCACGAAGTCTACTTTCCTGATAAAGCACGAGGGACCTGCCAAAGTTAAACCATTTGGCCAGGAGAGCCCTTTTATGAAGGCATGTGCTCGATTTCGTCGCGAAATTTTTTGGCGAATTTTACGCCCTCTCATTTTTAAAAGTCGATTCCACAGCAACTAATAGAGCTTTGCGATCGCAATCACTTCCAGAATGTGCAAAAGATATTCTAGTTTCATAACAGAACAGCAGGGACCTGCCAAAGTTAAACCATTTGGCCAGGAGAGCCCTTTTATGCAGACTTTTAGCAGATTTCGATACCCAAAATTTTTGCGATTTTCACAGATTTTTTTTCAAAAGCCGATTCCAAAGCAACTAATAGAGCTTTGCGATCGCAATCACTTCCAGAATCTGCCCCACGAAGTCTACTTTCCTGATAAAGCACGAGGGACCTGCCAAAGTTAAACCATTTGGCCAGGAGAGCCCTTTTATGAAGGCATGTGCTCGATTTCGTCGCGAAATTTTTTTGGCGAATTTTACGCCCTCTCATTTTTAAAAGTCGATTCCACAGCAACTAATAGAGCTTTGCGATCGCAATCACTTCCAGAATGTGCAAAAGATATTCTAGTTTCATAACAGAACAGCAGGGACCTGCCAAAGTTAAACCATTTGGCCAGGAGAGCCCTTTTATGCAGACTTTTAGCAGATTTCGATACCCAAAATTTTTGCGATTTTCACAGATTTTTTTTCAAAAGCCGATTCCAAAGCAACTAATAGAGCTTTGCGATCGCAATCACTTCCAGAATCTGCCCCACGAAGTCTACTTTCCTGATAAAGCACGAGGGACCTGCCAAAGTTAAACCATTTGGCCAGGAGAGCCCTTTTATGAAGGCATGTGCTCGATTTCGTCGCGAAATTTTTTTGGCGAATTTTACGCCCTCTCATTTTTAAAAGTCGATTCCACAGCAACTAATAGAGCTTTGCGATCGCAATCACTTCCAGAATGTGCAAAAGATATTCTAGTTTCATAACAGAACAGCAGGGACCTGCCAAAGTTAAACCATTTGGCCAGGAGAGCCCTTTTATGCAGACTTTTAGCAGATTTCGATACCCAAAATTTTTGCGATTTTCACAGATTTTTTTTCAAAAGCCGATTCCAAAGCAACTAATAGAGCTTTGCGATCGCAATCACTTCCAGAATCTGCCCCACGAAGTCTACTTTCCTGATAAAGCACGAGGGACCTGCCAAAGTTAAACCATTTGGCCAGGAGAGCCCTTTTATGAAGGCATGTGCTCGATTTCGTCGCGAAATTTTTTGGCGAATTTTACGCCCTCTCATTTTTAAAAGTCGATTCCACAGCAACTAATAGAGCTTTGCGATCGCAATCACTTCCAGAATGTGCAAAAGATATTCTAGTTTCATAACAGAACAGCAGGGACCTGCCAAAGTTAAACCATTTGGCCAGGAGAGCCCTTTTATGCAGACTTTTAGCAGATTTCGATACCCAAAATTTTTGCGATTTTCACAGATTTTTTTTCAAAAGCCGATTCCAAAGCAACTAATAGAGCTTTGCGATCGCAATCACTTCCAGAATCTGCCCCACGAAGTCTACTTTCCTGATAAAGCACGAGGGACCTGCCAAAGTTAAACCATTTGGCCAGGAGAGCCCTTTTATGAAGGCATGTGCTCGATTTCGTCGCGAAATTTTTTTGGCGAATTTTACGCCCTCTCATTTTTAAAAGTCGATTCCACAGCAACTAATAGAGCTTTGCGATCGCAATCACTTCCAGAATGTGCAAAAGATATTCTAGTTTCATAACAGAACAGCAGGGACCTGCCAAAGTTAAACCATTTGGCCAGGAGAGCCCTTTTATGCAGACTTTTGCAAGATTTCGATACCCAAAATTTTTGCGATTTTCACAGATTTTTTTTCAAAAGCCGATTCCAAAGCAACTAATAGAGCTTTGCGATCGCAATCACTTCCAGAATCTGCCCCACGAAGTCTACTTTCCTGATAAAGCACGAGGGACCTGCCAAAGTTAAACCATTTGGCCAGGAGAGCCCTTTTATGAAGGCATGTGCTCGATTTCGTCGCGAAATTTTTTTGGCGAATTTTACGCCCTCTCATTTTTAAAAGTCGATTCCACAGCAACTAATAGAGCTTTGCGATCGCAATCACTTCCAGAATGTGCAAAAGATATTCTAGTTTCATAACAGAACAGCAGGGACCTGCCAAAGTTAAACCATTTGGCCAGGAGAGCCCTTTTATGCAGACTTTTGCCAGATTTCGATACCCAAAATTTTTGCGATTTTCACAGATTTTTTTTCAAAAGCCGATTCCAAAGCGACTAATAGAGCTTTGCGATCGCAATCACTTCCAGAATCTGCCCCACGAAGTCTACTTTCCTGATAAAGCACGAGGGACCTGCCAAAGTTAAACCATTTGGCCAGGAGAGCCCTTTTATGAAGGCGTGTGCTCGATTTCGTCGCGAAATTTTTTTGGCGAATTTTACGCCCTCTCATTTTTAAAAGTCGATTCCACAGCAACTAATAGAGCTTTGCGATCGCAATCACTTCCAGAATGTGCAAAAGATATTCTAGTTTCATAACAGAACAGCAGGGACCTGCCAAAGTTAAACCATTTGGCCAGGAGAGCCCTTTTATGCAGACTTTTGCCAGATTTCGATACCCAAAATTTTTGCGATTTTCACAGATTTTTTTTCAAAAGCCGATTCCAAAGCAACTAATAGAGCTTTGCGATCGCAATCACTTCCAGAATCTGCCCCACGAAGTCTACTTTCCTGATAAAGCACGAGGGACCTGCCAAAGTTAAACCATTTGGCCAGGAGTGCCCTTTTATGAAGGCATGTGCTCGATTTCGTCGCGAAATTTTTTTGGCGAATTTTACGCCCTCTCATTTTTAAAAGTCGATTCCACAGCAACTAATAGAGCTTTGCGATCGCAATCACTTCCAGAATGTGCAAAAGATATTCTAGTTTCATAACAGAACAGCAGGGACCTGCTAAAGTTAAACCATTTGGCCAGGAGAGCCCTTTTATGCAGACTTTTGCCAGATTTCGATACCCAAAATTTTTGCGATTTTCACAGATTTTTTTTCAAAAGCCGATTCCAATGCAACTAATAGAGCTTTGCGATCGCAATCACTTCCAGAATCTGCCCCCACGAAGTCTACTTTCCTGATAAAGCACGAGGGACCTGCCAAAGTTAAACCATTTGGCCAGGAGAGCCCTTTTATGAAGGCATGTGCTCGATTTCGTCGCGAAATTTTTTTGGCGAATTTTACGCCCTCTCATTTTTAAAAGTCGATTCCACAGCAACTAATAGAGCTTTGCGATCGCAATCACTTCCAGAATGTGCAAAAGATATTCTAGTTTCATAACAGAACAGCAGGGACCTGCCAAAGTTAAACCATTTGGCCAGGAGAGCCCTTTTATGCAGACTTTTGCCAGATTTCGATACCCAAAATTTTTGCGATTTTCACAGATTCTTTTTCAAAAGCCGATTCCAAAGCAACTAATAGAGCTTTGCGATCGCAATCACTTCCAGAATCTGCCCCACGAAGTCTACTTTCCTGATAAAGCACGAGGGACCTGCCAAAGTTAAACCATTTGGCCAGGAGAGCCCTTTTATGAAGGCATGTGCTCGATTTCGTCGCGAAATTTTTTTGGCGAATTTTACGCCCTCTCATTTTTAAAAGTCGATTCCACAGCAACTAATAGAGCTTTGCGATCGCAATCACTTCCAGAATGTGCAAAAGATATTCTAGTTTCATAACAGAACAGCAGGGACCTGCCAAAGTTAAACCATTTGGCCAGGAGAGCCCTTTTATGCAGACTTTTGCCAGATTTCGATACCCAAAATTTTTGCGATTTTCACAGATTTTTTTTCAAAAGCCGATTCCAAAGCAACTAATAGAGCTTTGCGATCGCAATCACTTCCAGAATCTGCCCCACGAAGTCTACTTTCCTGATAAAGCACGAGGGACCTGCCAAAGTTAAACCATTTGGCCAGGAGAGCCCTTTTATGAAGGCATGTGCTCGATTTCGTCGCGAAATTTTTTGGCGAATTTTACGCCCTCTCATTTTTAAAAGTCGATTCCACAGCAACTAATAGAGCTTTGCGATCGCAATCACTTCCAGAATGTGCAAAAGATATTCTAGTTTCATAACAGAACAGCAGGGACCTGCCAAAGTTAAACCATTTGGCCAGGAGAGCCCTTTTATGCAGACTTTTAGCAGATTTCGATACCCAAAATTTTTGCGATTTTCACAGATTTTTTTTCAAAAGCCGATTCCAAAGCAACTAATAGAGCTTTGCGATCGCAATCACTTCCAGAATCTGCCCCACGAAGTCTACTTTCCTGATAAAGCACGAGGGACCTGCCAAAGTTAAACCATTTGGCCAGGAGAGCCCTTTTATGAAGGCATGTGCTCGATTTCGTCGCGAAATTTTTTTGGCGAATTTTACGCCCTCTCATTTTTAAAAGTCGATTCCACAGCAACTAATAGAGCTTTGCGATCGCAATCACTTCCAGAATGTGCAAAAGATATTCTAGTTTCATAACAGAACAGCAGGGACCTGCCAAAGTTAAACCATTTGGCCAGGAGAGCCCTTTTATGCAGACTTTTGCCAGATTTCGATACCCAAAATTTTTGCGATTTTCACAGATTTTTTTTCAAAAGCCGATTCCAAAGCAACTAATAGAGCTTTGCGATCGCAATCACTTCCAGAATCTGCCCCACGAAGTCTACTTTCCTGATAAAGCACGAGGGACCTGCCAAAGTTAAACCATTTGGCCAGGAGAGCCCTTTTATGAAGGCGTGTGCTCGATTTCGTCGCGAAATTTTTTTGGCGAATTTTACGCCCTCTCATTTTTAAAAGTCGATTCCACAGCAACTAATAGAGCCTTGCGATCGCAATCACTTCCAGAATGTGCAAAAGATATTCTAGTTTCATAACAGAACAGCAGGGACCTGCCAAAGTTAAACCATTTGGCCAGGAGAGCCCTTTTATGCAGACTTTTGCCAGATTTCGATACCCAAAATTTTTGCGATTTTCACAGATTTTTTTTCGAAAGCCGATTCCAAAGCAACTAATAGAGCTTTGCGATCGCAATCACTTCCAGAATCTGCCCCACGAAGTCTACTTTCCTGATAAAGCACGAGGGACCTGCCAAAGTTAAACCATTTGGCCAGGAGAGCCCTTTTATGAAGGCATGTGCTCGATTTCGTCGCGAAATTTTTTTGGCGAATTTTACGCCCTCTCATTTTTAAAAGTCGATTCCACAGCAACTAATAGAGCTTTGCGATCGCAATCACTTCCAGAATGTGCAAAAGATATTCTAGTTTCATAACAGAACAGCAGGGACCTGCCAAAGTTAAACCATTTGGCCAGGAGAGCCCTTTTATGCAGACTTTTGCCAGATTTCGATACCCAAAATTTTTGCGATTTTCACAGATTTTTTTTCAAAAGCCGATTCCAAAGCAACTAATAGAGCTTTGCGATCGCAATCACTTCCAGAATCTGCCCCACGAAGTCTACTTTCCTGATAAAGCACGAGGGACCTGCCAAAGTTAAACCATTTGGCCAGGAGAGCCCTTTTATGAAGGCATGTGCTCGATTTCGTCGCGAAATTTTTTTGGCGAATTTTACGCCCTCTCATTTTTAAAAGTCGATTCCACAGCAACTAATAGAGCTTTGCGATCGCAATCACTTCCAGAATGCGCAAAAGATATTCTAGTTTCATAACAGAACAGCAGGGACCTGCCAAAGTTAAACCATTTGGCCAGGAGAGCCCTTTTATGCAGACTTTTGCCAGATTTCGATACCCAAAATTTTTGCGATTTTCACAGATTTTTTTTCAAAAGCCGATTCCAAAGCAACTAATAGAGCTTTGCGATCGCAATCACTTCCAGAATCTGCCCCACGAAGTCTACTTTCCTGATAAAGCACGAGGGACCTGCCAAAGTTAAACCATTTGGCCAGGAGAGCCCTTTTATGAAGGCATGTGCTCGATTTCGTCGCGAAATTTTTTTGGCGAATTTTACGCCCTCTCATTTTTAAAAGTCGATTCCACAGCAACTAATAGAGCTTTGCGATCGCAATCACTTCCAGAATGTGCAAAAGATATTCTAGTTTCATAACAGAACAGCAGGGACCTGCCAAAGTTAAACCATTTGGCCAGGAGAGCCCTTTTATGCAGACTTTTGCCAGATTTCGATACCCAAAATTTTTGCGATTTTCACAGATTTTTTTTCAAAAGCCGATTCCAAAGCAACTAATAGAGCTTTGCGATCGCAATCACTTCCAGAATCTGCCCCACGAAGTCTACTTTCCTGATAAAGCACGAGGGACCTGCCAAAGTTAAACCATTTGGCCAGGAGAGCCCTTTTATGAAGGCATGTGCTCGATTTCGTCGCGAAATTTTTTTGGCGAATTTTACGCCCTCTCATTTTTAAAAGTCGATTCCACAGCAACTAATAGAGCTTTGCGATCGCAATCACTTCCAGAATGTGCAAAAGATATTCTAGTTTCATAACAGAACAGCAGGGACCTGCCAAAGTTAAACCATTTGGCCAGGAGAGCCCTTTTATGCAGACTTTTGCCAGATTTCGATACCCAAAATTTTTGCGATTTTCACAGATTTTTTTTCAAAAGTTGATTCCAAAGCAACTAATAGAGCTTTGCGATCGCAATCACTTCCAGAATCTGCCCCACGAAGTCTACTTTCCTGATAAAGCACGAGGGACCTGCCAAAGTGAAACCATTTGGCCAGGAGAGCCCTTTTATGAAGGCATGTGCTCGATTTCGTCGCGAAATTTTTTTGGCGAATTTTACGCCCTCTCATTTTTAAAAGTCGATTCCACAGCAACTAATAGAGCTTTGCGATCGCAATCACTTCCAGAATGTGCAAAAGATATTCTAGTTTCATAACAGAACAGCAGGGACCTGCCAAAGTTAAACCATTTGGCCAGGAGAGCCCTTTTATGCAGACTTTTGCCAGATTTCGATACCCAAAATTTTTGCGATTTTCACAGATTTTTTTTCAAAAGCCGATTCCAAAGCAACTAATAGAGCTTTGCGATCGCAATCACTTCCAGAATCTGCCCCACGAAGTCTACTTTCCTGATAAAGCACGAGGGACCTGCCAAAGTTAAACCATTTGGCCAGGAGAGCCCTTTTATGAAGGCATTTGCTCGATTTCGTCGCGAAATTTTTTTGGCGAATTTTACGCCCTCTCATTTTTAAAAGTCGATTCCACAGCAACTAATAGAGCTTTGCGATCGCAATCACTTCCAGAATGTGCAAAAGATATTCTAGTTTCATAACAGAACAGCAGGGACCTGCCAAAGTTAAACCATTTGGCCAGGAGAGCCCTTTTATGCAGACTTTTGCCAGATTTCGATACCCAAAATTTTTGCGATTTTCACAGATTTTTTTTCAAAAGCCGATTCCAAAGCAACTAATAGAGCTTTGCGATCGCAATCTCTTCCAGAATCTGCCCCACGAAGTCTACTTTCCTGATAAAGCACGAGGGACCTGCCAAAGTTAAACCATTTGGCCAGGAGAGCCCTTTTATGAAGGCATGTGCTCGATTTCGTCGCGAAATTTTTTTTGGCGAATTTTACGCCCTCTCATTTTTAAAAGTCGATTCCACAGCAACTAATAGAGCTTTGCGATCGCAATCACTTCCAGAATGTGCAAAAGATATTCTAGTTTCATAACAGAACAGCAGGGACCTGCCAAAGTTAAACCATTTGGCCAGGAGAGCCCTTTAATGCAGACTTTTGCCAGATTTCGATACACAAAATTTTTGCGATTTTCACAGATTTTTTTTCAAAAGCCGATTCCAAAGCAACTAATAGAGCTTTGCGATCGCAATCACTTCCAGAATCTGCCCCACGAAGTCTACTTTCCTGATAAAGCACGAGGGACCTGCCAAAGTTAAACCATTTGGCCAGGAGAGCCCTTTTATGAAGGCATGTGCTCGATTTCGTCGCGAAATTTTTTTGGCGAATTTTACGCCCTCTCATTTTTAAAAGTCGATTCCACAGCAACTAATAGAGCTTTGCGATCGCAATCACTTCCAGAATGTGCAAAAGATATTCTAGTTTCATAATAGAACAGCAGGGACCTGCCAAAGTTAAACCATTTGGCCAGGAGAGCCCTTTTATGCAGACTTTTGCCAGATTTCGATACACAAAATTTTTGCGATTTTCACAGATTTTTTTTCAAAAGCCGATTCCAAAGCAACTAATAGAGCTTTGCGATCGCAATCACTTCCAGAATCTGCCCCCACGAAGTCTACTTTCCTGATAAAGCACGAGGGACCTGCCAAAGTTAAACCATTTGGCCAGGAGAGCCCTTTTATGAAGGCATGTGCTCGATTTCGTCGCGAAATTTTTTTGGCGAATTTTACGCCCTCTCATTTTTAAAAGTTGATTCCACAGCAACTAATAGAGCTTTGCGATCGCAATCACTTCCAGAATGTGCAAAAGATATTCTAGTTTCATAACAGAACAGCAGGGACCTGCCAAAGTTAAACCATTTGGCCAGGAGAGCCCTTTTATGCAGACTTTTGCCAGATTTCGATACCCAAAATTTTTGCGATTTTCACAGATTTTTTTCAAAAGCCGATTCCAAAGCAACTAATAGAGCTTTGCGATCGCAATCACTTCCAGAATCTGCCCCACGAAGTCTACTTTCCTGATAAAGCACGAGGGACCTGCCAAAGTTAAACCATTTGGCCAGGAGAGCCCTTTTATGAAGGCATGTGCTCAATTTCGTCGCGAAATTTTTTTGGCGAATTTTACGCCCTCTCATTTTTAAAAGTCGATTCCACAGCAACTAATAGAGCTTTGCGATCGCAATCACTTCCAGAATGTGCAAAAGATATTCTAGTTTCATAACAGAACAGCAGGGACCTGCCAAAGTTAAACCATTTGGCCAGGAGAGCCCTTTTATGCAGACTTTTTCCAGATTTCGATACCCAAAATTTTTGCGATTTTCACAGATTTTTTTTCAAAAGCCGATTCCAAAGCAACTAATAAAGCTTTGCGATCGCAATCACTTCCAGAATCTGCCCCACGAAGTCTACTTTCCTGATAAAGCACGAGGGACCTGCCAAAGTTAAACCATTTGGCCAGGAGAGCCCTTTTATGAAGGCATTTGCTCGATTTCGTCGCGAAATTTTTTTGGCGAATTTTACGCCCTCTCATTTTTAAAAGTCGATTCCACAGCAACTAATAGAGCTTTGCGATCGCAATCACTTCCAGAATGTGCAAAAGATATTCTAGTTTCATAACAGAACAGCAGGGACCTGCCAAAGTTAAACCATTTGGCCAGGAGAGCCCTTTTATGCAGACTTTTGCCAGATTTCGATACCCAAAATTTTTGCGATTTTCACAGATTTTTTTTCAAAAGCCGATTCCAAAGCAACTAATAGAGCTTTGCGATCGCAATCACTTCCAGAATCTGCCCCACGAAGTCTACTTTCCTGATAAAGCACGAGGGACCTGCCAAAGTTAAACCATTTGGCCAGGAGAGCCCTTTTATGAAGGCATGTGCTCGATTTCGTCGCGAAATTTTTTTTGGCGAATTTTACGCCCTCTCATTTTTAAAAGTCGATTCCACAGCAACTAATAGAGCTTTGCGATCGCAATCACTTCCAGAATGTGCAAAAGATATTCTAGTTTCATAACAGAACAGCAGGGACCTGCCAAAGTTAAACCATTTGGCCAGGAGAGCCCTTTTATGCAGACTTTTGCCAGATTTCGATACACAAAATTTTTGCGATTTTCACAGATTTTTTTTCAAAAGCCGATTCCAAAGCAACTAATAGAGCTTTGCGATCGCAATCACTTCCAGAATCTGCCCCACGAAGTCTACTTTCCTGATAAAGCACGAGGGACCTGCCAAAGTTAAACCATTTGGCCAGGAGAGCCCTTTTATGAAGGCATGTGCTCGATTTCGTCGCGAAATTTTTTTGGCGAATTTTACGCCCTCTCATTTTTAAAAGTCGATTCCACAGCAACTAATAGAGCTTTGCGATCGCAATCACTTCCAGAATGTGCAAAAGATATTCTAGTTTCATAACAGAACAGCAGGGACCTGCCAAAGTTAAACCATTTGGCCAGGAGAGCCCTTTTATGCAGACTTTTGCCAGATTTCGATACCCAAAATTTTTGCGATTTTCACAGATTTTTTTTCAAAAGCCGATTCCAAAGCAACTAATAGAGCTTTGCGATCGCAATCACTTCCAGAATCTGCCCCACGAAGTCTACTTTCCTGATAAAGCACGAGGGACCTGCCAAAGTTAAACCATTTGGCCAGGAGAGCCCTTTTATGAAGGCATGTGCTCGATTTCGTCGCGAAATTTTTTTGGCGAATTTTACGCCCTCTCATTTTTAAAAGTCGATTCCACAGCAACTAATAGAGCTTTGCGATCGCAATCACTTCCAGAATGTGCAAAAGATATTCTAGTTTCATAACAGAACAGCAGGGACCTGCCAAAGTTAAACCATTTGGCCAGGAGAGCCCTTTTATGCAGACTTTTGCCAGATTTCGATACCCAAAATTTTTGCGATTTTCACAGATTTTTTTTCAAAAGCCGATTCCAAAGCAACTAATAGAGCTTTGCGATCGCAATCACTTCCAGAATCTGCCCCACGAAGTCTACTTTCCTGATTAAGCACGAGGGACCTGCCAAAGTTAAACCATTTGGCCAGGAGAGCCCTTTTATGAAGGCATGTGCTCGATTTCGTCGCGAAATTTTTTTGGCGAATTTTACGCCCTCTTATTTTTAAAAGTCGATTCCACAGCAACTAATAGAGCTTTGCGATCGCAATCACTTCCAGAATGTGCAAAAGATATTCTAGTTTCATAACAGAACAGCAGGGACCTGCCAAAGTTAAACCATTTGGCCAGGAGAGCCCTTTTATGCAGACTTTTGCCAGATTTCGATACCCAAAATTTTTGCGATTTTCACAGATTTTTTTTCAAAAGCCGATTCCAAAGCAACTAATAGAGCTTTGCGATCGCAATCACTTCCAGAATCTGCCCCACGAAGTCTACTTTCCTGATAAAGCACGAGGGACCTGCCAAAGTTAAACCATTTGGCCAGGAGAGCCCTTTTATGAAGGCATGTGCTCGATTTCGTCGCAAACTTTTTTTGGCGAATTTTACGCCCTCTCATTTTTAAAAGTCGATTCCACAGCAACTAATAGAGCTTTGCGATCGCAATCACTTCCAGAATGTGCAAAAGATATTCTAGTTTCATAACAGAACAGCAGGGACCTGCCAAAGTTAAACCATTTGGCCAGGAGAGCCCTTTTATGCAGACTTTTGCCAGATTTCGATACCCAAAATTTTTGCGATTTTCACAGATTTTTTTTCAAAAGCCGATTCCAAAGCAACTAATAGAGCTTTGCAATCGCAATCACTTCCAGAATCTGCCCCACGAAGTCTACTTTCCTGATAAAGCACGAGGGACCTGCCAAAGTTAAACCATTTGGCCAGGAGAGCCCTTTTATGAAGGCATGTGCTCGATTTCGTCGCGAAATTTTTTTGGCGAATTTTACGCCCTCTCATTTTTAAAAGTCGATTCCACAGCAACTAATAGAGCTTTGCGATCGCAATCACTTCCAGAATGTGCAAAAGATATTCTAGTTTCATAACAGAACAGCAGGGACCTGCCAAAGTTAAACCATTTGGCCAGGAGAGCCCTTTTATGCAGACTTTTGCCAGATTTCGATACCCAAAATTTTTGCGATTTTCACAGATTTTTTTTCAAAAGCCGATTCAAAAGCAACTAATAGAGCTTTGCGATCGCAATCACTTCCAGAATCTGCCCCACGAAGTCTACTTTCCTGATAAAGCACGAGGGACCTGCCAAAGTTAAACCATTTGGCCAGGAGAGCCCTTTTATGAAGGCATGTGCTCGATTTCGTCGCGAAATTTTTTTGGCGAATTTTACGCCCTCTCATTTTTAAAAGTCGATTCCACAGCAACTAATAGAGCTTTGCGATCGCAATCACTTCCAGAATGTGCAAAAGATATTCTAGTTTCATAACAGAACAGCAGGGACCTGCCAAAGTTAAACCATTTGGCCAGGAGAGCCCTTTTATGCAGACTTTTGCCAGATTTCGATACCCAAAATTTTTGCGATTTTCACAGATTTTTTTTCAAAAGCCGATTCCAAAGCAACTAATAGAGCTTTGCGATCGCAATCACTTCCAGAATCTGCCCCACGAAGTCTACTTTCCTGATAAAGCACGAGGGACCTGCCAAAGTTAAACCATTTGGCCAGGAGAGCCCTTTTATGAAGGCATGTGCTCGATTTCGTCGCGAAATTTTTTTGGCGAATTTTACGCCCTCTCATTTTTAAAAGTCGATTCCACAGCAACTAATAGAGCTTTGCGATCGCAATCACTTCCAGAATGTGCAAAAGATATTCTAGTTTCATAACAGAACAGCAGGGACCTGCCAAAGTTAAACCATTTGGCCAGGAGAGCCCTTTTATGCAGACTTTCGCCAGATTTCGATACCCAAAATTTTTGCGATTTTCACAGATTTTTTTTCAAAAGCCGATTCCAAAGCAACTAATAGAGCTTTGCGATCGCAATCACTTCCAGAATCTGCCCCACGAAGTCTACTTTCCTGATAAAGCACGAGGGACCTGCCAAAGTTAAACCATTTGGCCAGGAGAGCCCTTTTATGAAGGCATGTGCTCGATTTCGTCGCGAAATTTTTTTGGCGAATTTTACGCCCTCTCATTTTTAAAAGTCGATTCCACAGCAACTAATAGAGCTTTGCGATCGCAATCACTTCCAGAATGTGCAAAAGATATTCTAGTTTCATAACAGAACAGCAGGGACCTGCCAAAGTTAAACCATTTGGCCAGGAGAGCCCTTTTATGCAGACTTTCGCCAGATTTCGATACCCAAAATTTTTGCGATTTTCACAGATTTTTTTTCAAAAGCCGATTCCAAAGCAACTAATAGAGCTTTGCGATCGCAATCACTTCCAGAATCTGCCCCACGAAGTCTACTTTCCTGATAAAGCACGAGGGACCTGCCAAAGTTAAACCATTTGGCCAGGAGAGCCCTTTTATGAAGGCATGTGCTCGATTTCGTCGCGAAATTTTTTTGGCGAATTTTACGCCCTCTCATTTTTAAAAGTCGATTCCACAGCAACTAATAGAGCTTTGCGATCGCAATCACTTCCAGAATCTGCAAAAGATATTCTAGTTTCATAACAGAACAGCAGGGACCTGCCAAAGTTAAACCATTTGGCCAGGAGAGCCCTTTTATGCAGACTTTTGCCAGATTTCGATACCCAAAATTTTTGCGATTTTCACAGATTTTTTTTCAAAAGCCGATTCCAAAGCAACTAATAGAGCTTTGCGATCGCAATCACTTCCAGAATCTGCCCCACGAAGTCTACTTTCCTGATAAAGCACGAGGGACCTGCCAAAGTTAAACCATTTGGCCAGGAGAGCCCTTTTATGAAGGCATGTGCTCGATTTCGTCGCGAAATTTTTTTGGCGAATTTTACGCCCTCTCATTTTTAAAAGTCGATTCCACAGCAACTAATAGAGCTTTGCGATCGCAATCACTTCCAGAATGTGCAAAAGATATTCTAGTTTCATAACAGAACAGCAGGGACCTGCCATAGTTAAACCATTTGGCCAGGAGAGCCCTTTTATGCAGACTTTTGCCAGATTTCGATACCCAAAATTTTTGCGATTTTCACAGATTTTTTTTCAAAAGCCGATTCCAAAGCAACTAATAGAGCTTTGCGATCGCAATCACTTCCAGAATCTGCCCCACGAAGTCTACTTTCCTGATAAAGCACGAGGGACCTGCCAAAGTTAAACCATTTGGCCAGGAGAGCCCTTTTATGAAGGCATGTGCTCGATTTCGTCGCGAAATTTTTTTGGCGAATTTTACGCCCTCTCATTTTTAAAAATCGATTCCACAGCAACTAATAGAGCTTTGCGATCGCAATCACTTCCAGAATGTGCAAAAGATATTCTAGTTTCATAACAGAACAGCAGGGACCTGCCAAAGTTAAACCATTTGGCCAGGAGAGCCCTTTTATGCAGACTTTTGCCAGATTTCGATACCGAAAATTTTTGCGATTTTCGCAGATTTTTTTTCAAAAGCCGATTCCAAAGCAACTAATAGAGCTTTGCGATCGCAATCACTTCCAGAATCTGCCCCACGAAGTCTACTTTCCTGATAAAGCACGAGGGACCTGCCAAAGTTAAACCATTTGGCCAGGAGAGCCCTTTTATGAAGGCATGTGCTCGATTTCGTCGCGAAATTTTTTTGGCGAATTTTACGCCCTCTCATTTTTAAAAGTCGATTCCACAGCAACTAATAGAGCTTTGCGATCGCAATCACTTATAGAATGTGCAAAAGATATTCTAGTTTCATAACAGAACAGCAGGGACCTGCCAAAGTTAAACCATTTGGCCAGGAGAGCCCTTTTATGCAGACTTTTGCCAGATTTCGATACCCAAAATTTTTGCGATTTTCACAGATTTTTTTTCAAAAGCCGATTCCAAAGCAACTAATAGAGCTTTGCGATCGCAATCACTTCCAGAATCTGCCCCACGAAGTCTACTTTCCTGATAAAGCACGAGGGACCTGCCAAAGTTAAACCATTTGGCCAGGAGAGCCCTTTTATGAAGGCATGTGCTCGATTTCGTCGCGAAATTTTTTTGGCGAATTTTACGCCCTCTCATTTTTAAAATTCGATTCCACAGCAACTAATAGAGCTTTGCGATCGCAATCACTTCCAGAATGTGCAAAAGATATTCTAGTTTCATAACAGAACAGCAGGGACCTGCCAAAGTTAAACCATTTGGCCAGGAGAGCCCTTTTATGCAGACTTTGCCAGATTTCGATACCCAAAATTTTTGCGATTTTCACAGATTTTTTTTCAAAAGCCGATTCCAAAGCAACTAATAGAGCTTTGCGATCGCAATCACTTCCAGAATCTGCCCCACGAAGTCTACTTTCCTGATAAAGCACGAGGGACCTGCCAAAGTTAAACTATTTGGCCAGGAGAGCCCTTTTATGAAGGCATGTGCTCGATTTCGTCGCGAAATTTTTTTGGCGAATTTTACGCCCTCTCATTTTTAAAAGTCGATTCCACAGCAACTAATAGAGCTTTGCGATCGCAATCACTTCCAGAATGTGCAAAAGATATTCTAGTTTCATAACAGAACAGCAGGGACCTGCCAAAGTTAAACCATTTGGCCAGGAGAGCCCTTTTATGCAGACTTTTGCCAGATTTCGATACCCAAAATTTTTGCGATTTTCACAGATTTTTTTTCAAAAGCCGATTCCAAAGCAACTAATAGAGCTTTGCGATCGCAATCACTTCCAGAATCTGCCCCACGAAGTCTACTTTCCTGATAAAGCACGAGGGACCTGCCAAAGTTAAACCATTTGGCCAGGAGAGCCCTTTTATGAAGGCATGTGCTCGATTTCGTCGCGAAATTTTTTTGGCGAATTTTACGCCCTCTCATTTTTAAAAGTCGATTCCACAGCAACTAATAGAGCTTTGCGATCGCAATCACTTCCAGAATGTGCAAAAGATATTCTAGTTTCATAACAGAACAGCAGGGACCTGCCATAGTTAAACCATTTGGCCAGGAGAGCCCTTTTATGCAGACTTTTGCCAGATTTCGATACCCAAAATTTTTGCGATTTTCACAGATTTTTTTTCAAAAGCCGATTCCAAAGCAACTAATAGAGCTTTGCGATCGCAATCACTTCCAGAATCTGCCCCACGAAGTCTACTTTCCTGATAAAGCACGAGGGACCTGCCAAAGTTAAACCATTTGGCCAGGAGAGCCCTTTTATGAAGGCATGTGCTCGATTTCGTCGCGAAATTTTTTTGGCGAATTTTACGCCCTCTCATTTTAAAAGTCGATTCCACAGCAACTAATAGAGCTTTGCGATCGCAATCACTTCCAGAATGTGCAAAAGATATTCTAGTTTCATAACAGAACAGCAGGGACCTGACAAAGTTAAACCATTTGGCCAGGAGAGCCCTTTTATGCAGACTTTTGCCAGATTTCGATACCCAAAATTTTTGCGATTTTCACAGATTTTTTTTTCAAAAGCCGATTCCAAAGCAACTAATAGAGCTTTGCGATCGCAATCACTTCCAGAATCTGCCCCACGAAGTCTACTTTCCTGATAAAGCACGAGGGACCTGCCAAAGTTAAACCATTTGGCCAGGAGAGCCCTTTTATGAAGGCATGTGCTCGATTTCGTCCCGAAATTTTTTTGGCGAATTTTACGCCCTCTCATTTTTAAAAGTCGATTCCACAGCAACTAATAGAGCTTTGCGATCGCAATCACTTCCAGAATGTGCAAAAGATATTCTAGTTTCATAACAGAACAGCAGGGACCTGCCAAAGTTAAACCATTTGGCCAGGAGAGCCCTTTTATGCAGACTTTTGCCAGATTTCGATACCCAAAATTTTTGCGATTTTCACAGATTTTTTTTCAAAAGCCGATTCCAAAGCAACTAATAGAGCTTTGCGATCGCAATCACTTCCAGAATCTGCCCCACGAAGTCTACTTTCCTGATAAAGCACGAGGGACCTGCCAAAGTTAAACCATTTGGCCAGGAGAGCCCTTTTATGAAGGCATGTGCTCGATTTCGTCGCGAAATTTTTTTGGCGAATTTTACGCCCTCTCATTTTTAAAAGTCGATTCCACAGCAACTAATAGAGCTTTGCGATCGCAATCACTTCCAGAATAAGCAAAAGATATTCTAGTTTCATAACAGAACAGCAGGGACCTGCCAAAGTTAAACCATTTGGCCAGGAGAGCCCTTTTATGCAGACTTTTGCCAGATTTCGATACCCAAAATTTTTGCGATTTTCACAGATTTTTTTTCAAAAGCCGATTCCAAAGCAACTAATAGAGCTTTGCGATCGCAATCACTTCCAGAATCTGCCCCACGAAGTCTACTTTCCTGATAAAGCACGAGGGACTTGCCAAAGTTAAACCATTTGGCCAGGAGAGCCCTTTTATGAAGGCATGTGCTCGATTTCGTCGCGAAATTTTTTTGGCGAATTTTACGCCCTCTCATTTTTAAAAGTCGATTCCACAGCAACTAATAGAGCTTTGCGATCGCAATCACTTCCAGAATGTGCAAAAGATATTCTAGTTTCATAACAGAACAGCAGGGACCTGCCAAAGTTAAACCATTTGGCCAGGAGAGCCCTTTTATGCAGACTTTTGCCAGATTTCGATACCCAAAATTTTTGCGATTTTCACAGATTTTTTTTCAAAAGCCGATTCCAAAGCAACTAATAGAGCTTTGCGATCGCAATCACTTCCAGAATCTGCCCCACGAAGTCTACTTTCCTGATAAAGCACGAGGGACCTGCCAAAGTTAAACCATTTGGCCAGGAGAGCCCTTTTATGAAGGCATGTGCTCGATTTCGTCGCGAAATTTTTTTGGCGAATTTTACGCCCTCTCATTTTTAAAAATCGATTCCACAGCAACTAATAGAGCTTTGCGATCGCAATCACTTCCAGAATGTGCAAAAGATATTCTAGTTTCATAACAGAACAGCAGGGACCTGCCAAAGTTAAACCATTTGGCCAGGAGAGCCCTTTTATGCAGACTTTTGCCAGATTTCGATACCGAAAATTTTTGCGATTTTCGCAGATTTTTTTTCAAAAGCCGATTCCAAAGCAACTAATAGAGCTTTGCGATCGCAATCACTTCCAGAATCTGCCCCACGAAGTCTACTTTCCTGATAAAGCACGAGGGACCTGCCAAAGTTAAACCATTTGGCCAGGAGAGCCCTTTTATGAAGGCATGTGCTCGATTTCGTCGCGAAATTTTTTTGGCGAATTTTACGCCCTCTCATTTTTAAAAGTCGATTCCACAGCAACTAATAGAGCTTTGCGATCGCAATCACTTCCAGAATGTGCAAAAGATATTCTAGTTTCATAACAGAACAGCAGGGACCTGCCAAAGTTAAACCATTTGGCCAGGAGAGCCCTTTTATGCAGACTTTTGCCAGATTTCGATACCGAAAATTTTTGCGATTTTCGCAGATTTTTTTTCAAAAGCCGATTCCAAAGCAACTAATAGAGCTTTGCGATCGCAATCACTTCCAGAATCTGCCCCACGAAGTCTACTTTCCTGATAAAGCACGAGGGACCTGCCAAAGTTAAACCATTTGGCCAGGAGAGCCCTTTTATGAAGGCATGTGCTCGATTTCGTCGCGAAATTTTTTTGGCGAATTTTACGCCCTCTCATTTTTAAAAGTCGATTCCACAGCAACTAATAGAGCTTTGCGATCGCAATCACTTATAGAATGTGCAAAAGATATTCTAGTTTCATAACAGAACAGCAGGGACCTGCCAAAGTTAAACCATTTGGCCAGGAGAGCCCTTTTATGCAGACTTTTGCCAGATTCCGATACCCAAAATTTTTGCGATTTTCACAGATTTTTTTTCAAAAGCCGATTCCAAAGCAACTAATAGAGCTTTGCGATCGCAATCACTTCCAGAATCTGCCCCACGAAGTCTACTTTCCTGATAAAGCACGAGGGACCTGCCAAAGTTAAACCATTTGGCCAGGAGAGCCCTTTTATGAAGGCATGTGCTCGATTTCGTCGCGAAATTTTTTTGGCGAATTTTACGCCCTCTCATTTTTAAAATTCGATTCCACAGCAACTAATAGAGCTTTGCGATCGCAATCACTTCCAGAATGTGCAAAAGATATTCTAGTTTCATAACGGAACAGCAGGGACCTGCCAAAGTTAAACCATTTGGCCAGGAGAGCCCTTTTATGCAGACTTTGCCAGATTTCGATACCCAAAATTTTTGCGATTTTCACAGATTTTTTTTCAAAAGCCGATTCCAAAGCAACTAATAGAGCTTTGCGATCGCAATCACTTCCAGAATCTGCCCCACGAAGTCTACTTTCCTGATAAAGCACGAGGGACCTGCCAAAGTTAAACTATTTGGCCAGGAGAGCCCTTTTATGAAGGCATGTGCTCGATTTCGTCGCGAAATTTTTTTGGCGAATTTTACGCCCTCTCATTTTTAAAAGTCGATTCCACAGCAACTAATAGAGCTTTGCGATCGCAATCACTTCCAGAATGTGCAAAAGATATTCTAGTTTCATAACAGAACAGCAGGGACCTGCCAAAGTTAAACCATTTGGCCAGGAGAGCCCTTTTATGCAGACTTTTGCTAGATTTCGATACCCAAAATTTTTGCGATTTTCACAGATTTTTTTTCAAAAGCCGATTCCAAAGCAACTAATAGAGCTTTGCGATCGCAATCACTTCCAGAATCTGCCCCACGAAGTCTACTTTCCTGATAAAGCACGAGGGACCTGCCAAAGTTAAACCATTTGGCCAGGAGAGCCCTTTTATGAAGGCATGTGCTCGATTTCGTCGCGAAATTTTTTTGGCGAATTTTACGCCCTCTCATTTTTAAAAGTCGATTCCACAGCAACTAATAGAGCTTTGCGATCGCAATCACTTCCAGAATGTGCAAAAGATATTCTAGTTTCATAACAGAACAGCAGGGACCTGCCAAAGTTAAACCATTTGGCCAGGAGAGCCCTTTTATGCAGACTTTTGCCAGATTTCGATACCCAAAATTTTTGCGATTTTCACAGATTTTTTTTCAAAAGCCGATTCCAAAGCAACTAATAGAGCTTTGCGATCGCAATCACTTCCAGAATCTGCCCCACGAAGTCTACTTTCCTGATAAAGCACGAGGGACCTGCCAAAGTTAAACCATTTGGCCAGGAGAGCCCTTTTATGAAGGCATGTGCTCGATTTCGTCGCGAAATTTTTTTGGCGAATTTTACGCCCTCTCATTTTTAAAAGTCGATTCCACAGCAACTAATAGAGCTTTGCGATCGCAATCACTTCCAGAATGTGCAAAAGATATTCTAGTTTCATAACAGAACAGCAGGGACCTGCCAAAGTTAAACCATTTGGCCAGGAGAGCCCTTTTATGCAGACTTTTGCCAGATTTCGATACCCAAAATTTTTGCGATTTTCACAGATTTTTTTTCAAAAGCCGATTCCAAAGCAACTAATAGAGCTTTGCGATCGCAATCACTTCCAGAATCTGCCCCACGAAGTCTACTTTCCTGATAAAGCACGAGGGACCTGCCAAAGTTAAACCATTTGGCCAGGAGAGCCCTTTTATGAAGGCATGTGCTCGATTTCGTCGCGAAATTTTTTTGGCGAATTTTACGTCCTCTCATTTTTAAAAGTCGATTCCACAGCAACTAATAGAGCTTTGCGATCGCAATCACTTCCAGAATGTGCAAAAGATATTCTAGTTTCATAACAGAACAGCAGGGACCTGCCAAAGTTAAACCATTTGGCCAGGAGAGCCCTTTTATGCAGACTTTTGCCAGATTTCGATACCCAAAATTTTTGCGATTTTCACAGATTTTTTTTCAAAAGCCGATTCCAAAGCAACTAATAGAGCTTTGCGATCGCAATCACTTCCAGAATCTGCCCCACGAAGTCTACTTTCCTGATAAAGCACGAGGGACCTGCCAAAGTTAAACCATTTGGCCAGGAGAGCCCTTTTATGAAGGCATGTGCTCGATTTCGTCGCGAAATTTTTTTGGCGAATTTTACGCCCTCTCATTTTTAAAAGTCGATTCCACAGCAACTAATAGAGCTTTGCGATCGCAATCACTTCCAGAATGTGCAAAAGATATTCTAGTTTCATAACAGAACAGCAGGGACCTGCCAAAGTTAAACAATTTGGCCAGGAGAGCCCTTTTATGCAGACATTTGCCAGATTTCGATACCCAAAATTTTTGCGATTTTCACAGATTTTTTTTCAAAAGCCGATTCCAAAGCAACTAATAGAGCTTTGCGATCGCAATCACTTCCAGAATCTGCCCCACGAAGTCTACTTTCCTGATAAAGCACGAGGGACCTGCCAAAGTTAAACCATTTGGCCAGGAGAGCCCTTTTATGAAGGCATGTGCTCGATTTCGTCGCGAAATTTTTTTGGCGAATTTTACGCCCTCTCATTTTTAAAAGTCGATTCCACAGCAACTAATAGAGCTTTGCGATCGCAATCACTTCCAGAATGTGCAAAAGATATTCTAGTTTCATAACAGAACAGCAGGGACCTGCCAAAGTTAAACCATTTGGCCAGGAGAGCCCTTTTATGCAGACATTTGCCAGATTTCGATACCCAAAATTTTTGCGATTTTCACAGATTTTTTTTCAAAAGCCGATTCCAAAGCAACTAATAGAGCTTTGCGATCGCAATCACTTCCAGAATCTGCCCCACGAAGTCTACTTTCCTGATAAAGCACGAGGGACCTGCCAAAGTTAAACCATTTGGCCAGGAGAGCCCTTTTATGAAGGCATTTGCTCGATTTCGTCGCGAAATTTTTTTGGCGAATTTTACGCCCTCTCATTTTTAAAAGTCGATTCCACAGCAACTAATAGAGCTTTGCGATCGCAATCACTTCCAGAATGTGCAAAAGATATTCTAGTTTCATAACAGAACAGCAGGGACCTGCCAAAGTTAAACCATTTGGCCAGGAGAGCCCTTTTATGCAGACTTTTGCCAGATTTCGATACCCAAAATTTTTGCGATTATCACAGATTTTTTTTCAAAAGCCGATTCCAAAGCAACTAATAGAGCTTTGCGATCGCAATCACTTCCAGAATCTGCCCCACGAAGTCTACTTTCCTGATAAAGCACGAGGGACCTGCCAAAGTTAAACCATTTGGCCAGGAGAGCCCTTTTATGAAGGCATGTGCTCGATTTCGTCGCGAAATTTTTTTGGCGAATTTTACGCCCTCTCATTTTTAAAAGTCGATTCCACAGCAACTAATAGAGCTTTGCGATCGCAATCACTTCCAGAATGTGCAAAAGATATTCCAGTTTCATAACAGAACAGCAGGGACCTGCCAAAGTTAAACCATTTGGCCAGGAGAGCCCTTTTATGAAGGCATGTGCTCGATTTCGTCGCGAAATTTTTTTGGCGAATTTTACGCCCTCTCATTTTTAAAAGTCGATTCCACAGCAACTAATAGAGCTTTGCGATCGCAATCACTTCCAGAATGTGCAAAAGATATTCTAGTTTCATAACAGAACAGCAGGGACCTGCCAAAGTTAAACCATTTGGCCAGGAGAGCCCTTTTATGCAGACTTTTGCCAGATTTCGATACCCAAAATTTTTGCGATTTTCACAGATTTTTTTTCAAAAGCCGATTCCAAAGCAACTAATAGAGCTTTGCGATCGCAATCACTTCCAGAATCTGCCTCACGAAGTCTACTTTCCTGATAAAGCACGAGGGACCTGCCAAAGTTAAACCATTTTGCCAGGAGAGCCCTTATATGAAGGCATGTGCTCGATTTCGTCGCGAAATTTTTTTGGCGAATTTTACGCCCTCTCATTTTTAAAAGTCGATTCCACAGCAACTAATAGAGCTTTGCGATCGCAATCACTTCCAGAATGTGCAAAAGATATTCTAGTTTCATAACAGAACAGCAGGGACCTGCCAAAGTTAAAGCATTTGGCCAGGAGAGCCCTTTTATGCAGACTTTTGCCAGATTTCGATACCCAAAATTTTTGCGATTTTCACAGATTTTTTTTCAAAAGCCGATTCCAAAGCAACTAATAGAGCTTTGCGATCGCAATCACTTCCAGAATCTGCCCCACGAAGTCTACTTTCCTGATAAAGCACGAGGGACCTGCCAAAGTTAAACCATTTGGCCAGGAGAGCCCTTTTATGAAGGCATGTGCTCGATTTCGTCGCGAAATTTTTTTGGCGAATTTTACGCCCTCTCATTTTTAAAAGTCGATTCCACAGCAACTAATAGAGCTTTGCGATCGCAATCACTTCCAGAATGTGCAAAATATATTCTAGTTTCATAACAGAACAGCAGGGACCTGCCAAAGTTAAACCATTTGGCCATTAGAGCCCTTTTATGCAGACTTTTGCCAGATTTCGATACCCAAAATTTTTGCGATTTTCACAGATTTTTTTTCAAAAGCCGATTCCAAAGCAACTAATAGAGCTTTGCGATCGCAATCACTTCCAGAATCTGCCCCACGAAGTCTACTTTCCTGATAAAGCACGAGGGACCTGCCAAAGTTAAACCATTTGGCCAGGAGAGCCCTTTTATGAAGGCATGTGCTCGATTTCGTCGCGAAATTTTTTTGGCGAATTTTACGCCCTCTCATTTTTAAAAGTCGATTCCACAGCAACTAATAGAGCTTTGCGATCGCAATCACTTCCAGAATGTGCAAAAGATATTCTAGTTTCATAACAGAACAGCAGGGACCTGCCAAAGTTAAACCATTTGGCCAGGAGAGCCCTTTTATGCAGACTTTTGCCAGATTTCGATACCCAAAATTTTTGCGATTTTCACAGATTTTTTTTCAAAAGCCGATTCCAAAGCAACTAATAGAGCTTTGCGATCGCAATCACTTCCAGAATCTGCCCCACGAAGTCTTCTTTCCTGATAAAGCACGAGGGACCTGCCAAAGTTAAACCATTTGGCCAGGAGAGCCCTTATATGAAGGCATGTGCTCGATTTCGTCGCGAAATTTTTTTGGCGAATTTTACGCCCTCTCATTTTTAAAAGTCGATTCCACAGCAACTAATAGAGCTTTGCGATCGCAATCACTTCCAGAATGTGCAAAAGATATTCTAGTTTCATAACAGAACAGCAGGGACCTGCCAAAGTTAAACCATTTGGCCAGGAGAGCCCTTTTATGCAGACTTTTGCCAGATTTCGATACCCAAAATTTTTGCGATTTTCACAGATTTTTTTTCAAAAGCCGATTCCAAAGCAACTAATAAAGCTTTGCGATCGCAATCACTTCCAGAATCTGCCCCACGAAGTCTACTTTCCTGATAAAGCACGAGGGACCTGCCAAAGTTAAACCATTTCGCCAGGAGAGCCCTTATATGAAGGCATGTGCTCGATTTCGTCGCGAAATTTTTTTGGCGAATTTTACGCCCTCTCATTTTTAAAAGTCGATTCCACAGCAACTAATAGAGCTTTGCGATCGCAATCACTTCCAGAATGTGCAAAAGATATTCTAGTTTCATAACAGAACAGCAGGGACCTGCCAAAGTTAAAGCATTTGGCCAGGAGAGCCCTTTTATGCAGACTTTTGCCAGATTTCGATACCCAAAATTTTTGCGATTTTCACAGATTTTTTTTCAAAAGCCGATTCCAAAGCAACTAATAGAGCTTTGCGATCGCAATCACTTCCAGAATCTGCCCCACGAAGTCTACTTTCCTGATAAAGCACGAGGGACCTGCCAAAGTTAAACCATTTGGCCAGGAGAGCCCTTTTATGAAGGCATGTGCTCGATTTCGTCGCGAAATTTTTTTGGCGAATTTTACGCCCTCTCATTTTTAAAAGTCGATTCCACAGCAACTAATAGAGCTTTGCGATCGCAATCACTTCCAGAATGTGCAAAATATATTCTAGTTTCATAACAGAACAGCAGGGACCTGCCAAAGTTAAACCATTTGGCCAGGAGAGCCCTTTTATGCAGACTTTTGCCAGATTTCGATACCCAAAATTTTTGCGATTTTCACAGATTTTTTTTCAAAAGCCGATTCCAAAGCAACTAATAGAGCTTTGCGATCGCAATCACTTCCAGAATCTGCCCCACGAAGTCTACTTTCCTGATAAAGCACGAGGGACCTGCCAAAGTTAAACCATTTGGCCAGGAGAGCCCTTTTATGAAGGCCTGTGCTCTATTTCGTCGCGAAATTTTTTTGGCGAATTTTACGCCCTCTCATTTTTAAAAGTCGATTCCACAGCAACTAATAGAGCTTTGCGATCGCAATCACTTCCAGAATGTGCAAAAGATATTCTAGTTTCATAACAGAACAGCAGGGACCTGCCAAAGTTAAACCATTTGGCCAGGAGAGCCCTTTTATGCAGACTTTTGCCAGATTTCGATACCCAAAATTTTTGCGATTTTCACAGATTTTTTTTCAAAAGCCGATTCCAAAGCAACTAATAGAGCTTTGCGATCGCAATCACTTCCAGAATCTGCCCCACGAAGTCTACTTTCCTGATAAAGCACGAGGGACCTGCCAAAGTTAAACCATTTGGCCAGGAGAGCCCTTTTATGAAGGCATGTGCTCGATTTCGTCGCGAAATTTTTTTGGCGAATTTTACGCCCTCTCATTTTTAAAAGTCGATTCCACAGCAACTAATAGAGCTTTGCGATCGCAATCACTTCCAGAATGTGCAAAAGATATTCTAGTTTCATAACAGAACAGCAGGGACCTGCCAAAGTTAAACCATTTGGCCAGGAGAGCCCTTTTATGCAGACTTTTGCCAGATTTCGATACCCAAAATTTTTGCGATTTTCACAGATTTTTTTTCAAAAGCCGATTCCAAAGCAACTAATAGAGCTTTGCGATCGCAATCACTTCCAGAATCTGCCCCACGAAGTCTACTTTCCTGATAAAGCACGAGGGACCTACCAAAGTTAAACCATTTGGCCAGGAGAGCCCTTTTATGAAGGCATTTGCTCGATTTCGTCGCGAAATTTTTTTGGCGAATTTTACGCCCTCTCATTTTTAAAAGTCGATTCCACAGCAACAAATAGAGCTTTGCGATCGCAATCACTTCCAGAATGTGCAAAAGATATTCTAGTTTCATAACAGAACAGCAGGGACCTGCCAAAGTTAAACCATTTGGCCAGGAGAGCCCTTTTATGCAGACTTTTGCCAGATTTCGATACCCAAAATTTTTGCGATTTTCACAGATTTTTTTTCAAAAGCCGATTCCAAAGCAACTAATAGAGCTTTGCGATCGCAATCACTTCCAGAATCTGCCCCACGAAGTCTACTTTCCTGATAAAGCACGAGGGACCTGCCAAAGTTAAACCATTTGGCCAGGAGAGCCCTTTTATGAAGGCATGTGCTCGATTTCGTCGCGAAATTTTTTTGGCGAATTTTACGCCCTCTCATTTTTAAAAGTCGATTCCACAGCAACTATTAGAGCTTTGCGATCGCAATCACTTCCAGAATGTGCAAAAGATATTCTAGTTTCATAACAGAACAGCAGGGACCTGCCAAAGTTAAACCATTTGGCCAGGAGAGCCCTTTTATGAAGGCATGTGCTCGATTTCGTCGCGAAATTTTTTTGGCGAATTTTACGCCCTCTCATTTTTAAAAGTCGATTCCACAGCAACTAATAGAGCTTTGCGATCGCAATCATTTCCAGAATGTGCAAAAGATATTCTAGTTTCATAACAGAACAGCAGGGACCTGCCAAAGTTAAACCATTTGGCCAGGAGAGCCCTTTTATGCAGACTTTTGCCAGATTTCGATACCCAAAATTTTTGCGATTTTCACAGATTTTTTTTCAAAAGCCGATTCCAAAGCAACTAATAGAGCTTTGCGATCGCAATCACTTCCAGAATATGCCTCACGAAGTCTACTTTCCTGATAAAGCACGAGGGACCTGCCAAAGTTAAACCATTTGGCCAGGAGAGCCCTTTTATGAAGGCATGTGCTCGATTTCGTCGCGAAATTTTTTTGGCGAATTTTACGCCCTCTCATTTTTAAAAGTCGATTCCACAGCAACTAATAGAGCTTTGCGATCGCAATCACTTCCAGAATGTGCAAAAGATATTCTAGTTTCATAACAGAACAGCAGGGACCTGCCAAAGTTAAAGCATTTGGCCAGGAGAGCCCTTTTATGCAGACTTTTGCCAGATTTCGATACCGAAAATTTTTGCGATTTTCACAGATTTTTTTTCAAAAGCCGATTCCAAAGCAACTAATAGAGCTTTGCGATCGCAATCACTTCCAGAATCTGCCCCACGAAGTCTACTTTCCTGATAAAGCACGAGGGACCTGCCAAAGTTAAACCATTTGGCCAGGAGAGCCCTTTTATGAAGGCATGTGCTCGATTTCGTCGCGAAATTTTTTTGGCGAATTTTACGCCCTCTCATTTTTAAAAGTCGATTCCACAGCAACTAATAGAGCTTTGCGATCGCAATCACTTCCAGAATGTGCAAAAGATATTCTAGTTTCATAACAGAACAGCAGGGACCTGCCAAAGTTAAACCATTTGGCCAGGAGAGCCCTTTTATGCAGACTTTTGCCAGATTTCGATACCCAAAATTTTTGCGATTTTCACAGATTTTTTTTCAAAAGCCGATTCCAAAGCAACTAATAGAGCTTTGCGATCGCAATCACTTCCAGAATCTGCCCCACGAATTCTACTTTCCTAATAAAGCACGAGGGACCTGCCAAAGTTAAACCATTTGGCCAGGAGAGCCCTTTTATGAAGGCATGTGGTCGATTTCGTCGCGAAATTTTTTTGGCGAATTTTACGCCCTCTCATTTTTAAAAGTCGATTCCACAGCAACTAATAGAGCTTTGCGATCGCAATCACTTCCAGAATGTGCAAAAGATATTCTAGTTTCATAACAGAACAGCAGGGACCTGCCAAAGTTAAACCATTTGGCCAGGAGAGCCCTTTTATGCAGACTTTTGCCAGATTTCGATACCCAAAATTTTTGCGATTTTCACAGATTTTTTTTCAAAAGCCGATTCCAAAGCAACTAATAGAGCTTTGCGATCGCAATCACTTCCAGAATCTGCCCCACGAAGTCTACTTTCCTGATAAAGCACGAGGGACCTGCCAAAGTTAAACCATTTGGCCAGGAGAGCCCTTTTATGAAGGCATGTGCTCGATTTCGTCGCGAAATTTTTTTGGCGAATTTTACGCCCTCTCATTTTTAAAAGTCGATTCCACAGCAACTAATAGAGCTTTGCGATCGCAATCACTTCCAGAATGTGCAAAAGATATTCTAGTTTCATAACAGAACAGCAGGGACCTGCCAAAGTTAAACCATTTGGCCAGGAGAGCCCTTTTATGCAGACTTTTGCCAGATTTCGATACCCAAAATTTTTGCGATTTTCACAGATTTTTTTTCAAAAGCCGGTTCCAAAGCAACTAATAGAGCTTTGCGATCGCAATCACTTCCAGAATCTGCCCCACGAAGTCTACTTTCCTGATAAAGCACGAGGGACCTGCCAAAGTTAAACCATTTGGCCAGCAGAGCCCTTTTATGAAGGCATGTGCTCGATTTCGTCGCGAAATTTTTTTGGCGAATTTTACGCCCTCTCATTTTTAAAAGTCGATTCCACAGCAACTAATAGAGCTTTGCGATCGCAATCACTTCCAGAATGTGCAAAAGATATTCTAGTTTCATAACAGAACAGCAGGGACCTGCCAAAGTTAAACCATTTGCCCAGGAGAGCCCTTTTATGCAGACTTTTGCCAGATTTCGATACCCAAAATTTTTGCGATTTTCACAGATTTTTTTTCAAAAGCCGATTCCAAAGCAACTAATAGAGCTTTGCGATCGCAATCACTTCCAGAATCTGCCCCACGAAGTCTACTTTCCTGATAAAGCACGAGGGACTTGCCAAAGTTAAACCATTTGGCCAGGAGAGCCCTTTTATGAAGGCATGTGCTCGATTTCGTCGCGAAATTTTTTTGGCGAATTTTACGCCCTCTCATTTTTAAAAGTCGATTCCACAGCAACTAATAGAGCTTTGCGATCGCAATCACTTCCAGAATGTGCAAAAGATATTCTAGTTTCATAACAGAACAGCAGGGACCTGCCAAAGTTAAACCATTTGGCCAGGAGAGCCCTTTTATGAAGGCATGTGCTCGATTTCGTCGCGAAATTTTTTTGGCGAATTTTACGCCCTCTCATTTTTAAAAGTCGATTCCACAGCAACTAATAGAGCTTTGCGATCGCAATCACTTCCAGAATGTGCAAAAGATATTCTAGTTTCATAACAGAACAGCAGGGACCTGCCAAAGTTAAACCATTTGGCCAGGAGAGCCCTTTTATGCAGACTTTTGCCAGATTTCGATACCCAAAATTTTTGCGATTTTCACAGATTTTTTTTCAAAAGCCGATTCCAAAGCAACTAATAGAGCTTTGCGATCGCAATCACTTCCAGAATCTGCCTCACGAAGTCTACTTTCCTGATAAAGCACGAGGGACCTGCCAAAGTTAAACCATTTGGCCAGGAGAGCCCTTTTATGAAGGCATGTGCTCGATTTCGTCGCGAAATTTTATTGGCGAATTTTACGCCCTCGCATTTTTAAAAGTCGATTCCACAGCAACTAATAGAGCTTTGCGATCGCAATCACTTCCAGAATGTGCAAAAGATATTCTAGTTTCATAACAGAACAGCAGGGACCTGCCAAAGTTAAAGCATTTGGCCAGGAGAGCCCTTTTATGCAGACTTTTGCCAGATTTCGATACCCAAAATTTTTGCGATTTTCACAGATTTTTTTTCAAAAGCCGATTCCAAAGCAACTAATAGAGCTTTGCGATCGCAATCACTTCCAGAATCTGCCCCACGAAGTCTACTTTCCTGATAAAGCACGAGGGACCTGCCAAAGTTAAACCATTTGGCCAGGAGAGCTCTTTTATGAAGGCATGTGCTCGATTTCGTCGCGAAATTTTTTTGGCGAATTTTACGCCCTCTCATTTTTAAAAGTCGATTCCACAGCAACTAATAGAGCTTTGCGATCGCAATCACTTCCAGAATGTGCAAAAGATATTCTAGTTTCATAACAGAACAGCAGGGACCTGCCAAAGTTAAACCATTTGGCCAGGAGAGCCCTTTTATGCAGACTTTTGCCAGATTTCGATACCCAAAATTTTTGCGATTTTCACAGACTTTTTTTCAAAAGCCGATTCCAAAGCAACTAATAGAGCTTTGCGATCGCAATCACTTCCAGAATCTGCCCCACGATGTCTACTTTCCTGATAAAGCACGAGGGACCTGCCAAAGTTAAACCATTTGGCCAGGAGAGCCCTTTTATGAAGGCATGTGCTCGATTTCGTCGCGAAATTTTTTTGGCGAATTTTACGCCCTCTCATTTTTAAAAGTCGATTCCACAGCAACTAATAGAGCTTTGCGATCGCAATCACTTCCAGAATGTGCAAAAGATATTCTAGTTTCATAACAGAACAGCAGGGACCTGCCAAAGTTAAAGCATTTGGCCAGGAGAGCCCTTTTATGCAGACTTTTGCCAGATTTCGATACCCAAAATTTTTGCGATTTTCACAGATTTTTTTTCAAAAGCCGATTCCAAAGCAACTAATAGAGCTTTGCGATCGCAATCACTTCCAGAATCTGCCCCACGAAGTCTACTTTCCTGATAAAGCACGAGGGACCTGCCAAAGTTAAACCATTTGGCCAGGAGAGCCCTTTTATGAAGGCATGTGCTCGATTTCGTCGCGAAATTTTTTTGGCGAATTTTACGCCCTCTCATTTTTAAAAGTCGATTCCACAGCAACTAATAGAGCTTTGCGATCGCAATCACTTCCAGAATGTGCAAAAGATATTCTAGTTTCATAACAGAACAGCAGGGACCTGCCAAAGTTAAAGCATTTGGCCAGGAGAGCCCTTTTATGCAGACTTTTGCCAGATTTCGATACCCAAAATTTTTGCGATTTTCACAGATTTTTTTTCAAAAGCCGATTCCAAAGCAACTAATAGAGCTTTGCGATCGCAATCACTTCCAGAATCTGCCCCACGAAGTCTACTTTCCTGATAAAGCACGAGGGACCTGCCAAAGTTAAACCATTTGGCCAGGAGAGCCCTTTTATGAAGGCATGTGCTCGATTTCGTCGCGAAATTTTTTTGGCGAATTTTACGCCCTCTCATTTTTAAAAGTCGATTCCACAGCAACTAATAGAGCTTTGCGATCGCAATCACTTCCAGAATGTGCAAAAGATATTCTAGTTTCATAACAGAACAGCAGGGACCTGCCAAAGTTAAACCATTTGGCCAGGAGAGCCCTTTTATGCAGACTTTTGCCAGATTTCGATACCCAAAATTTTTGCGATTTTCACAGATTTTTTTTCAAAAGCCGATTCCAAAGCAACTAATAGAGCTTTGCGATCGCAATCACTTCCAGAATCTGCCCCACGAAGTCTACTTTCCTGATAAAGCACGAGGGACCTGCCAAAGTTAAACCATTTGGCCAGGAGAGCCCTTTTATGAAGGCATGTGCTCGATTTCGTCGCGAAATTTTTTTGGCGAATTTTACGCCCTCTCATTTTTAAAAGTCGATTCCACAGCAACTAATAGAGCTTTGCGATCGCAATCACTTCCAGAATGTGCAAAAGATATTCTAGTTTCATAACAGAACAGCAGGGACCTGCCAAAGTTAAACCATTTGGCCAGGAGAGCCCTTTTATGCAGACTTTTGCCAGATTTCGATACCCAAAATTTTTGCGATTTTCACAGATTTTTTTTCAAAAGCCGATTCCAAAGCAACTAATAGAGCTTTGCGATCGCAATCACTTCCAGAATCTGCCCCACGAAGTCTACTTTCCTGATAAAGCACGAGGGACCTGCCAAAGTTAAACCATTTGGCCAGCAGAGCCCTTTTATGAAGGCATGTGCTCGATTTCGTCGCGAAATTTTTTTGGCGAATTTTACGCCCTCTCATTTTTAAAAGTCGATTCCACAGCAACTAATAGAGCTTTGCGATCGCAATCACTTCCAGAATGTGCAAAAGATATTCTAGTTTCATAACAGAACAGCAGGGACCTGCCAAAGTTAAACCATTTGCCCAGGAGAGCCCTTTTATGCAGACTTTTGCCAGATTTCGATACCCAAAATTTTTGCGATTTTCACAGATTTTTTTTCAAAAGCCGATTCCAAAGCAACTAATAGAGCTTTGCGATCGCAATCACTTCCAGAATCTGCCCCACGAAGTCTACTTTCCTGATAAAGCACGAGGGACCTGCCAAAGTTAAACCATTTGGCCAGGAGAGCCCTTTTATGAAGGCATGTGCTCGATTTCGTCGCGAAATTTTTTTGGCGAATTTTACGCCCTCTCATTTTTAAAAGTCGATTCCACAGCAACTAATAGAGCTTTGCGATCGCAATCACTTCCAGAATGTGCAAAAGATATTCTAGTTTCATAACAGAACAGCAGGGACCTGCCAAAGTTAAACCATTTGGCCAGGAGAGCCCTTTTATGCAGACTTTTGCCAGATTTCGATACCCAAAATTTTTGCGATTTTCACAGATTTTTTTTCAAAAGCCGATTCCAAAGCAACTAATAGAGCTTTGCGATCGCAATCACTTCCAGAATCTGCCCCACGAAGTCTACTTTCCTGATAAAGCACGAGGGACCTGCCAAAGTTAAACCATTTGGCCAGCAGAGCCCTTTTATGAAGGCATGTGCTCGATTTCGTCGCGAAATTTTTTTGGCGAATTTTACGCCCTCTCATTTTTAAAAGTCGATTCCACAGCAACTAATAGAGCTTTGCGATCGCAATCACTTCCAGAATGTGCAAAAGATATTCTAGTTTCATAACAGAACAGCAGGGACCTGCCAAAGTTAAACCATTTGCCCAGGAGAGCCCTTTTATGCAGACTTTTGCCAGATTTCGATACCCAAAATTTTTGCGATTTTCACAGATTTTTTTTCAAAAGCCGATTCCAAAGCAACTAATAGAGCTTTGCGATCGCAATCACTTCCAGAATCTGCCCCACGAAGTCTACTTTCCTGATAAAGCACGAGGGACCTGCCAAAGTTAAACCATTTGGCCAGGAGAGCCCTTTTATGAAGGCATGTGCTCGATTTCGTCGCGAAATTTTTTTGGCGAATTTTACGCCCTCTCATTTTTAAAAGTCGATTCCACAGCAACTAATAGAGCTTTGCGATCGCAATCACTTCCAGAATGTGCAAAAGATATTCTAGTTTCATAACAGAACAGCAGGGACCTGCCAAAGTTAAACCATTTGGCCAGGAGAGCCCTTTTATGAAGGCATGTGCTCGATTTCGTCGCGAAATTTTTTTGGCGAATTTTACGCCCTCTCATTTTTAAAAGTCGATTCCACAGCAACTAATAGAGCTTTGCGATCGCAATCACTTCCAGAATGTGCAAAAGATATTCTAGTTTCATAACAGAACAGCAGGGACCTGCCAAAGTTAAACCATTTGGCCAGGAGAGCCCTTTTATGCAGACTTTTGCCAGATTTCGATACCCAAAATTTTTGCGATTTTCACAGATTTTTTTTCAAAAGCCGATTCCAAAGCAACTAATAGAGCTTTGCGATCGCAATCACTTCCAGAATCTGCCTCACGAAGTCTACTTTCCTGATAAAGCACGAGGGACCTGCCAAAGTTAAACCATTTGGCCAGGAGAGCCCTTTTATGAAGGCATGTGCTCGATTTCGTCGCGAAATTTTATTGGCGAATTTTACGCCCTCGCATTTTTAAAAGTCGATTCCACAGCAACTAATAGAGCTTTGCGATCGCAATCACTTCCAGAATGTGCAAAAGATATTCTAGTTTCATAACAGAACAGCAGGGACCTGCCAAAGTTAAAGCATTTGGCCAGGAGAGCCCTTTTATGCAGACTTTTGCCAGATTTCGATACCCAAAATTTTTGCGATTTTCACAGATTTTTTTTCAAAAGCCGATTCCAAAGCAACTAATAGAGCTTTGCGATCGCAATCACTTCCAGAATCTGCCCCACGAAGTCTACTTTCCTGATAAAGCACGAGGGACCTGCCAAAGTTAAACCATTTGGCCAGGAGAGCTCTTTTATGAAGGCATGTGCTCGATTTCGTCGCGAAATTTTTTTGGCGAATTTTACGCCCTCTCATTTTTAAAAGTCGATTCCACAGCAACTAATAGAGCTTTGCGATCGCAATCACTTCCAGAATGTGCAAAAGATATTCTAGTTTCATAACAGAACAGCAGGGACCTGCCAAAGTTAAACCATTTGGCCAGGAGAGCCCTTTTATGCAGACTTTTGCCAGATTTCGATACCCAAAATTTTTGCGATTTTCACAGACTTTTTTTCAAAAGCCGATTCCAAAGCAACTAATAGAGCTTTGCGATCGCAATCACTTCCAGAATCTGCCCCACGATGTCTACTTTCCTGATAAAGCACGAGGGACCTGCCAAAGTTAAACCATTTGGCCAGGAGAGCCCTTTTATGAAGGCATGTGCTCGATTTCGTCGCGAAATTTTTTTGGCGAATTTTACGCCCTCTCATTTTTAAAAGTCGATTCCACAGCAACTAATAGAGCTTTGCGATCGCAATCACTTCCAGAATGTGCAAAAGATATTCTAGTTTCATAACAGAACAGCAGGGACCTGCCAAAGTTAAAGCATTTGGCCAGGAGAGCCCTTTTATGCAGACTTTTGCCAGATTTCGATACCCAAAATTTTTGCGATTTTCACAGATTTTTTTTCAAAAGCCGATTCCAAAGCAACTAATAGAGCTTTGCGATCGCAATCACTTCCAGAATCTGCCCCACGAAGTCTACTTTCCTGATAAAGCACGAGGGACCTGCCAAAGTTAAACCATTTGGCCAGGAGAGCCCTTTTATGAAGGCATGTGCTCGATTTCGTCGCAAAATTTTTTTGGCGAATTTTACGCCCTCTCATTTTTAAAAGTCGATTCCACAGCAACTAATAGAGCTTTGCGATCGCAATCACTTCCAGAATGTGCAAAAGATATTCTAGTTTCATAACAGAACAGCAGGGACCTGCCAAAGTTAAAGCATTTGGCCAGGAGAGCCCTTTTATGCAGACTTTTGCCAGATTTCGATACCCAAAATTTTTGCGATTTTCACAGATTTTTTTTCAAAAGCCGATTCCAAAGCAACTAATAGAGCTTTGCGATCGCAATCACTTCCAGAATCTGCCCCACGAAGTCTACTTTCCTGATAAAGCACGAGGGACCTGCCAAAGTTAAACCATTTGGCCAGGAGAGCCCTTTTATGAAGGCATGTGCTCGATTTCGTCGCGAAATTTTTTTGGCGAATTTTACGCCCTCTCATTTTTAAAAGTCGATTCCACAGCAACTAATAGAGCTTTGCGATCGCAATCACTTCCAGAATGTGCAAAAGATATTCTAGTTTCATAACAGAACAGCAGGGACCTGCCAAAGTTAAACCATTTGCCCAGGAGAGCCCTTTTATGCAGACTTTTGCCAGATTTCGATACCCAAAATTTTTGCGATTTTCACAGATTTTTTTTCAAAAGCCGATTCCAAAGCAACTAATAGAGCTTTGCGATCGCAATCACTTCCAGAATCTGCCCCACGAAGTCTACTTTCCTGATAAAGCACGAGGGACCTGCCAAAGTTAAACCATTTGGCCAGGAGAGCCCTTTTATGAAGGCATGTGCTCGATTTCGTCGCGAAATTTTTTTGGCGAATTTTACGCCCTCTCATTTTTAAAAGTCGATTCCACAGCAACTAATAGAGCTTTGCGATCGCAATCACTTCCAGAATGTGCAAAAGATATTCTAGTTTCATAACAGAACAGCAGGGACCTGCCAAAGTTAAACCATTTGGCCAGGAGAGCCCTTTTATGCAGACTTTTGCCAGATTTCGATACCCAAAATTTTTGCGATTTTCACAGATTTTTTTTCAAAAGCCGATTCCAAAGCAACTAATAGAGCTTTGCGATCGCAATCACTTCCAGAATCTGCCCCACGAAGTCTACTTTCCTGATAAAGCACGAGGGACCTGCCAAAGTTAAACCATTTGGCCAGCAGAGCCCTTTTATGAAGGCATGTGCTCGATTTCGTCGCGAAATTTTTTTGGCGAATTTTACGCCCTCTCATTTTTAAAAGTCGATTCCACAGCAACTAATAGAGCTTTGCGATCGCAATCACTTCCAGAATGTGCAAAAGATATTCTAGTTTCATAACAGAACAGCAGGGACCTGCCAAAGTTAAACCATTTGCCCAGGAGAGCCCTTTTATGCAGACTTTTGCCAGATTTCGATACCCAAAATTTTTGCGATTTTCACAGATTTTTTTTCAAAAGCCGATTCCAAAGCAACTAATAGAGCTTTGCGATCGCAATCACTTCCAGAATCTGCCCCACGAAGTCTACTTTCCTGATAAAGCACGAGGGACCTGCCAAAGTTAAACCATTTGGCCAGGAGAGCCCTTTTATGAAGGCATGTGCTCGATTTCGTCGCGAAATTTTTTTGGCGAATTTTACGCCCTCTCATTTTTAAAAGTCGATTCCACAGCAACTAATAGAGCTTTGCGATCGCAATCACTTCCAGAATGTGCAAAAGATATTCTAGTTTCATAACAGAACAGCAGGGACCTGCCAAAGTTAAACCATTTGGCCAGGAGAGCCCTTTTATGAAGGCATGTGCTCGATTTCGTCGCGAAATTTTTTTGGCGAATTTTACGCCCTCTCATTTTTAAAAGTCGATTCCACAGCAACTAATAGAGCTTTGCGATCGCAATCACTTCCAGAATGTGCAAAAGATATTCTAGTTTCATAACAGAACAGCAGGGACCTGCCAAAGTTAAACCATTTGGCCAGGAGAGCCCTTTTATGCAGACTTTTGCCAGATTTCGATACCCAAAATTTTTGCGATTTTCACAGATTTTTTTTCAAAAGCCGATTCCAAAGCAACTAATAGAGCTTTGCGATCGCAATCACTTCCAGAATCTGCCTCACGAAGTCTACTTTCCTGATAAAGCACGAGGGACCTGCCAAAGTTAAACCATTTGGGCAGGAGAGCCCTTTTATGAAGGCATGTGCTCGATTTCGTCGCGAAATTTTATTGGCGAATTTTACGCCCTCGCATTTTTAAAAGTCGATTCCACAGCAACTAATAGAGCTTTGCGATCGCAATCACTTCCAGAATGTGCAAAAGATATTCTAGTTTCATAACAGAACAGCAGGGACCTGCCAAAGTTAAAGCATTTGGCCAGGAGAGCCCTTTTATGCAGACTTTTGCCAGATTTCGATACCCAAAATTTTTGCGATTTTCACAGATTTTTTTTCAAAAGCCGATTCCAAAGCAACTAATAGAGCTTTGCGATCGCAATCACTTCCAGAATCTGCCCCACGAAGTCTACTTTCCTGATAAAGCACGAGGGACCTGCCAAAGTTAAAACATTTGGCCAGGAGAGCTCTTTTATGAAGGCATGTGCTCGATTTCGTCGCGAAATTTTTTTGGCGAATTTTACGCCCTCTCATTTTTAAAAGTCGATTCCACAGCAACTAATAGAGCTTTGCGATCGCAATCACTTCCAGAATGTGCAAAAGATATTCTAGTTTCATAACAGAACAGCAGGGACCTGCCAAAGTTAAACCATTTGGCCAGGAGAGCCCTTTTATGCAGACTTTTGCCAGATTTCGATACCCAAAATTTTTGCGATTTTCACAGACTTTTTTTCAAAAGCAGATTCCAAAGCAACTAATAGAGCTTTGCGATCGCAATCACTTCCAGAATCTGCCCCACGATGTCTACTTTCCTGATAAAGCACGAGGGACCTGCCAAAGTTAAACCATTTGGCCAGGAGAGCCCTTTTATGAAGGCATGTGCTCGATTTCGTCGCGAAATTTTTTTGGCGAATTTTACGCCCTCTCATTTTTAAAAGTCGATTCCACAGCAACTAATAGAGCTTTGCGATCGCAATCACTTCCAGAATGTGCAAAAGATATTCTAGTTTCATAACAGAACAGCAGGGACCTGCCAAAGTTAAACCATTTGGCCAGGAGAGCCCTTTTATGCAGACTTTTGCCAGATTTCGATACCCAAAATTTTTGCGATTTTCACAGATTTTTTTTCAAAAGCCGATTCCAAAGCAACTAATAGAGCTTTGCGATCGCAATCACTTCCAGAATCTGCCCCACGAAGTCTACTTTCCTGATAAAGCACGAGGGACCTGCCAAAGTTAAACCATTTGGCCAGCAGAGCCCTTTTATGAAGGCATGTGCTCGATTTCGTCGCGAAATTTTTTTGGCGAATTTTACGCCCTCTCATTTTTAAAAGTCGATTCCACAGCAACTAATAGAGCTTTGCGATCGCAATCACTTCCAGAATGTGCAAAAGATATTCTAGTTTCATAACAGAACAGCAGGGACCTGCCAAAGTTAAACCATTTGCCCAGGAGAGCCCTTTTATGCAGACTTTTGCCAGATTTCGATACCCAAAATTTTTGCGATTTTCACAGATTTTTTTTCAAAAGCCGATTCCAAAGCAACTAATAGAGCTTTGCGATCGCAATCACTTCCAGAATCTGCCCCACGAAGTCTACTTTCCTGATAAAGCACGAGGGACCTGCCAAAGTTAAACCATTTGGCCAGGAGAGCCCTTTTATGAAGGCATGTGCTCGATTTCGTCGCGAAATTTTTTTGGCGAATTTTACGCCCTCTCATTTTTAAAAGTCGATTCCACAGCAACTAATAGAGCTTTGCGATCGCAATCACTTCCAGAATGTGCAAAAGATATTCTAGTTTCATAACAGAACAGCAGGGACCTGCCAAAGTTAAACCATTTGGCCAGGAGAGCCCTTTTATGAAGGCATGTGCTCGATTTCGTCGCGAAATTTTTTTGGCGAATTTTACGCCCTCTCATTTTTAAAAGTCGATTCCACAGCAACTAATAGAGCTTTGCGATCGCAATCACTTCCAGAATGTGCAAAAGATATTCTAGTTTCATAACAGAACAGCAGGGACCTGCCAAAGTTAAACCATTTGGCCAGGAGAGCCCTTTTATGCAGACTTTTGCCAGATTTCGATACCCAAAATTTTTGCGATTTTCACAGATTTTTTTTCAAAAGCCGATTCCAAAGCAACTAATAGAGCTTTGCGATCGCAATCACTTCCAGAATCTGCCTCACGAAGTCTACTTTCCTGATAAAGCACGAGGGACCTGCCAAAGTTAAACCATTTGGGCAGGAGAGCCCTTTTATGAAGGCATGTGCTCGATTTCGTCGCGAAATTTTATTGGCGAATTTTACGCCCTCGCATTTTTAAAAGTCGATTCCACAGCAACTAATAGAGCTTTGCGATCGCAATCACTTCCAGAATGTGCAAAAGATATTCTAGTTTCATAACAGAACAGCAGGGACCTGCCAAAGTTAAAGCATTTGGCCAGGAGAGCCCTTTTATGCAGACTTTTGCCAGATTTCGATACCCAAAATTTTTGCGATTTTCACAGATTTTTTTTCAAAAGCCGATTCCAAAGCAACTAATAGAGCTTTGCGATCGCAATCACTTCCAGAATCTGCCCCACGAAGTCTACTTTCCTGATAAAGCACGAGGGACCTGCCAAAGTTAAACCATTTGGCCAGGAGAGCTCTTTTATGAAGGCATGTGCTCGATTTCGTCGCGAAATTTTTTTGGCGAATTTTACGCCCTCTCATTTTTAAAAGTCGATTCCACAGCAACTAATAGAGCTTTGCGATCGCAATCACTTCCAGAATGTGCAAAAGATATTCTAGTTTCATAACAGAACAGCAGGGACCTGCCAAAGTTAAACCATTTGGCCAGGAGAGCCCTTTTATGCAGACTTTTGCCAGATTTCGATACCCAAAATTTTTGCGATTTTCACAGACTTTTTTTCAAAAGCAGATTCCAAAGCAACTAATAGAGCTTTGCGATCGCAATCACTTCCAGAATCTGCCCCACGATGTCTACTTTCCTGATAAAGCACGAGGGACCTGCCAAAGTTAAACCATTTGGCCAGGAGAGCCCTTTTATGAAGGCATGTGCTCGATTTCGTCGCGAAATTTTTTTGGCGAATTTTACGCCCTCTCATTTTTAAAAGTCGATTCCACAGCAACTAATAGAGCTTTGCGATCGCAATCACTTCCAGAATGTGCAAAAGATATTCTAGTTTCATAACAGAACAGCAGGGACCTGCCAAAGTTAAAGCATTTGGCCAGGAGAGCCCTTTTATGCAGACTTTTGCCAGATTTCGATACCCAAAATTTTTGCGATTTTCACAGATTTTTTTTCAAAAGCCGATTCCAAAGCAACTAATAGAGCTTTGCGATCGCAATCACTTCCAGAATCTGCCCCACGAAGTCTACTTTCCTGATAAAGCACGAGGGACCTGCCAAAGTTAAACCATTTGGCCAGGAGAGCCCTTTTATGAAGGCATGTGCTCGATTTCGTCGCGAAATTTTTTTGGCGAATTTTACGCCCTCTCATTTTTAAAAGTCGATTCCACAGCAACTAATAGAGCTTTGCGATCGCAATCACTTCCAGAATGTGCAAAAGATATTCTAGTTTCATAACAGAACAGCAGGGACCTGCCAAAGTTAAACCATTTGGCCAGGAGAGCCCTTTTATGCAGACTTTTGCCAGATTTCGATACCCAAAATTTTTGCGATTTTCACAGATTTTTTTTCAAAAGCCGATTCCAAAGCAACTAATAGAGCTTTGCGATCGCAATCACTTCCAGAATCTGCCCCACGAAGTCTACTTTCCTGAGAAAGCACGAGGGACCTGCCAAAGTTAAACCATTTGGCCAGGAGAGCCCTTTTATGAAGGCATGTGCTCGATTTCGTCGCGAAATTTTTTTGGCGAATTTTACGCCCTCTCATTTTTAAAAGTCGATTCCACAGCAACTAATAGAGCTTTGCGATCGCAATCACTTCCAGAATGTGCAAAAGATATTCTAGTTTCATAACAGAACAGCAGGGACCTGCCAAAGTTAAACCATTTGGCCAGGAGAGCCCTTTTATGCAGACTTTTGCCAGATTTCGATACCCAAAATTTTTGCGATTTTCACAGATTTTTTTTCAAAAGCCGATTCCAAAGCAACTAATAGAGCTTTGCGATCGCAATCACTTCCAGAATCTGCCCCACGAAGTCTACTTTCCTGATAAAGCACGAGGGACCTGCCAAAGTTAAACCATTTGGCCAGCAGAGCCCTTTTATGAAGGCATGTGCTCGATTTCGTCCCGAAATTTTTTTGGCGAATTTTACGCCCTCTCATTTTTAAAAGTCGATTCCACACCAACTAATAGAGCTTTGCGATCGCAATCACTTCCAGAATGTGCAAAAGATATTCTAGTTTCATAACAGAACAGCAGGGACCTGCCAAAGTTAAACCATTTGGTCAGGAGAGCCCTTTTATGCAGACTTTTGCCAGATTTCGATACCCAAAATTTTTGCGATTTTCACAGATTTTTTTTCAAAAGCCGATTCCAAAGCAACTAATAGAGCTTTGCGATCGCAATCACTTCCAGAATCTGCCCCACGAAGTCTACTTTCCTGATAAAGCACGAGGGACCTGCCAAAGTTAAACCATTTGGCCAGGAGAGCCCTTTTATGAAGGCATGTGCTCGATTTCGTCGCGAAATTTTTTTGGCGAATTTTACGCCCTCTCATTTTTAAAAGTCGATTCCACAGCAACTAATAGAGCTTTGCGATCACAATCACTTCCAGAATGTGCAAAAGATATTCTAGTTTCATAACAGAACAGCAGGGACCTGCCAAAGTTAAACCATTTGGCCAGGAGAGTCCTTTTATGCAGAGTTTTGCCAGATTTCCATACCCAAAATTTTTGCGATTTTCACAGATTTTTTTTCAAAAGCCGATTCCAAAGCAACTAATAGAGCTTTGCGATCGCAATCACTTCCAGAATCTGCCCCACGAAGTCTACTTTCCTGATAAAGCACGAGGGACCTGCCAAAGTTAAACCATTTGGCCAGGAGAGCCCTTTTATGAAGGCATGTGCTCGATTTCGTCGCGAAATTTTTTTGGCGAATTTTACGCCCTCTCATTTTTAAAAGTCGATTCCACAGCAACTAATAGAGCTTTGCGATCGCAATCACTTCCAGAATGTGCAAAAGATATTCTAGTTTCATAACAGAACAGCAGGGACCTGCCAATGTTAAACCATTTGGCCAGGAGAGCCCTTTTATGCAGACTTTTGCCAGATTTCGATACCCAAAATTTTTGCGATTTTCACAGATTTTTTTTCAAAAGCCGATTCCAAAGCAACTAATAGAGCTTTGCGATCGCAATCACTTCCAGAATCTGCCCCACGAAGTCTACTTTCCTGATAAAGCACGAGGGACCTGCCAAAGTTAAACCATTTGGCCAGGAGAGCCCTTTTATGAAGGCATGTGCTCGATTTCGTCGCGAAATTTTTTTGGCGAATTTTACGCCCTCTCATTTTTAAAAGTCGATTCCACAGCAACTAATAGAGCTTTGCGATCGCAATCACTTCCAGAATGTGCAAAAGATATTCTAGTTTCATAACAGAACAGCAGGGACCTGCCAAAGTTAAACCATTTGGCCAGGAGAGCCCTTTTATGCAGACTTTTGCCAGATTTCGATACCCAAAATTTTTGCGATTTTCACAGATTTTTTTTCAAAAGCCGATTCCAAAGCAACTAATAGAGCTTTGCGGTCGCAATCACTTCCAGAATCTGCCCCACGAAGTCTACTTTCCTGATAAAGCACGAGGGACCTGCCAAAGTTAAACCATTTGGCCAGGAGAGCCCTTTTATGAAGGCATGTGCTCGATTTCGTCGCGAAATTTTTTTGGCGAATTTTACGCCCTCTCATTTTTAAAAGTCGATTCCACAGCAACTAATAGAGCTTTGCGATCGCAATCACTTCCAGAATGTGCAAAAGATATTCTAGTTTCATAACAGAACAGCAGGGACCTGCCAAAGTTAAACCATTTGGCCAGGAGAGCCCTTTTATGCAGACTTTTGCCAGATTTCGATACCCAAAATTTTTGCGATTTTCACAGATTTTTTTTCAAAAGCCGATTCCAAAGCAACTAATAGAGCTTTGCGATCGCAATCACTTCCAGAATCTGCCCCACGAAGTCTACTTTCCTGATAAAGCACGAGGGACCTGCCAAAGTTAAACCATTTGGCCAGGAGAGCCCTTTTATGAAGGCATGTGCTCGATTTCGTCGCGAAATTTTTTGGCGAATTTTACGCCCTCTCATTTTTAAAAGTCGATTCCACAGCAACTAATAGAGCTTTGCGATCGCAATCACTTCCAGAATGTGCAAAAGATATTCTAGTTTCATAACAGAACAGCAGGGACCTGCCAAAGTTAAACCATTTGGGCCAGGAGAGCCCTTTTATGCAGACTTTTGCCAGATTTCGATACCCAAAATTTTTGCGATTTTCACAGAATTTTTTTCAAAAGCCGATTCCAAAGCAACTAATAGAGCTTTGCGATCGCAATCACTTCCAGAATCTGCCCCACGAAGTCTACTTTCATGATAAAGCACGAGGGACCTGCCAAAGTTAAACCATTTGGCCAGGAGAGCCCTTTTATGAAGGCATGTGCTCGATTTCGTCGCCAAATTTTTTTGACGAATTTTACGACCTCTCATTTTTAAAAGTCGATTCCACAGCAACTAATAGAGCTTTGCGATCGCAATCACTTCCAGAATGTGCAAAAGATATTCTAGTTTCATAACAGACCAGCAGGGACCTGCCAAAGTTAAACCATTTGGCCAGGAGAGCCCTTTTATGCAGACTTTTGCCAGATTTCGATACCCAAAATTTTTGCGATTTTCACAGAATTTTTTTCAAAAGCCGATTCCAAAGCAACTAATAGAGCTTTGCGATCGCAATCACTTCCAGAATCTGCCCCACGAAGTCTACTTTCATGATAAAGCACGAGGGACCTGCCAAAGTTAAACCATTTGGCCAGGAGAGCCCTTTTATGAAGGCATGTGCTCGATTTCGTCGCCAAATTTTTTTGACGAATTTTACGACCTCTCATTTTTAAAAGTCGATTCCACAGCAACTAATAGAGCTTTGCGATCGCAATCACTTCCAGAATGTGCAAAAGATATTCTAGTTTCATAACAGACCAGCAGGGACCTGCCAAAGTTAAACCATTTGGCCAGGAGAGCCCTTTTATGCAGACTTTTGCCAGATTTCGATACCCAAAATTTTTGCGATTTTCACAGAATTTTTTTCAAAAGCCGATTCCAAAGCAACTAATAGAGCTTTGCGATCGCAATCACTTCCAGAATCTGCCCCACGAAGTCTACTTTCATGATAAAGCACGAGGGACCTGCCAAAGTTAAACCATTTGGCCAGGAGAGCCCTTTTATGAAGGCATGTGCTCGATTTCGTCGCCAAATTTTTTTGACGAATTTTACGACCTCTCATTTTTAAAAGTCGATTCCACAGCAACTAATAGAGCTTTGCGATCGCAATCACTTCCAGAATGTGCAAAAGATATTCTAGTTTCATAACAGACCAGCAGGGACCTGCCAAAGTTAAACCATTTGGCCAGGAGAGCCCTTTTATGCAGACTTTTGCCAGATTTCGATACCCAAAATTTTTGCGATTTTCACAGAATTTTTTTCAAAAGCCGATTCCAAAGCAACTAATAGAGCTTTGCGATCGCAATCACTTCCAGAATCTGCCCCACGAAGTCTACTTTCATGATAAAGCACGAGGGACCTGCCAAAGTTAAACCATTTGGCCAGGAGAGCCCTTTTATGAAGGCATGTGCTCGATTTCGTCGCCAAATTTTTTTGACGAATTTTACGACCTCTCATTTTTAAAAGTCGATTCCACAGCAACTAATAGAGCTTTGCGATCGCAATCACTTCCAGAATGTGCAAAAGATATTCTAGTTTCATAACAGACCAGCAGGGACCTGCCAAAGTTAAACCATTTGGCCAGGAGAGCCCTTTTATGCAGACTTTTGCCAGATTTCGATACCCAAAATTTTTGCGATTTTCACAGAATTTTTTTCAAAAGCCGATTCCAAAGCAACTAATAGAGCTTTGCGATCGCAATCACTTCCAGAATCTGCCCCACGAAGTCTACTTTCATGATAAAGCACGAGGGACCTGCCAAAGTTAAACCATTTGGCCAGGAGAGCCCTTTTATGAAGGCATGTGCTCGATTTCGTCGCCAAATTTTTTTGACGAATTTTACGACCTCTCATTTTTAAAAGTCGATTCCACAGCAACTAATAGAGCTTTGCGATCGCAATCACTTCCAGAATGTGCAAAAGATATTCTAGTTTCATAACAGACCAGCAGGGACCTGCCAAAGTTAAACCATTTGGCCAGGAGAGCCCTTTTATGCAGACTTTTGCCAGATTTCGATACCCAAAATTTTTGCGATTTTCACAGAATTTTTTTCAAAAGCCGATTCCAAAGCAACTAATAGAGCTTTGCGATCGCAATCACTTCCAGAATCTGCCCCACGAAGTCTACTTTCATGATAAAGCACGAGGGACCTGCCAAAGTTAAACCATTTGGCCAGGAGAGCCCTTTTATGAAGGCATGTGCTCGATTTCGTCGCCAAATTTTTTTGACGAATTTTACGACCTCTCATTTTTAAAAGTCGATTCCACAGCAACTAATAGAGCTTTGCGATCGCAATCACTTCCAGAATGTGCAAAAGATATTCTAGTTTCATAACAGACCAGCAGGGACCTGCCAAAGTTAAACCATTTGGCCAGGAGAGCCCTTTTATGCAGACTTTTGCCAGATTTCGATACCCAAAATTTTTGCGATTTTCACAGAATTTTTTTCAAAAGCCGATTCCAAAGCAACTAATAGAGCTTTGCGATCGCAATCACTTCCAGAATCTGCCCCACGAAGTCTACTTTCATGATAAAGCACGAGGGACCTGCCAAAGTTAAACCATTTGGCCAGGAGAGCCCTTTTATGAAGGCATGTGCTCGATTTCGTCGCCAAATTTTTTTGACGAATTTTACGACCTCTCATTTTTAAAAGTCGATTCCACAGCAACTAATAGAGCTTTGCGATCGCAATCACTTCCAGAATGTGCAAAAGATATTCTAGTTTCATAACAGACCAGCAGGGACCTGCCAAAGTTAAACCATTTGGCCAGGAGAGCCCTTTTATGCAGACTTTTGCCAGATTTCGATACCCAAAATTTTTGCGATTTTCACAGAATTTTTTTCAAAAGCCGATTCCAAAGCAACTAATAGAGCTTTGCGATCGCAATCACTTCCAGAATCTGCCCCACGAAGTCTACTTTCATGATAAAGCACGAGGGACCTGCCAAAGTTAAACCATTTGGCCAGGAGAGCCCTTTTATGAAGGCATGTGCTCGATTTCGTCGCCAAATTTTTTTGACGAATTTTACGACCTCTCATTTTTAAAAGTCGATTCCACAGCAACTAATAGAGCTTTGCGATCGCAATCACTTCCAGAATGTGCAAAAGATATTCTAGTTTCATAACAGACCAGCAGGGACCTGCCAAAGTTAAACCATTTGGCCAGGAGAGCCCTTTTATGCAGACTTTTGCCAGATTTCGATACCCAAAATTTTTGCGATTTTCACAGAATTTTTTTCAAAAGCCGATTCCAAAGCAACTAATAGAGCTTTGCGATCGCAATCACTTCCAGAATCTGCCCCACGAAGTCTACTTTCATGATAAAGCACGAGGGACCTGCCAAAGTTAAACCATTTGGCCAGGAGAGCCCTTTTATGAAGGCATGTGCTCGATTTCGTCGCCAAATTTTTTTGACGAATTTTACGACCTCTCATTTTTAAAAGTCGATTCCACAGCAACTAATAGAGCTTTGCGATCGCAATCACTTCCAGAATGTGCAAAAGATATTCTAGTTTCATAACAGACCAGCAGGGACCTGCCAAAGTTAAACCATTTGGCCAGGAGAGCCCTTTTATGCAGACTTTTGCCAGATTTCGATACCCAAAATTTTTGCGATTTTCACAGAATTTTTTTCAAAAGCCGATTCCAAAGCAACTAATAGAGCTTTGCGATCGCAATCACTTCCAGAATCTGCCCCACGAAGTCTACTTTCATGATAAAGCACGAGGGACCTGCCAAAGTTAAACCATTTGGCCAGGAGAGCCCTTTTATGAAGGCATGTGCTCGATTTCGTCGCCAAATTTTTTTGACGAATTTTACGACCTCTCATTTTTAAAAGTCGATTCCACAGCAACTAATAGAGCTTTGCGATCGCAATCACTTCCAGAATGTGCAAAAGATATTCTAGTTTCATAACAGACCAGCAGGGACCTGCCAAAGTTAAACCATTTGGCCAGGAGAGCCCTTTTATGCAGACTTTTGCCAGATTTCGATACCCAAAATTTTTGCGATTTTCACAGAATTTTTTTCAAAAGCCGATTCCAAAGCAACTAATAGAGCTTTGCGATCGCAATCACTTCCAGAATCTGCCCCACGAAGTCTACTTTCATGATAAAGCACGAGGGACCTGCCAAAGTTAAACCATTTGGCCAGGAGAGCCCTTTTATGAAGGCATGTGCTCGATTTCGTCGCCAAATTTTTTTGACGAATTTTACGACCTCTCATTTTTAAAAGTCGATTCCACAGCAACTAATAGAGCTTTGCGATCGCAATCACTTCCAGAATGTGCAAAAGATATTCTAGTTTCATAACAGACCAGCAGGGACCTGCCAAAGTTAAACCATTTGGCCAGGAGAGCCCTTTTATGCAGACTTTTGCCAGATTTCGATACCCAAAATTTTTGCGATTTTCACAGAATTTTTTTCAAAAGCCGATTCCAAAGCAACTAATAGAGCTTTGCGATCGCAATCACTTCCAGAATCTGCCCCACGAAGTCTACTTTCATGATAAAGCACGAGGGACCTGCCAAAGTTAAACCATTTGGCCAGGAGAGCCCTTTTATGAAGGCATGTGCTCGATTTCGTCGCCAAATTTTTTTGACGAATTTTACGACCTCTCATTTTTAAAAGTCGATTCCACAGCAACTAATAGAGCTTTGCGATCGCAATCACTTCCAGAATGTGCAAAAGATATTCTAGTTTCATAACAGACCAGCAGGGACCTGCCAAAGTTAAACCATTTGGCCAGGAGAGCCCTTTTATGCAGACTTTTGCCAGATTTCGATACCCAAAATTTTTGCGATTTTCACAGAATTTTTTTCAAAAGCCGATTCCAAAGCAACTAATAGAGCTTTGCGATCGCAATCACTTCCAGAATCTGCCCCACGAAGTCTACTTTCATGATAAAGCACGAGGGACCTGCCAAAGTTAAACCATTTGGCCAGGAGAGCCCTTTTATGAAGGCATGTGCTCGATTTCGTCGCCAAATTTTTTTGACGAATTTTACGACCTCTCATTTTTAAAAGTCGATTCCACAGCAACTAATAGAGCTTTGCGATCGCAATCACTTCCAGAATGTGCAAAAGATATTCTAGTTTCATAACAGACCAGCAGGGACCTGCCAAAGTTAAACCATTTGGCCAGGAGAGCCCTTTTATGCAGACTTTTGCCAGATTTCGATACCCAAAATTTTTGCGATTTTCACAGAATTTTTTTCAAAAGCCGATTCCAAAGCAACTAATAGAGCTTTGCGATCGCAATCACTTCCAGAATCTGCCCCACGAAGTCTACTTTCATGATAAAGCACGAGGGACCTGCCAAAGTTAAACCATTTGGCCAGGAGAGCCCTTTTATGAAGGCATGTGCTCGATTTCGTCGCCAAATTTTTTTGACGAATTTTACGACCTCTCATTTTTAAAAGTCGATTCCACAGCAACTAATAGAGCTTTGCGATCGCAATCACTTCCAGAATGTGCAAAAGATATTCTAGTTTCATAACAGACCAGCAGGGACCTGCCAAAGTTAAACCATTTGGCCAGGAGAGCCCTTTTATGCAGACTTTTGCCAGATTTCGATACCCAAAATTTTTGCGATTTTCACAGAATTTTTTTCAAAAGCCGATTCCAAAGCAACTAATAGAGCTTTGCGATCGCAATCACTTCCAGAATCTGCCCCACGAAGTCTACTTTCATGATAAAGCACGAGGGACCTGCCAAAGTTAAACCATTTGGCCAGGAGAGCCCTTTTATGAAGGCATGTGCTCGATTTCGTCGCCAAATTTTTTTGACGAATTTTACGACCTCTCATTTTTAAAAGTCGATTCCACAGCAACTAATAGAGCTTTGCGATCGCAATCACTTCCAGAATGTGCAAAAGATATTCTAGTTTCATAACAGACCAGCAGGGACCTGCCAAAGTTAAACCATTTGGCCAGGAGAGCCCTTTTATGCAGACTTTTGCCAGATTTCGATACCCAAAATTTTTGCGATTTTCACAGAATTTTTTTCAAAAGCCGATTCCAAAGCAACTAATAGAGCTTTGCGATCGCAATCACTTCCAGAATCTGCCCCACGAAGTCTACTTTCATGATAAAGCACGAGGGACCTGCCAAAGTTAAACCATTTGGCCAGGAGAGCCCTTTTATGAAGGCATGTGCTCGATTTCGTCGCCAAATTTTTTTGACGAATTTTACGACCTCTCATTTTTAAAAGTCGATTCCACAGCAACTAATAGAGCTTTGCGATCGCAATCACTTCCAGAATGTGCAAAAGATATTCTAGTTTCATAACAGACCAGCAGGGACCTGCCAAAGTTAAACCATTTGGCCAGGAGAGCCCTTTTATGCAGACTTTTGCCAGATTTCGATACCCAAAATTTTTGCGATTTTCACAGAATTTTTTTCAAAAGCCGATTCCAAAGCAACTAATAGAGCTTTGCGATCGCAATCACTTCCAGAATCTGCCCCACGAAGTCTACTTTCATGATAAAGCACGAGGGACCTGCCAAAGTTAAACCATTTGGCCAGGAGAGCCCTTTTATGAAGGCATGTGCTCGATTTCGTCGCCAAATTTTTTTGACGAATTTTACGACCTCTCATTTTTAAAAGTCGATTCCACAGCAACTAATAGAGCTTTGCGATCGCAATCACTTCCAGAATGTGCAAAAGATATTCTAGTTTCATAACAGACCAGCAGGGACCTGCCAAAGTTAAACCATTTGGCCAGGAGAGCCCTTTTATGCAGACTTTTGCCAGATTTCGATACCCAAAATTTTTGCGATTTTCACAGAATTTTTTTCAAAAGCCGATTCCAAAGCAACTAATAGAGCTTTGCGATCGCAATCACTTCCAGAATCTGCCCCACGAAGTCTACTTTCATGATAAAGCACGAGGGACCTGCCAAAGTTAAACCATTTGGCCAGGAGAGCCCTTTTATGAAGGCATGTGCTCGATTTCGTCGCCAAATTTTTTTGACGAATTTTACGACCTCTCATTTTTAAAAGTCGATTCCACAGCAACTAATAGAGCTTTGCGATCGCAATCACTTCCAGAATGTGCAAAAGATATTCTAGTTTCATAACAGACCAGCAGGGACCTGCCAAAGTTAAACCATTTGGCCAGGAGAGCCCTTTTATGCAGACTTTTGCCAGATTTCGATACCCAAAATTTTTTTTGCGATTTTCACAGAATTTTTTTCAAAAGCCGATTCCAAAGCAACTAATAGAGCTTTGCGATCGCAATCACTTCCAGAATCTGCCCCACGAAGTCTACTTTCATGATAAAGCACGAGGGACCTGCCAAAGTTAAACCATTTGGCCAGGAGAGCCCTTTTATGAAGGCATGTGCTCGATTTCGTCGCCAAATTTTTTTGACGAATTTTACGACCTCTCATTTTTAAAAGTCGATTCCACAGCAACTAATAGAGCTTTGCGATCGCAATCACTTCCAGAATGTGCAAAAGATATTCTAGTTTCATAACAGACCAGCAGGGACCTGCCAAAGTTAAACCATTTGGCCAGGAGAGCCCTTTTATGCAGACTTTTGCCAGATTTCGATACCCAAAATTTTTGCGATTCTCACAGAATTTTTTTCAAAAGCCGATTCCAAAGCAACTAATAGAGCTTTGCGATCGCAATCACTTCCAGAATCTGCCCCACGAAGTCTACTTTCATGATAAAGCACGAGGGACCTGCCAAAGTTAAACCATTTGGCCAGGAGAGCCCTTTTATGAAGGCATGTGCTCGATTTCGTCGCCAAATTTTTTTGACGAATTTTACGACCTCTCATTTTTAAAAGTCGATTCCACAGCAACTAATAGAGCTTTGCGATCGCAATCACTTCCAGAATGTGCAAAAGATATTCTAGTTTCATAACAGACCAGCAGGGACCTGCCAAAGTTAAACCATTTGGCCAGGAGAGCCCTTTTATGCAGACTTTTGCCAGATTTCGATACCCAAAATTTTTGCGATTTTCACAGAATTTTTTTCAAAAGCCGATTCCAAAGCAACTAATAGAGCTTTGCGATCGCAATCACTTCCAGAATCTGCCCCACGAAGTCTACTTTCATGATAAAGCACGAGGGACCTGCCAAAGTTAAACCATTTGGCCAGGAGAGCCCTTTTATGAAGGCATGTGCTCGATTTCGTCGCCAAATTTTTTTGACGAATTTTACGACCTCTCATTTTTAAAAGTCGATTCCACAGCAACTAATAGAGCTTTGCGATCGCAATCACTTCCAGAATGTGCAAAAGATATTCTAGTTTCATAACAGACCAGCAGGGACCTGCCAAAGTTAAACCATTTGGCCAGGAGAGCCCTTTTATGCAGACTTTTGCCAGATTTCGATACCCAAAATTTTTGCGATTTTCACAGAATTTTTTTCAAAAGCCGATTCCAAAGCAACTAATAGAGCTTTGCGATCGCAATCACTTCCAGAATCTGCCCCACGAAGTCTACTTTCATGATAAAGCACGAGGGACCTGCCAAAGTTAAACCATTTGGCCAGGAGAGCCCTTTTATGAAGGCATGTGCTCGATTTCGTCGCCAAATTTTTTTGACGAATTTTACGACCTCTCATTTTTAAAAGTCGATTCCACAGCAACTAATAGAGCTTTGCGATCGCAATCACTTCCAGAATGTGCAAAAGATATTCTAGTTTCATAACAGACCAGCAGGGACCTGCCAAAGTTAAACCATTTGGCCAGGAGAGCCCTTTTATGCAGACTTTTGCCAGATTTCGATACCCAAAATTTTTGCGATTTTCACAGAATTTTTTTCAAAAGCCGATTCCAAAGCAACTAATAGAGCTTTGCGATCGCAATCACTTCCAGAATCTGCCCCACGAAGTCTACTTTCATGATAAAGCACGAGGGACCTGCCAAAGTTAAACCATTTGGCCAGGAGAGCCCTTTTATGAAGGCATGTGCTCGATTTCGTCGCCAAATTTTTTTGACGAATTTTACGACCTCTCATTTTTAAAAGTCGATTCCACAGCAACTAATAGAGCTTTGCGATCGCAATCACTTCCAGAATGTGCAAAAGATATTCTAGTTTCATAACAGACCAGCAGGGACCTGCCAAAGTTAAACCATTTGGCCAGGAGAGCCCTTTTATGCAGACTTTTGCCAGATTTCGATACCCAAAATTTTTGCGATTTTCACAGAATTTTTTTCAAAAGCCGATTCCAAAGCAACTAATAGAGCTTTGCGATCGCAATCACTTCCAGAATCTGCCCCACGAAGTCTACTTTCATGATAAAGCACGAGGGACCTGCCAAAGTTAAACCATTTGGCCAGGAGAGCCCTTTTATGAAGGCATGTGCTCGATTTCGTCGCCAAATTTTTTTGACGAATTTTACGACCTCTCATTTTTAAAAGTCGATTCCACAGCAACTAATAGAGCTTTGCGATCGCAATCACTTCCAGAATGTGCAAAAGATATTCTAGTTTCATAACAGACCAGCAGGGACCTGCCAAAGTTAAACCATTTGGCCAGGAGAGCCCTTTTATGCAGACTTTTGCCAGATTTCGATACCCAAAATTTTTGCGATTTTCACAGAATTTTTTTCAAAAGCCGATTCCAAAGCAACTAATAGAGCTTTGCGATCGCAATCACTTCCAGAATCTGCCCCACGAAGTCTACTTTCATGATAAAGCACGAGGGACCTGCCAAAGTTAAACCATTTGGCCAGGAGAGCCCTTTTATGAAGGCATGTGCTCGATTTCGTCGCCAAATTTTTTTGACGAATTTTACGACCTCTCATTTTTAAAAGTCGATTCCACAGCAACTAATAGAGCTTTGCGATCGCAATCACTTCCAGAATGTGCAAAAGATATTCTAGTTTCATAACAGACCAGCAGGGACCTGCCAAAGTTAAACCATTTGGCCAGGAGAGCCCTTTTATGCAGACTTTTGCCAGATTTCGATACCCAAAATTTTTGCGATTTTCACAGAATTTTTTTCAAAAGCCGATTCCAAAGCAACTAATAGAGCTTTGCGATCGCAATCACTTCCAGAATCTGCCCCACGAAGTCTACTTTCATGATAAAGCACGAGGGACCTGCCAAAGTTAAACCATTTGGCCAGGAGAGCCCTTTTATGAAGGCATGTGCTCGATTTCGTCGCCAAATTTTTTTGACGAATTTTACGACCTCTCATTTTTAAAAGTCGATTCCACAGCAACTAATAGAGCTTTGCGATCGCAATCACTTCCAGAATGTGCAAAAGATATTCTAGTTTCATAACAGACCAGCAGGGACCTGCCAAAGTTAAACCATTTGGCCAGGAGAGCCCTTTTATGCAGACTTTTGCCAGATTTCGATACCCAAAATTTTTGCGATTTTCACAGAATTTTTTTCAAAAGCCGATTCCAAAGCAACTAATAGAGCTTTGCGATCGCAATCACTTCCAGAATCTGCCCCACGAAGTCTACTTTCATGATAAAGCACGAGGGACCTGCCAAAGTTAAACCATTTGGCCAGGAGAGCCCTTTTATGAAGGCATGTGCTCGATTTCGTCGCCAAATTTTTTTGACGAATTTTACGACCTCTCATTTTTAAAAGTCGATTCCACAGCAACTAATAGAGCTTTGCGATCGCAATCACTTCCAGAATGTGCAAAAGATATTCTAGTTTCATAACAGACCAGCAGGGACCTGCCAAAGTTAAACCATTTGGCCAGGAGAGCCCTTTTATGCAGACTTTTGCCAGATTTCGATACCCAAAATTTTTGCGATTTTCACAGAATTTTTTTCAAAAGCCGATTCCAAAGCAACTAATAGAGCTTTGCGATCGCAATCACTTCCAGAATCTGCCCCACGAAGTCTACTTTCATGATAAAGCACGAGGGACCTGCCAAAGTTAAACCATTTGGCCAGGAGAGCCCTTTTATGAAGGCATGTGCTCGATTTCGTCGCCAAATTTTTTTGACGAATTTTACGACCTCTCATTTTTAAAAGTCGATTCCACAGCAACTAATAGAGCTTTGCGATCGCAATCACTTCCAGAATGTGCAAAAGATATTCTAGTTTCATAACAGACCAGCAGGGACCTGCCAAAGTTAAACCATTTGGCCAGGAGAGCCCTTTTATGCAGACTTTTGCCAGATTTCGATACCCAAAATTTTTGCGATTTTCACAGAATTTTTTTCAAAAGCCGATTCCAAAGCAACTAATAGAGCTTTGCGATCGCAATCACTTCCAGAATCTGCCCCACGAAGTCTACTTTCATGATAAAGCACGAGGGACCTGCCAAAGTTAAACCATTTGGCCAGGAGAGCCCTTTTATGAAGGCATGTGCTCGATTTCGTCGCCAAATTTTTTTGACGAATTTTACGACCTCTCATTTTTAAAAGTCGATTCCACAGCAACTAATAGAGCTTTGCGATCGCAATCACTTCCAGAATGTGCAAAAGATATTCTAGTTTCATAACAGACCAGCAGGGACCTGCCAAAGTTAAACCATTTGGCCAGGAGAGCCCTTTTATGCAGACTTTTGCCAGATTTCGATACCCAAAATTTTTGCGATTTTCACAGAATTTTTTTCAAAAGCCGATTCCAAAGCAACTAATAGAGCTTTGCGATCGCAATCACTTCCAGAATCTGCCCCACGAAGTCTACTTTCATGATAAAGCACGAGGGACCTGCCAAAGTTAAACCATTTGGCCAGGAGAGCCCTTTTATGAAGGCATGTGCTCGATTTCGTCGCCAAATTTTTTTGACGAATTTTACGACCTCTCATTTTTAAAAGTCGATTCCACAGCAACTAATAGAGCTTTGCGATCGCAATCACTTCCAGAATGTGCAAAAGATATTCTAGTTTCATAACAGACCAGCAGGGACCTGCCAAAGTTAAACCATTTGGCCAGGAGAGCCCTTTTATGCAGACTTTTGCCAGATTTCGATACCCAAAATTTTTGCGATTTTCACAGAATTTTTTTCAAAAGCCGATTCCAAAGCAACTAATAGAGCTTTGCGATCGCAATCACTTCCAGAATCTGCCCCACGAAGTCTACTTTCATGATAAAGCACGAGGGACCTGCCAAAGTTAAACCATTTGGCCAGGAGAGCCCTTTTATGAAGGCATGTGCTCGATTTCGTCGCCAAATTTTTTTGACGAATTTTACGACCTCTCATTTTTAAAAGTCGATTCCACAGCAACTAATAGAGCTTTGCGATCGCAATCACTTCCAGAATGTGCAAAAGATATTCTAGTTTCATAACAGACCAGCAGGGACCTGCCAAAGTTAAACCATTTGGCCAGGAGAGCCCTTTTATGCAGACTTTTGCCAGATTTCGATACCCAAAATTTTTGCGATTTTCACAGAATTTTTTTCAAAAGCCGATTCCAAAGCAACTAATAGAGCTTTGCGATCGCAATCACTTCCAGAATCTGCCCCACGAAGTCTACTTTCATGATAAAGCACGAGGGACCTGCCAAAGTTAAACCATTTGGCCAGGAGAGCCCTTTTATGAAGGCATGTGCTCGATTTCGTCGCCAAATTTTTTTGACGAATTTTACGACCTCTCATTTTTAAAAGTCGATTCCACAGCAACTAATAGAGCTTTGCGATCGCAATCACTTCCAGAATGTGCAAAAGATATTCTAGTTTCATAACAGACCAGCAGGGACCTGCCAAAGTTAAACCATTTGGCCAGGAGAGCCCTTTTATGCAGACTTTTGCCAGATTTCGATACCCAAAATTTTTGCGATTTTCACAGAATTTTTTTCAAAAGCCGATTCCAAAGCAACTAATAGAGCTTTGCGATCGCAATCACTTCCAGAATCTGCCCCACGAAGTCTACTTTCATGATAAAGCACGAGGGACCTGCCAAAGTTAAACCATTTGGCCAGGAGAGCCCTTTTATGAAGGCATGTGCTCGATTTCGTCGCCAAATTTTTTTGACGAATTTTACGACCTCTCATTTTTAAAAGTCGATTCCACAGCAACTAATAGAGCTTTGCGATCGCAATCACTTCCAGAATGTGCAAAAGATATTCTAGTTTCATAACAGACCAGCAGGGACCTGCCAAAGTTAAACCATTTGGCCAGGAGAGCCCTTTTATGCAGACTTTTGCCAGATTTCGATACCCAAAATTTTTGCGATTTTCACAGAATTTTTTTCAAAAGCCGATTCCAAAGCAACTAATAGAGCTTTGCGATCGCAATCACTTCCAGAATCTGCCCCACGAAGTCTACTTTCATGATAAAGCACGAGGGACCTGCCAAAGTTAAACCATTTGGCCAGGAGAGCCCTTTTATGAAGGCATGTGCTCGATTTCGTCGCCAAATTTTTTTGACGAATTTTACGACCTCTCATTTTTAAAAGTCGATTCCACAGCAACTAATAGAGCTTTGCGATCGCAATCACTTCCAGAATGTGCAAAAGATATTCTAGTTTCATAACAGACCAGCAGGGACCTGCCAAAGTTAAACCATTTGGCCAGGAGAGCCCTTTTATGCAGACTTTTGCCAGATTTCGATACCCAAAATTTTTGCGATTTTCACAGAATTTTTTTCAAAAGCCGATTCCAAAGCAACTAATAGAGCTTTGCGATCGCAATCACTTCCAGAATCTGCCCCACGAAGTCTACTTTCATGATAAAGCACGAGGGACCTGCCAAAGTTAAACCATTTGGCCAGGAGAGCCCTTTTATGAAGGCATGTGCTCGATTTCGTCGCCAAATTTTTTTGACGAATTTTACGACCTCTCATTTTTAAAAGTCGATTCCACAGCAACTAATAGAGCTTTGCGATCGCAATCACTTCCAGAATGTGCAAAAGATATTCTAGTTTCATAACAGACCAGCAGGGACCTGCCAAAGTTAAACCATTTGGCCAGGAGAGCCCTTTTATGCAGACTTTTGCCAGATTTCGATACCCAAAATTTTTGCGATTTTCACAGAATTTTTTTCAAAAGCCGATTCCAAAGCAACTAATAGAGCTTTGCGATCGCAATCACTTCCAGAATCTGCCCCACGAAGTCTACTTTCATGATAAAGCACGAGGGACCTGCCAAAGTTAAACCATTTGGCCAGGAGAGCCCTTTTATGAAGGCATGTGCTCGATTTCGTCGCCAAATTTTTTTGACGAATTTTACGACCTCTCATTTTTAAAAGTCGATTCCACAGCAACTAATAGAGCTTTGCGATCGCAATCACTTCCAGAATGTGCAAAAGATATTCTAGTTTCATAACAGACCAGCAGGGACCTGCCAAAGTTAAACCATTTGGCCAGGAGAGCCCTTTTATGCAGACTTTTGCCAGATTTCGATACCCAAAATTTTTGCGATTTTCACAGAATTTTTTTCAAAAGCCGATTCCAAAGCAACTAATAGAGCTTTGCGATCGCAATCACTTCCAGAATCTGCCCCACGAAGTCTACTTTCATGATAAAGCACGAGGGACCTGCCAAAGTTAAACCATTTGGCCAGGAGAGCCCTTTTATGAAGGCATGTGCTCGATTTCGTCGCCAAATTTTTTTGACGAATTTTACGACCTCTCATTTTTAAAAGTCGATTCCACAGCAACTAATAGAGCTTTGCGATCGCAATCACTTCCAGAATGTGCAAAAGATATTCTAGTTTCATAACAGACCAGCAGGGACCTGCCAAAGTTAAACCATTTGGCCAGGAGAGCCCTTTTATGCAGACTTTTGCCAGATTTCGATACCCAAAATTTTTGCGATTTTCACAGAATTTTTTTCAAAAGCCGATTCCAAAGCAACTAATAGAGCTTTGCGATCGCAATCACTTCCAGAATCTGCCCCACGAAGTCTACTTTCATGATAAAGCACGAGGGACCTGCCAAAGTTAAACCATTTGGCCAGGAGAGCCCTTTTATGAAGGCATGTGCTCGATTTCGTCGCCAAATTTTTTTGACGAATTTTACGACCTCTCATTTTTAAAAGTCGATTCCACAGCAACTAATAGAGCTTTGCGATCGCAATCACTTCCAGAATGTGCAAAAGATATTCTAGTTTCATAACAGACCAGCAGGGACCTGCCAAAGTTAAACCATTTGGCCAGGAGAGCCCTTTTATGCAGACTTTTGCCAGATTTCGATACCCAAAATTTTTGCGATTTTCACAGAATTTTTTTCAAAAGCCGATTCCAAAGCAACTAATAGAGCTTTGCGATCGCAATCACTTCCAGAATCTGCCCCACGAAGTCTACTTTCATGATAAAGCACGAGGGACCTGCCAAAGTTAAACCATTTGGCCAGGAGAGCCCTTTTATGAAGGCATGTGCTCGATTTCGTCGCCAAATTTTTTTGACGAATTTTACGACCTCTCATTTTTAAAAGTCGATTCCACAGCAACTAATAGAGCTTTGCGATCGCAATCACTTCCAGAATGTGCAAAAGATATTCTAGTTTCATAACAGACCAGCAGGGACCTGCCAAAGTTAAACCATTTGGCCAGGAGAGCCCTTTTATGCAGACTTTTGCCAGATTTCGATACCCAAAATTTTTGCGATTTTCACAGAATTTTTTTCAAAAGCCGATTCCAAAGCAACTAATAGAGCTTTGCGATCGCAATCACTTCCAGAATCTGCCCCACGAAGTCTACTTTCATGATAAAGCACGAGGGACCTGCCAAAGTTAAACCATTTGGCCAGGAGAGCCCTTTTATGAAGGCATGTGCTCGATTTCGTCGCCAAATTTTTTTGACGAATTTTACGACCTCTCATTTTTAAAAGTCGATTCCACAGCAACTAATAGAGCTTTGCGATCGCAATCACTTCCAGAATGTGCAAAAGATATTCTAGTTTCATAACAGACCAGCAGGGACCTGCCAAAGTTAAACCATTTGGCCAGGAGAGCCCTTTTATGCAGACTTTTGCCAGATTTCGATACCCAAAATTTTTGCGATTTTCACAGAATTTTTTTCAAAAGCCGATTCCAAAGCAACTAATAGAGCTTTGCGATCGCAATCACTTCCAGAATCTGCCCCACGAAGTCTACTTTCATGATAAAGCACGAGGGACCTGCCAAAGTTAAACCATTTGGCCAGGAGAGCCCTTTTATGAAGGCATGTGCTCGATTTCGTCGCCAAATTTTTTTGACGAATTTTACGACCTCTCATTTTTAAAAGTCGATTCCACAGCAACTAATAGAGCTTTGCGATCGCAATCACTTCCAGAATGTGCAAAAGATATTCTAGTTTCATAACAGACCAGCAGGGACCTGCCAAAGTTAAACCATTTGGCCAGGAGAGCCCTTTTATGCAGACTTTTGCCAGATTTCGATACCCAAAATTTTTGCGATTTTCACAGAATTTTTTTCAAAAGCCGATTCCAAAGCAACTAATAGAGCTTTGCGATCGCAATCACTTCCAGAATCTGCCCCACGAAGTCTACTTTCATGATAAAGCACGAGGGACCTGCCAAAGTTAAACCATTTGGCCAGGAGAGCCCTTTTATGAAGGCATGTGCTCGATTTCGTCGCCAAATTTTTTTGACGAATTTTACGACCTCTCATTTTTAAAAGTCGATTCCACAGCAACTAATAGAGCTTTGCGATCGCAATCACTTCCAGAATGTGCAAAAGATATTCTAGTTTCATAACAGACCAGCAGGGACCTGCCAAAGTTAAACCATTTGGCCAGGAGAGCCCTTTTATGCAGACTTTTGCCAGATTTCGATACCCAAAATTTTTGCGATTTTCACAGAATTTTTTTCAAAAGCCGATTCCAAAGCAACTAATAGAGCTTTGCGATCGCAATCACTTCCAGAATCTGCCCCACGAAGTCTACTTTCATGATAAAGCACGAGGGACCTGCCAAAGTTAAACCATTTGGCCAGGAGAGCCCTTTTATGAAGGCATGTGCTCGATTTCGTCGCCAAATTTTTTTGACGAATTTTACGACCTCTCATTTTTAAAAGTCGATTCCACAGCAACTAATAGAGCTTTGCGATCGCAATCACTTCCAGAATGTGCAAAAGATATTCTAGTTTCATAACAGACCAGCAGGGACCTGCCAAAGTTAAACCATTTGGCCAGGAGAGCCCTTTTATGCAGACTTTTGCCAGATTTCGATACCCAAAATTTTTGCGATTTTCACAGAATTTTTTTCAAAAGCCGATTCCAAAGCAACTAATAGAGCTTTGCGATCGCAATCACTTCCAGAATCTGCCCCACGAAGTCTACTTTCATGATAAAGCACGAGGGACCTGCCAAAGTTAAACCATTTGGCCAGGAGAGCCCTTTTATGAAGGCATGTGCTCGATTTCGTCGCCAAATTTTTTTGACGAATTTTACGACCTCTCATTTTTAAAAGTCGATTCCACAGCAACTAATAGAGCTTTGCGATCGCAATCACTTCCAGAATGTGCAAAAGATATTCTAGTTTCATAACAGACCAGCAGGGACCTGCCAAAGTTAAACCATTTGGCCAGGAGAGCCCTTTTATGCAGACTTTTGCCAGATTTCGATACCCAAAATTTTTGCGATTTTCACAGAATTTTTTTCAAAAGCCGATTCCAAAGCAACTAATAGAGCTTTGCGATCGCAATCACTTCCAGAATCTGCCCCACGAAGTCTACTTTCATGATAAAGCACGAGGGACCTGCCAAAGTTAAACCATTTGGCCAGGAGAGCCCTTTTATGAAGGCATGTGCTCGATTTCGTCGCCAAATTTTTTTGACGAATTTTACGACCTCTCATTTTTAAAAGTCGATTCCACAGCAACTAATAGAGCTTTGCGATCGCAATCACTTCCAGAATGTGCAAAAGATATTCTAGTTTCATAACAGACCAGCAGGGACCTGCCAAAGTTAAACCATTTGGCCAGGAGAGCCCTTTTATGCAGACTTTTGCCAGATTTCGATACCCAAAATTTTTGCGATTTTCACAGAATTTTTTTCAAAAGCCGATTCCAAAGCAACTAATAGAGCTTTGCGATCGCAATCACTTCCAGAATCTGCCCCACGAAGTCTACTTTCATGATAAAGCACGAGGGACCTGCCAAAGTTAAACCATTTGGCCAGGAGAGCCCTTTTATGAAGGCATGTGCTCGATTTCGTCGCCAAATTTTTTTGACGAATTTTACGACCTCTCATTTTTAAAAGTCGATTCCACAGCAACTAATAGAGCTTTGCGATCGCAATCACTTCCAGAATGTGCAAAAGATATTCTAGTTTCATAACAGACCAGCAGGGACCTGCCAAAGTTAAACCATTTGGCCAGGAGAGCCCTTTTATGCAGACTTTTGCCAGATTTCGATACCCAAAATTTTTGCGATTTTCACAGAATTTTTTTCAAAAGCCGATTCCAAAGCAACTAATAGAGCTTTGCGATCGCAATCACTTCCAGAATCTGCCCCACGAAGTCTACTTTCATGATAAAGCACGAGGGACCTGCCAAAGTTAAACCATTTGGCCAGGAGAGCCCTTTTATGAAGGCATGTGCTCGATTTCGTCGCCAAATTTTTTTGACGAATTTTACGACCTCTCATTTTTAAAAGTCGATTCCACAGCAACTAATAGAGCTTTGCGATCGCAATCACTTCCAGAATGTGCAAAAGATATTCTAGTTTCATAACAGACCAGCAGGGACCTGCCAAAGTTAAACCATTTGGCCAGGAGAGCCCTTTTATGCAGACTTTTGCCAGATTTCGATACCCAAAATTTTTGC